>JAMZAV010000204.1:0-508603 GCA_024449915.1 Sweltsa coloradensis
GGGGTTTTTTAGGTTTCCATAGCTGGGGTAGAGCCACCGTTACAGGGGGAAAGGGTGCCCAGTTACAGGGGCAGGAGCCCCAGTATCAGGATAGAATGCACAGTATCAGGGGAAAAATGCACAGTACAGGGGTAGAATGCAAGTAGCAGGGGAAGGATGCACAGTTAAAAGGGGTAGGATGCACAGTTTACCGGGGTAGGATGCCAGTACAGGGTAGGATGCACAGTTTCAGGGGTAGGATGCACAGTTAAAGGGGGTCTATAGGGGGGGTGCACAGTACAGGGGTAGGATGCACAGTATCAGGGGTAGGAGTGCACAGTTACAGGGGTAGGAGCCAGTACAAGGGTAGGAGCCCAGTACAGGGGAGTGCACAGTTACAAGGGTTTTGGATGCACAGTACAGAGGTAGGATGCACAGTTACAGGGGTAGGATGCACAGTTACAGGGGTAGGATGCACAGTTACAGGGGTAGATAATAAGATGCGAAGTTTCAGGGGTAGGATGCACAGAGAGGTAGTCAAATAGGTAGGAGCCAGACAGGGGAAAGGGTGCACAGTTACAGGAGTAGGAGCACATTACAGGGGTAGAATGCACAGAAGCAGGGGAAGGATGCACAGTAGCAGGAGGAGGATGCACAGTTACAGGGGTAGGATGCACAGTAACATGGGTTAGATATGGACAGTAGCAGCGGTAGGAGGCACAAGTTACAGGGGTGTGGATGCCACAGATACAGAGGTTGGCTGCAACCGTTACAGGGTCGATGCACAGTTACAGGGGTTAGGATGTTTAGTATCAGGGTAGGATGCACACTTACAGGGGGAGGATCGCACAGAAGCAGGGGTAGGATACACAGAAGCAGGGGTAGGAGCACAGTTACAGGGGTTAGGATGCACAGAGTAGCAGGGGTAGGATACACAGTACAGGGGAAGGATGCACAGTTACAGGGGCAGGAATGACACAGTACCAGGGTAGGTAGGATGCACAGTAGCCAGGGTTAGGATGCACAGTTACAGGGTAGGATGCACAGTTACCAGGGGAAAATGATGCCACACAGGCGTAGCTAGGAGCACAGAAAGGGGTAGGATGCACAGTTACAGGGTAGGAGCACAGTTACAAGGCGTAGAATGAACCAGTATCAGAGGTTAGGAGCACATTAGCAGGGGAAGGATGACACAGTTACCACTGCACTCGTTCCAGTCTTTGACACTTACGCCGGAATTATTTTCATAACGCGTGAGACTATTAGGAGGGGCCATACCACTCATCCTTCAGACTCATCATTTACACTGCCACTCCTCAATTCTTGTGACACGTAACGCAGGCTTATTACATAACGCGTGAGAGCTGATTAGGGAGGAGCCATTACCACCATCCTTCAGATCACATTTAACCACTGCCCTCCTTCACTTCTTGTGACACAACGCCAGGATTATTTCAAACGCGTGAGACTAATTAGGAGGAGCATTACCACTCATTCTTTCAGATCATCATTTACCCACTGCACTCCTTCCATTTTGGACACTAAGCCAGGATATTTCATAACGCGTGAGACTGATTGAGGAGCATACACTCATTCAGACACTTCCTGACTCCTCGTGACATGCAGATTACAACGCTAGACGAGAGGAGCCATTACACCCTTCAATATCATTTACCACTGCATCTTCCATCTTGTGACACTAACGCCAGGATTATTTCATAACCTGGACTGTAAGGGAGGACCATTACCACCCCCACCTTCAAACACATTTCCATGCACTCCTTCCTTCTTGTGACAAAACCCCGGATTATTTAAAACGCAGGACGATTAGGGGGGCCTTAAAACCCCTTTTTCAAAATCTCAAACCCCCCCCTTCCATTCATGTGACCCCGCCAGGGAAATTTTTATAAAAGCCCAAAAATTAGGGAGGAGCCATTTCCAAAACATTCTTTAATCCCAAATTTCCCCCTGGACCCTTCCAAAATTTTACAACCCAAATTAAAAAGGGAACTAAAAAAGATTACCCCACCCTTCTTCATTACCCCCCACCCCCTTTTCTGGGGAAAAAAAGGTTTTTTTTTAACCTAGACTATTAAAGGGGATCCAACCCTTTTTCCCAACCATTTTTCCACCCCGACTTTTTTCCCCCGTAAAATAAACCCCGGGTTATTTAAACGCTTTAACTTTAAAAGGGGAAAAACCCCCCCAAAAATTTAAAATTCCCCCCCTTTTTTTTTTTTTTTGTTTACCCCCCAATTATTTCATAACGCCCAGAATATTAAAAAAAGGGGGGGGCCCTAAACCCCTCCTTCCAAAATTTTTCCAAAAACACCCTTTTCCCCCCACTTTTTTTTTTAAAAACCCCGGAATTTTATAGGGAGACTTTAAAAGGGGCCCTTAAAACCCTAAAAAACTTGCACCCCAAATCTCCTTTTTGACAATAAGAGGTTTTTTAAAACGCTTACTTTTTAAAACCATTTCCCACATTTTTTTAAACTTTTCCCCCTAACCCTTTTTACTTTTAAAGGGGCCCCCCCCCCCCGGTTATTTCAACCGGACCCTTTGGGGAACCATTACCCCAAAATTTCTTAGAACCCCCAACCCCCCCCTTTTTTAAAAACTTATTTCAAACCCAAAAATATTAGAACCCCCAACCAAAAACCCCGAACTCATTTTAAGCATTTCCCATCTTGTACCCTACCCCAAAAAATTTTTTATCCGGGGACCGATTGAGAGATTAATCAAGTCCATTACCACTCATTCTTCAGATCATCATACACCACTCCTTCCATTATGTGACCTAACGCCGGATTATTAACGCGTGAGACTGATTAGAGGAGCATTACCACCTTCTTCGATCATCTTTACCACTGCACTCCTTCATTCTTGTGACCTAACCCAGGATTATTCATACGCGTGAGACTGATTAGGGAGGAGCCATTACCACTCATCCTTCAGATCATCATTTACCACTGCACTCCTTCCATTCTTGTGACACTAACGCCAGGATTATTTCATAACGCGTGAGACTCTGATTAGGGAGGAGCCATTACCACTCATCCTTCAGATCATCATTTACCACTGCACTCCTTCCATTCTTGTGACACTAACACCAGGATTATTTCATAACGCGTGAAACTCTGATTAGGGAGGAGCCTCATTCGACTCCAGCAACCGACAAGGTTTTCTTCAGTCGTCAAGGCAAATACTCGGGGATGAGTTCTCTCAAACATTCCGTTAAGTCAGTCACCTGAAGAGGATCACGCATACCCTACAGTGAGCACCACTACACTGATAAATACAAGTTTAGTAAGCTTTTATAATTGGTCGCAATTCCCAGTGGGAGCCGCGAAGCCCTTTTCGCTCTTTGACCACCGATTCAAAAAAATGAGCAAACAAACTCGATTAATCTTTACACGTTGAGAAAATCCTACTTTTTACGACTAAACTAACAACAGCGAGGCATTAATAAATATTAACAGGCACATTTTAATGTTTGTACAGGAAATTCGGAACAAGACAAACATGTTTTGAATAAACATTTAAAATATAGTCATTTTGCAATATTGAGTTCATTTTTACAATAAATACTCATTTAGTAAATATGTAAATAATGTATTGTCACGAAATACGTCATAATAACATGACATAATTATTTGTTATTACATTTTGTAAACTATCTACATGTTTTCACTACACTTTGTTCTTAAAATATTCGCGGTACAGAGTATGAGTTATTCCTGCATCCCTTCTCATATACAAAGCTTGAAGTACACGCCTCTGGCTCCTTCACTCCAACCCTCAATATTTCAATTTCTTTCGAACAAGCTAGCCAATCTACCCAAGTACACAGACTCATTCACCCGCGCTGAGCAAGCAGTCACTATTCATTGAGAGCAATCAGTCATACATCCTTCCACCAATTACCTTCTCCTTGCTATCGTTAGGATTACCCTCTTTCCTAAGTGTGCATCGAGTAGGCTATCTATCAACATTTAAAAACCATCTTTACCCTCACCAATCATTAGCATACACATTGCATTGCATGGTCCATTTCCCACCGAAATACAACCATTGAGTATCTCACCGTTTATTTCAAATTGACGAGTCAAAGAATGTTGAAATATGATTTCTCGGAAGCATACATTAAATTTGTTGCACACACCAATAAAATGTTGTTGGAATATGATGTCGATTTATGCATATACATATTTTATACACACATTTTGTGAGATTTGTATTTTAAAAAGGAGAGAAAGTCAGTAAAAAGATTAAATCGGTTTTCCTGATTATAGATTTGGTAAAAATAAGTCCAAATATTATGTCTAGTGTAGTTTCACAATTTTGACAATTTTTAACTCGCTAAGCAAGGAAAATTATATTGATTATCCACATTGGTGTGTATAAAATTTATTTATTAATTTATTTATTTATTTATTTATATATTTATTTTTTTATTTATTTTTTTATTTATTTATTTATTTATTTATTTATTTATTAGGGTTTCTTTAAAGTAGTTAGTACATACATTTTAATAAAGTTACATGTTATGATACACTCCTACTTGATGCCCTTATATTAAATTAAGATATTCTATTTAAATTGAATATAACAATAATTATTTCTTACTAAGTATTAAATATTTCATAGAGAACATACAATTTTAACAATTTATCCAATAAACGCTAACACTAATCTATATCTAATATTGTAGCTTGACAACTACACACAGAAAGGTGCATACCATTCAACGGTTTGTAAGTTTAAGAATATAGGTAGTTATTTTACAAAAAGCCAAATAAAACCTCGCCCAACAATATTCAGGGGTATGTTTTCTCAGCCAACAAACGCACAATACATTTTCCCACTCATACACAATACTGTCTCTGCCTTTTGATGCAAATCCACAATCTGATCCGACTTCCTTCACTAGACATGAATCCAGACTTCACAGGCCACACTTTCTCTTATCAACTCAATCCTTCTTTTCAAGTGGTGAACGTGGGCTCCGCCTGTCGTCCGACAAGTCTGACGGATGACCGCTGCTGACTTGCCCTGGCAACCAACACTTTGAGGAGGGTGGATTTCATTCAGAAACCACAAAACTATGCTAGAACTTTCATTTGTGCTCATTTTGATTCGAATGTTTTGGCTTTGTTGTGGTTTTAGTTTCCGATCGGCAGTAGCGACCGAACTGATACGCCACGCGCGCTCGAATTTTCCCTTGCAATTAAGTAATTTCGAAAAAAATCGAGATAAGTGTGAAAATAATCGAATCTCTTCTATTTTCAGCTTCCTAAATTGAAAAGCTACCATTACACCTATTTTTCTGGTCAATTTAAATCATGTGTCTACACAAAAACCTGGTAAAATACGTCGAGGTAGATTATTGAGTCTGTCCCAAAATGTCAATTTAAATAAGAATTATTTATTTCTCAACTCGATCCTAAAATCAAAAAACGGAAATTAAAAAAGACAAAAAACGAAAGTTTATACAACGTTAAATTGTGGGTATAATGATACAGTCACGGTCGAATTATATGTTATTTGCTTAGCCCTAAAAATAAACATGAGCGTAACAGAACATCAAAGACAGCAAAGATTCGGTAGCGAACCGCCCCACAAACCACTAAGCGCTTTCCCTCGGATAGAAACGACAGTCTCCAAACTCGTACAATATATATCATCCGTTCCACCCTCATTATTTCGAAATACAATCACTGCGGAGGCCAATTCGAATATATTCAAATTTCAACCCCCCCCCCCCCCCCCCGCACGGACCATCAGGGTTTCAACAGATGGTTCCCAGTTCTTAATATAGACTCGAGAGAACTCGCCGACGCAAAAACATCCAGGTTCATTTCACGATGTCACTAGGCTAAAACTACAAACGTAGGTCAAAGGTCCTTAGTCCCTCCATTGAGGGATGATTTGTTGGAGGTCAAGGGTGATTTTCAATAACTATATACATGTTCATGAATTTCAAATGCTATACAGCATAAGAAAGGACAATATTCGGGAAACTTCAATTGTATTTTAACAACATATCGAGACATTTAACATTTAGTGGTACTTGTTCATGTGCTCTGTTAGCATTTGATTTAAATTCAACTTAATTGAATGGTTTTCAAGCTAGGACACACGGAAGTAGATTATTACACAAGCAATGATACAGGAGTACCTAAAGTAGGGAGCGAAACGCCGTTAGCGTTGAAAGCTCTGTGGTGCAGGTGCCGGTTCAAATATATTACCGCTTTGTGTCAGGCTATATAGCACTACCGGATAATATGGACGGACCAAAACGTGATGCAATCCATGATGGTATTGGTCGATGCAGATTCGTTTGTGGGTGTCTTTTACACATCCTAAAATCGACAAAACCTTTCTTTTCCTGCTTATCTCAAATCATTTTGTAGAAGAGTCTTATTTTTAGTTTCTATGACAACTGTGATGTCAGTCGCCGAGCGTAAATACGAGATGCTGCTACTTCAGGACAGCCGCATGAAAGAAGTGGATCAAAGACGATGCTGATATTCTCATTTTGAAAACAATGACGCTAATATGCAGATAGATCCTGGCATTGTGTGAATCGCTTTGTAAACACACACTACAGTATGGGAAGCCATAGATTGACTGAAGATGCGTAGAGAGGGCTTCGCTACTGGCGTACGATACTATAGGAGGGAAGTTGAATCATTCAGAAAGTCTGCCACTTCATTCAAGCTTATCACTGGATTTCATTTAAAATAGCATTTCGTAATGATAGCATTGTCGTTTCATGTTTTAATGAAGTAAATTCGTGTAGGATGCGTATTGTGCTCCGGGACAACTTCCATGCTGTACAGGGCCTCGATTAGTGTACAATTTTATCTCTGTACTAGCCCCAACGAATCAAATGTCAGCAAGCGGTAACAATGTTTGTTCAATTGAATTGTTGTTCAGTGTTCATTTCAAAACGTATAGTTCTTTGATTTGTGTGACATGTATTATTATATTAGCGAATATATTATACTAGCTATACACAATCATATACTGAGAAAGTTTCAAAGGGCCCATGTTAAATTTATGCCTTAAAGTACAGTTATAGATAATAACAATTCTGATATTTCCTTACGCCATTTGAAACTGCAATAGGCCTACAAATGTTGTGTATTGTATTTACCTTCAATCCTTTTTCGCATAATGTATATAAATAATTATATGATTTATTAATTTTTGCAGGTATTTCCGTTTTTTAAAAACCAACTTTCAACTAAGCTCCTCTCTTCATATTGCCACTTTAGTATATCATTTTGTCCCAACCCAAGCTAATTTTAAACTAAAAATATAATTCTACTATATGTTTCACCCTCATTTTCACGTAAAAGAGGCTTTAAAAGTTTAAAATTCTGATCTGCTAATAGGCCTGCCACTTCCTTGAGAGTGATACAGACAGGGAAGCAGATTATGCAAGTGACGTCCTGCCTCGATCCTGGCTGACAAGGGGTTACAGTGACGTAGATGAGGGCGCTCTTGGTAGGGGAGCTAGTAATGGCAAGATGTTGCAATGTTGCATGGTGACTGGTGACCAACCTTCTTTGAATGCAATGGAAACTTTGTTGGGTTGAGGATGTTAACAATTACCTAAAATTGATTTTTGGATGTTTTGAAAATGAGGTCATCAAGATGGATGCGAGAAATGACACGTACAGGATGTATCACTCGGACACGTCATCGACGAAAAACGTTGGGTTTGCTGATTTTACCTTTTCTTCGTCCTTTCATTGGGAATGTTTTTTAAAACCTCAATTATTGTAGCAAATTTTAAATTCCATTTAGCCGGCCAAACTTTTGATACATTCTATGAGCGTTGACGATCTCTTGTGTTGTGTTCCTCAGTTGATCGAACAAAAGGGAGAATTAAAACATAATAATTGTTTTGTGTTGAGTGTTTTTCCAATCTCGCAGCGTCAATGTGTTTACAAGTAGTAACGGTCTCATTGAGAGTGAGGGAACTGAAAACCTTGCCTGGTTCAACATTCATTCCTCGATGTTTGATAAGGGGGTGAGGCAACGGTATACACGGGGCGGTCAAAATTTCCATCTTTGGGTGCGCAGAATTTCGGGTTTACGGCCTTCATTTGGATTGAACCACCAATTAATCGAAGTGATTATGGATCTGAATTTCTCTGGTGCAGGAATTTGCATTACCCTCAAAATGTTGATTACAGATCGTTAATAATTCAGTTTATGCAAGATCGACTTACTTTTATAGAAGGCAAAACGAGGTTTCCTTTGTTACGTTTCAGATTGCTTTGGTAGTGACGTAAGCTTTATTAGTTACCCCCACCCCCACCCCCTCCCCCCAACCTCCACTACATGCCTACCTCAGGAGGGGTCGCGATAACGGTGATGGCTGTTACTACTAAACTGGAAGAGAGGATTTTAACGGGGGCATTATTGATATTTTTACTTCTAGCTTTTATCACCAATGATTATATTATTCTTTAGAGAATAAAGTTATTTAAAATGTGAGTGTCTATATCTTACTACTAATATGTAGTCAATTAAAACAATAAATATTCCTTCCCATTTTTAAATGAATTTGTAACAATATATGACTTTTAACAAAATTTTACAAATAGATTACTTTTTGACTTCATAAAATACAAAAAATGAGAAACGATACTAACCACAAACATAAACTCGTTACCTTAATTACAATATTACTTAAGTTTTTTTTTTTTAGTCTTCGCGGGGAAAACTCTGTTGGGACATAAGTAATTTAAATTATTTCATTATTCCAAAATGTATCAAGAAATAACGAGAGTATAATAGGACGATGCAAGATCAATGGAAAATGTCCGTGTTGAAAAAGGAGGGGTTTTAGCATTTTTGCGATGATTATGCTAAACAGACGCTCCTTAATTCAAATTCAAATTAATAAATGATTAAAAACAAGTTATTTTTAAATAATAATGTGAAAAACTAAAACGTGCTAACGGTCTTGTAAGTACAGTGTCCATGAAATGTTGAAATACTTAAAGAGGTTTTAGTAAATGTAGATCGGACGAGTGGATGTGTTACAATAGGCCACTTGTTACACAACACTACTGTACACAACGCAACGCAACGCAAGCCCGCATCGCATGGGGCTTGCGGTAAAACTCGGCACGGGCGATGCGGTTAGCTTTCAATGTGGTCGCCGATTATTACACAAATAAAATGTTCAACAAAGTACATTATTGGTTTCATTTTAAGGCCTAATTCAATAACGCGTGTTAGATTGATGTTTCTGATAAAACTTTGATGGGCTAATAAATTCTACTCCCTTTACAAAAAAATCCTTATTTTACGTTCTCTTTTAGCAGAAAATAATTAAAGCGTACTCGAGAAAATATTTTAAATCACACAGGGCACTGTATTTCCAATTCTTGAGGTCTATAAGGAATTATATTCGATGAAATCCAATCAATAATACAACGATTAAATTCAATTTCATGGTTTCTCTACAAATTGGGGTGCAAGGATTTTTGGAGGTCAGTAATAATATTCTTAGCTGATTTCCACAATTTTGCTGAAAATAACAATTTCACTAAAATTTTTCTATAAATATTTATTGGACTAACAACTAATATTTTTAATTATTGATATCAGAAACCGCCAATCAAATCAATGTTAAGTCTTCAAGTAGATTAATTATTTCCGAGATGACCTTTCCTACTGACGAAATCAGTAAAAGCTACATATATCTAGATCTATAATTCGGAACAAATTAACATGTTTATTGGCAAGACACTTGTAGTCTTCATAAAAAGAGGCCGACAAATTATCTGTATAATTTTCTAAAGTCAAAAACGTAAACATCAACGTATAGTAAAATAAACGAGATATTTATTATCTATAATATTGTTTGGAAAGTTGTGTTCTGTGAAACCTTCTTCTGTGAATGTACGCCAATAATTCACAGTTGGAAAGATGGCATTCGGCCGAACAGAATTAGTTGTGTCGCACACGTAGGCCTAGACACTAAATCTCGGCCAGCATTCACATAAAAAAACTTGAGCAATATTTTATCTTCCAGCGGTCTCTAGAAATTAAATAATCATAGTGAAAATATGGTATGTTGTCGCATTCAAAGTGAGGACATTACCTTGTTATAAATCCTAATATGTTTTCATAATATGGTTGCCATTCGCACCCAAGTGCAACGTAAAACAGTCGAAACAAATTCTGTAGAATAGAGGAACTAATTTAGAATTCATTTCAAAATATGTCAATGTGATATTCCGTGGTATTCAATGGTAGAATTAGAATGCTTCTCTTGATACAGCCGTGGAATCAACGTCAAACGTTGACGTTGGTACGTGAGACGCATAATATTATGTTGATGGTAGTTCGCAATAATGATGAACAAAGGGAATATACATTTGCCATATCTTAGCAGAATGAGCCCAACTGTAACTAGGTAAGATTTGTAACGTTCCGAATCTTCTTCCCGTTTCGCCGATACCACGCAGACAGTCTATCTCATTTGAAGACTTAAAGGGGAGGAGCTCATGCACCTTTGCTTGCGGGGATGATATGAGAGTGTGCGCGAAATTTGGGTTTGTGACAGCTGGAAAATATTTACGGTTATCATTAGAGGTACGTGTATAAAGCATTTCAAGTGTCATTTTATAGCGTTTTGTAGCATCTATTTTTTGGCCACTTTCAAAATCTTGTGTATGAAGTTTTTTCAAATTTTTATTTTGAAATTTTGTCATCAAGGTTGAACTAATATCAACTGAATAAAAATGTGTGTAAACAAATTATAGATACTATGAAAAATAAAATAAAATAGGACTGGAAAACCATACTTTTTAGTGAAAAAATAGCGCTTTGTAGCATCTATTCTCATAACGCTAATTTCACGTACCTCTAGTTATCATATATTAAAATGTTACACCTTTTTCAGATTAAAGTTGTTAATTTTGACCCATCTAACAATTTAATTCTCGTTTTCTAATAAAATAATCATATTTTGACGATGAGAGTACTAGTATTAGGCCTAATAAATGATGTTGAAGTGCGGACACAAACTACCATCTTAGCTCATTATGACTCGAACTTGTGCTCAAAATGTAGTCACCGACGTTGACATTTAAGATACGTAAAAATAGCGATTTGCTTAATAGTATAAAAAAAAGCATTCAATGCTAAAAACTAAAAAGTATATTATCAACGAAATGCTACAATGACGGGAAATGATGTGAATACTTTTATTATCATAACCGTTTCAGCCCTTGCAAAACAATTGATAATTTTCAACATTTATTTAGTATATTATCTGTCGAAGTGTATAAAGACAGAACAAGAAAATGTCTATTTTCTCATAACTCAATGCTGCAACATTGTATTCAATATGATTTGTGAAGTAAGACAGAACAAAAATCATTCATACTATGACACTCAGGACATGCTGAACGTCCGCACAGGAGTTGGAGAACGAGGTAGGTTTATTGAGGTTTGTGAATGGATAGTGAGACTTTTCACCTTACGACTGAGGGAACTCTACTCTTAGTAAATATTCATTCATTATCGCTAGTGGTTCGAATGAAATCGATGAATTCCCTTTTTGGTACAAGCTCTATGAGACCTCGTGCAACATTATGACAATACACAATACACAACAGAAATCAGGTCGAACGCTCAACTAACTTTCAGGTTTCCGTCAACTGTAAGTTAACTGTAAAGTTACACTGATAGATAGCAAAGTGTATAATACTGCGAAATAACTTTCAACTAAACCGAAGCCATGAAAAACATTGCCCCACAAAGACGTTCAAAGCTGAAATTCCACTGAGACCAGTGAGTAAGCTAGGGGAGTATGAAATTCCACTGAAGTTTGGTTCCGTATGAGCTGATAGCACACAGCGGTTGACACTTCTGTGGTGACAAAGCATGCCGCGGTAAACATCAACATGCACTGCTACGTTTGAAATTCTCTTTGACACAACCAAAATAATATGTACATAAGGACACCTCATCGCCGAGCAATTGTAGAGTCAATACAAACGTCTAAACACATTAATTACTGTGATGTACTAAGAGCAGGTGGGTTCCACAAACAATCATAACATTACAATGACCATTATTAATTGGGAGTGTTTTGATAGAGAAGTTACTGCCAACAAGATTCGCATGCAAAATCATATTCATTTATTTTCCCAAAATGCATCACCCATTTTGATATTATCTCAACGTACTGTGTGATCTTTTTAAAAAAATGTTAGCTGGTAGCATGGATTCTTAAATAAACTCCTGAAAATGAGTTGTAATAAATCAAAGACACAAAATGCGAATCTACCTGTATAAATCTAACTCCAAGTTTAGAAATGTGATTGTGATGTCGGTTGAGTTACTCTTCAACTGAGCATTTTATGTGTTGAGTGGAAGGCCGTGTTATCCCCTATGAGCACAATTTAGAACATCACCTGTCACACGTTCCAATATCCTCACCGCCAAACACGAGAAATAGCCCGTTTCCACCTCCCTCGATCAAAGTACGACATCGCATTCTTATTTTCTGATGTATTTAGCATGTCATAACACAATATTGCTAGGTATACATGAAAAATACACTCGATAGTACTCATTGATGCAATGAATTCAGGAAACTGAAAACGTGAAAAGCAGACTTTGGTGCACTGAAAACCGATGTTGATAAACATTCTGAATTAATGAGATGTTGTGATAATCTTCGACTTTATGTATTAGAAGATGAAGAGTGTACATATTCTTGCCAGAGAACTAAGAAATGCGACTTTTGACTGGAGGAAATGCTCCTAAAACATGTCCAAGTGTGTAATGAGTATTTATTTCTTTAAAATAATTATAACAAACAATAATTCACCCCAATATATCCAATAGGAATATCTCACCCATGTAAATTTATTAAACGCTTTTAATATATAATCTTTTTTTCACCAGAATTCAGAAGCATGGGATGGGGCATAACCCTTCCATATATTCTACTCACTATCCGGTATTCCCTTCTTTTGACACAATTGTTTCTTTATACATGCCGTAAATTAGATAAAAAGGTGAAAGTTTATCAACGATAAGGAGGAAGAAGCTATGCCTCTTTCATTATAATTCCAAGATAATTTCCTGGGCTCCATCGCTATCATGATTTTCATTTGCAGTTGTCGGCTGATAAGGGAGATGGTTACTGTCTTGTGTATAGAGGAACTGATAAGAACGTGCAAACACGCTTGCATTCTATTGTACCCCGCACGTTCCTTTGTTATAAAATGATAACGATTAGTACATCTATTCATTAGAGTGAGAGTGATGTGTGGCGGAAATAATGCAAATAAAATAAATACTATACAGTGCATTTATTATTCAGTATTACATTTAAATAGGGGCGAGCAAATTGAGCAGGTCATTTTGTTTTTAAGTTGTTGCTTTTAAAAGTATTCAATTTTCAATAGTTTGTTAAGGGTTGTAATTGTTCTTACAGGGCAGACAAAAGGAAAACACAAACATACTTGCTGAGAAAGCGAGTCTATTTGTCAGAATATTTGTCCGGGGGGGGGGGGGTGGTTTGTGATGGTACTAATCACAGTTCGTTGCGTCCCTCGAGATTTGGAAGAAAGAATCTATCTAAGATAGCTTTTATTTTACAGTGTTTATAGAACTTGGTTGAATCACTGATCCACTCGTGACAGAAGTATATTATTATAAAGTCAATTAATCCAAAATTGTTTAATTACTTTACAAAATTTCTTTTTCTATTTCTTCTCTTTTTGGTTATGTGATTATGTTTTAAATTTCCATCATCTGTCTACTATAGACATATGTTATGCCATTTGATGATGCTCAGGTGCTCTAACCATTAGGTCGTACGTCTCTAAATTGGTAACAAATTTAACAAATGCATATTTTAGGAAAGTGATGTATGTTTGTGAATGTTCACCTTATCAGTGGTCGTAGTCGTTGACGGTTCGTCTGTCGTCTGCAGCTAGAGCCCATAGATCAAGATGGTTGTCTTCTACATATAGGTCTATGCTGAGCCTGCCTTATAATTTACCATTGTTCTAGACTAAGGTTGTGTATTCGAGACATATGGTGTAATAATGGCTAAGCGTGACCCCAAAGGATTAGGGTAGGACTTAAATGGAATTATAACTGCCCGTCAGGGGCTTATTTAGGAAACCTCATGTTTACTTATTAATTTTGACCTTCAACCGTTTTCTAAAGTCCGTTTGACAAGTGGCATTTCACTTGTTCGCATTAACACCCAATAAATGTCATGCATTTTATGCAACGGTGAAAATATAGATACAAGGTAACACCGTAAAAATCGAAAACTTCGGAAGTAATCTCTAGTATTTCTCCTATACGGAGATCTTTCAGAAACATCCAGCGTACAAGTATTGAAAGCACATTTGAAACGATACTTTACACATTTGTTCTGGAATTTAATATTTAGTAACCTGTGGTTGGGTAGACGAGGTTATGGTTATAAAAAATATATTTCTCTTAAAAGAATATTTTATATATATTGTTTTAAAAAAATTGAAACATTCCAATCTTCTTTTTTCCACCCAGATGTTCCAACAATGACCAATGAAGGGAAATCCATGTAAAATCACCATTGATGTATGAGCGTAATGGCCGAAGAAGCACCATAATAATAAAACCTACAGTGATTGTACTTGAATCTTTCTTATGTTTGGCTGGGAAATGCCGAAAACCCCCACCATCTCATTCAATGTGTTCTCAGCGCCATGAACATGAACGGCAATAAAACCTACCTCCATGAGGTATAAACTTGCAATTTCAAAATTATTGTCAGTTTATTCGGGAGACGATTGACAGCTGAGTTGTGATGATCGAGATTCAAGCTAGTTGTTTAAAAATAGACAGGCAAACAGTCAACACAAAATAATCAATCCATTTTATCTGTCAGCGTCCTGATTTACGATTTGCGTGAGGCTTGTTTATTTTCAATGGAATTTATTGGAACTGTGAAGTCTATTTTGAGAAAACACACAGGTTTTGCAAAATGAAGCAATCACATCCAGAATAAAACCGGCTTGTCGGTTTAGGTCTCATCAGCATTTACCTTCTTCTAACATATAACCAAGGAAGAACATAAGAAATTGGTTCGTTTGCACAGTTCTTATTTCCCTTCCACTAATTTTAGTTAAATGTTTATAAATGTCCCAAAGTGGGAGCCTATAGAGGAGGTAATTTTTACATACTTTACAGATGTCAATATTTTACTTGTTTTCGTGCAATCACGATTAGAGGCTATTGTAACATTTTTGGACCAAAAGTATACGAAAGGTGTCATGAAAAGTTGACGCAATGAAAGAAGGGACTTTACAAAAAATTTAGTCCGGACATAACCTCAACTATTATTTTATTATATACTACAATTCAGAAATTAAAAAAGTCCGCCCCAACCGGGAATCGAACCACGGATCTCCCGCATTAGATTAGAATAGAATAGAATTGTATAATATTACATTACACATATTTGTTTCCCGACTAAATCAAATCGAGGAATAAATTAAGCATTACATAAAAATGCTTAACACCAGGTAATATACACAATGAGTAATAGTTTACAAAATACGTTAACAATATAAATACCATAAAAAATAAACTCAATTATCTCCATCTTAAGCAACCACAAAATAGGCACAAAAAATTACTATAGTATTAAAAACTAAATGTAAATTAAAAATGATTCATGTGTATCTGAAAAGCTCTTGAATATGAATATTAAGTTTGTTTTGTCTGTGGTGATACTATACTTCGTTTAACTGTATTATTAATACTGTTTATTAATTATTTTAAGGTTTTTCTCGAAAACCGACAAAATCATTGTTCTACGGACACATCATAATTTTACCCATAGCATTCCCAAATTTCCTACAGAATCGTGACAGAAAAACCCTTTCTTGATAAAGCTGCGTTGTTGCAATCAGTGATGATATCGAGTAACGTTTACCGAATGAATGATATCAAAGTGTTTGGTATCGATAAAAATCGATAATCGTATGAAACATTGACTGAAAAACGATTTATGTCCTTTAGGTGAAACTTTCCATTCTATATCACACAAACTTCAATAATCGTTATTGACGCTTGAGTGAAAATTGCTTTGTGATGAATTTTTTTCGGCTTCTATATATCTAAACAAATTACTAAACATCCCTTCGAGATGGAGCATTGCAGGGCACCATAGGAAAATGGTCTCCATAAGGTAGTTGTTACCGAACTATCACCAAATTGTTTGGATGACAAAATACTAAGGCAGAAATATTAGCCAAATTTTTTCCTCACAAAGTGTTTCAGTTTGGAAATTGTTTCCCCAAATTCGTGGTTAAAAGTTATTGGATACCAAGCTTAATTTACAATTTCACGTTTAAAATGTAAAGCCATCGATTTTTAATACTATTGCAGGTGCTTTTTTGGATTTTGTCAAGGTAATATGGCTGCATTTATTTTCATTATTATTCATTATTGTGGTAAATAATAACAATTACACATACGGGAGTGTTTCCCGACTAACCAAATCGAGAAATAAAACTTCAACTATTACATAAAAATGACTGAAATAACAGCCGTGTAAATATAGAGCAGTGATTATTGTCATACTAGTTTACACATCGTTATCTACAACCTATAACTAGGCTATAAGGAAAATAAAATGTAATGTCTTTCGTAGCAGGCTTCTTCCGTCAACCGGCACACAACTAGTAGGCCTATTTCAATTATTAATTTATTGCTATAATTATTATAACTATTTATTTAAAAATTATTCATGTCGTATCTGAAAAGGCTCTTGAATTGAAATATTAAGTTTTGTTTCTGTGGTGACTACTAATACTAATCGATTTAACATTTCTTATAAAATACTGATTGATAATTTGGCATTTTTAGCGTTTTTCTCAGGTAAAACCGAAACATAAAATGGTTTCAGTTTTAAAAATCTAACAGAAATGATCAATCTATCATAATTTTCATCCACATTATCATTCCCAATTAATTGTTACCTAAGGAATGAATGTATATGATTTACACAATACTTGCATTGATAATACAATGCTGAAGTTACGATTCATATCATTGATCGATATCGAATCGTTTATCGAAATGAAATTATATAAAGTCGTTTGGTTTATCGATTAAAAATCGATAATCGATGATCATGTGACTGATTATTGAATACGATTTTATGTCCTTTACGGCGGCAATCTAAAACTGTCATTCTCTACAACGGCAAGGGTATAGTAAGTCGTCAAGTCATTAACCTTAGTTGAGCAAAGTTTACTCTCATAAGGCGTTAACATATGCACATGTTGTTTACGATTCTTCATTTGAATCCTTTGTTACAACGCTTCAACTACACAATGCAATTAAATCATATATGGTGCCCTCCTACAAACATGTGTGATTATAGGTTCGCCTACACTGCGCTGGTTACACCACTTTGGGACTATCATAATGTGATTACAGCGTCCTTTTAAGGCTGGTCTAATTACTTGTTACTTACGACGGTTGTTTCGTAAATGAACAACAAATCCACTCTTTGCTGAAGGTACTGTAATGTGGGCGAATAAACAAACATGTCCTTGTAGAGTTGTAGTGGCATTGTTTTAAATTGTGAATTTCTAAATGTTTGGCTGAAGTTACTTGGCACATGTGGGTGGACTCCTGTTGTCAAAAACAAAGACAAATAAAGATAATATTAGCAAATACGATAACCAGAAATATCGTATTGTAATAATGTATCATAAACAAATATATGGATATGGAATATATATTAAGATTTTGTATATATATGTGTGTATATGTATATATATATATATATATATATATATAATATATATATTAGCACGTAGGTTTGCACGAACAGTCATAGATACATCCAAATTTTGCTAAAACAAAATTTGGATGTATATATATATATATATATATGATAAAAACAAGGATCTTGGGTGAAACCGCGTCGAAAATAAGACGTAGTACAGACGAAACGTCGGTGGACGCCCATGCAGGTTCTGCCCTGGTTCATTTATTTTCGACGCGGTTTCACCCAAGATCCTTGTTTTTATCCTATGACGGGCCGCGAAAACCTACAACAATCCATATATATATATATATATATATTTACAGTAAATATCACGAACAGTATTATAGAAAATAACTTTTAATTAATCCCGACGTTTTGGAAAACTAGGTTTCCATTTTCACCGATTTTTGTTTTACCCTTCCCTTGAAAATGGAAACCTAGTTTTCCAAAACGTCAGGATTAATTAAAAGTTATTTTCTATAATACTGTGCGTGATATTTACTGGAAAGATACTTAAAACATTAACCATGGATCACGAAAGCTTAAGACAAAACATATATATATAGTGCCATCATAACAGCGTCGCCTAATATAAAACCAATGTTAAATCATATGTACACGATATAATAATATGGTGATACTCGCTCAAATCTAGGCTTGATCAACACTACCTCTTCAGTACATTAATTATTCATAATTTGTTCGGCATTAATTTGAGTCCGTTTGTCCGTAAATAACAAGAGGTACGGGGTACAACGGGTAGCCATCTTCTTGTAAGGACGGCACAATTGCCAGTCTTGGACAAGTTCCATAAATACATTGAACTTTACAACTTAAAGTTACTTCGTCAATGAAGAGAAACCAAGCGATTTTCATGTTCCTCTTGAAAAATCGGTAGGTACTCAAAAAAGAAACGTAGTTCCTTATAAGTTCACTTTTAAAGTTACCGATCTAAAAACACTCCGAAATTCGTTCAAACATCTAATCTAAATGAGAACTTACTACTTAATCACTTTAGGTAGAACGGAAAATCAAATATACAAGACTTATTTTAGTTTCATACTTCTTCAGGCAGTAAAATGTAAAAAGTAAATATGCAATTAAGTTCGTATAAATTTTAGCTTTACTCTTGAATTCGACGGGGAAACGACATTGTATAAGGAAAGATAAAGTTGTTCCAAGTTTCCACCAAATGGTAGCATTTTAATTTACAAGATCTTGAGATCTGAAAATAACGCGTTCTCATAAAGGTTCCTCTCCCCTCTCTACTAACATGTACCTCTTCCAAGACTGATCCTTGCCATTTGACAACCCCACACCACAGGCATGGTTTACCTGGATTCCGGGGAGTCGTCTTAGCAGTGTTTCACTTTACTACAGCAGATTTTCATTTTATACCATAGAATAATAGGAAATTAAGCATACAGTGTGTTTATTGTGTTGAGTTTGTTATTTATTCATTACCTCGTCAAAGAAAGTTATTTTCAGAATTCCATTTATCTGCTGACTATGTTGTTACTGTTTCTAAAGGTTGCGAAATCTTGCCTGAATCTTAATGAAGATTTTGCTCCTTGCTTTTGTTTCAATTTAAACTCCAATATCAGTTAAATGACTTATCTGTTCTGAAGCAATTAAACAATAAAGAGTAAAGACTTACAAGTTGTATTGTTATTCAAAGTTTCACATAGGAAGTCACAACGTTATCGTTTGTTGTGTAAACTAAAGTGACTATAAAACAGTGATATTCAACGGTCCAGTGTAATTTCTTGTAAATCTGCATTCTGGCACTAACGAACAAAATTAATTGAATGGGGGGGGGGGGGGCGTTAATTTACTCCTTAGAATCAAAATAAAAATGCAGAATGGTAATTTTTATTAATGATTTAAATTTGAAACAAAATGCACAAAAATAAAATAATATACAACGTATAATAATTTAAAAATTAACTGTTGATACAAGCATAACTTTAATTGAGTATAGATACTAGAAATTAAGTAAAAGAAAGAAATAACGTTTAAGAAGGTAAAGCATAGAACTACTATTTCCGCTCGGAGGAATTGCTTGAGCTATTGACTAAGAATGATTCCATAATGTAATGAATGCTATAAGCTAAGCGAAGTAGAAGACGCCCAGTTTTCATTTCTTGAACAAAATCATTCTTCATCTCTGTTGTCTCTGCAAATATGTTCGCAAGATAATACCCTTGGATAAACAGTCCTAAGCCACTCAATCCCGGCTCACTAATGGAACTTATCAGTTTCGATTTTCTAATTATTAGAAGGGGGTATAAATATGAATTAAGTGATCGTGGAAAGTTTGTGAGTTTCCTTATCCCATTGTTACTTTGCTCTGCGAAACATCCACTTGAATTCTGATTATCAAATGGTTGGATCTAGGCTTTCGAATTTATTTGCATACAAACAATCTTACTAGAAACACTTCCTATTAAATTTCTTCCCACTACTCGCCTCTCTCTTCAGATAGAGTTTTTCTTAATTTGGTCCTGCCAACTATCGCATGATCTGTCGCCGATTTCACATTAATATTATTATTAATAAATAATTAATACAACAATACAAATGGATAATAATAAAATGCCTTGTAAGAATGGAAAAGCAATTTAATAGCAAAATCATCAATTCGTTAGTATTATGAAATACGTTTTTTAATACTTTCTAGATGTTGCAACTTTTTTTAACGCTAACTAGATTTTGAATTACACAGGATAGTAACCATCATAATATAGGCTACCATGTTTCTTTATAGTCAATCTAAAAAACGACTTTCGGTTCGGTTTTTGTTCCGTGACAATTAACGATTTCTTGTTCTCTGTTCAAACCGTTTAAAGTGTCGCTGTGTTACGGAAAATAAAAACATGCCCTAGCTCCTGACAAACAAATAACCGCGTTGAATCCCGGAGCCTTCGTCTTCAAACAGACGTTTTCAATCAAAAAGTTCGCTCAGCACGTCAGCTCAACCCGTCAGCGTCTTGTGGTTTGAATAAAGTGTTGGCATTGAATCCCTGAACTGACGGCAGAAAGTAAACAATCGAGTTGCTGTCTTGCGCGACAATATTGGATGACTTCCAGCCACTTCCAGTTCCAGCGGTAGGCAACTAGACTACGATTTATTTGTAATTTATTGAATATCTTCAACATGGCAATAAGCTCAACAAGTCAAAATTACTCTATATATCATAGTATTCGTGAACATGATTTGGTACGCATCCTGAAATCTTAGATGATGATGATGATGATGATGATGATTTTTTATGCCACGTCTCTATAAATGCACTAAGGCTATTCGACACGATGAGTATAATGATGACGATGAAGGACGATAACAATAACATGTCTTATGCGGGATTCGAACCCTCGTCCTTGTAGAGCCATACGCTTCGGACTGAAATCTTAGACTTTTCAGTTTTCTTTATTTGTAAATATTACAATAAAACTTTATCATCTTCGCTGCTTTCCGAATCCATCAGGGCAAATTATAGCTCAACAACATCTATGTAGATTATTGGTGTATGTGATGGGGTGAGTCGCATGAAGAAGTCAACGCAAAGAAAAATAATGTTAATTGTGTACTACGTCACACTCGTAACATTTCCTTGTCACACCCGTAACATTTCCTTGTCACACCCGTAACATTTCCTTGTCACACCCGTAACATTTCCTTGTCACACCCGTAACATTTCCTTGTCACACCCGTAACATTTCCTTGTCACACCCGTAACATTTCCTTTGCCACACTCGTAACTCATTATAAAAGTTCTATAGAGCTAAAACGGTCATCAAATAACAGTTTGAACAGATATTATTTTAGATCAAACCAGATGGAGTAAAGTTATGGAAGCAAACGGCATGACGATATATGTCAAGGAAAGAGTGCGGAATTGATAATGACAACGAAGTGTCAGCTGATGGAAATGAAAATAGTTTTAAGAAACAAATAAATGCGTAGAAAGACAGATTTTAAATACCTGGGTATAATGTTATGTAAAAATTGAAAAATTACAAGAAATATCTAGAAGGATTAACTTAGCAGAAGGTTTCACTCAATCTGTCACGGAACTAGTGTAGAATGAAGAGATACCCAGGAAAAAAGTTTCTACTTTGAATCTCTGCCAAATGCTTTTTAGTTGCAGGAATAATAGATTTGCTAAATACCAAAAGGTTTTAAATTCCCTCAACACCAATATTTTGAAAACGTAGTCGACAGTCGTACTTTGAGAGTTCTTCAGATGGTTCAACAGGGAAGTCCGGCATCTCAAGTACTTGAGACCCTTGAACGCTAGGCCAATCGTTTACAAAATATTCAAGAAACGTTGAGTGTTTTCAACACGCTTTGGATTGCATGAAGCGTGTAGTAGTAACTGGGTGACACGAAAGCGGCAGATTTCACGCTAACACACTGAGAAATAAAGGTATTGTTCAATGTCGTCGCCCTATACGCTAAAAAATACTTCTTAAACTAGCTGATATTTGGTACATCTTAACGATTGCATGATAAAATGTACTTTTTTACAATGGAATATTTTCGTACTCATCACTTGTTGAATTTGTCAAATGTGCAATTAGTGCAATTAAGGTAGTTACGTTTGCTGGTGGTTATAATCTCTTTGATGTCAGTGTAAAGTGACATAAATTTTGATACACTAAGGTCAGTGTTACAACGTTTAATTCCTTTGGTAATTTTTAAATTTGTTATTTATTTATGGGTTGCCAAACTTTTATACGTTACTGCTAGGGCTCTGCCATGTTAACGATATATTTGGCAAATAAATATAAGGTAATTTTAATAAAATCATTTTAAAGCTTCAAATTGCTGATAATCTACTATTGACATTAAAACTAGTGCTACCGGGCACCAGTCGGGAGGTGACTTTGATCACTTTTGTAAAAATTTTAAGGGCGATGGTAAGGTAAGTTGAAATAAAAATGCTGCCTCAAACGTCGATTCTCCCTCGATATGTTTCCTTTATTCCGCCATGCTCATAGGCTTGGGACGAGTTTGAAAATGCATCTCAAGTGCAGATCATACGTACTCTTCGAATTATTTATTTAATAGCTTCATATTATTTTTAGGCAAATCAACACATAGTTCGGGTTCTGTTTGCACCCTCATAAGATGACCCTTTTCACTTAAAAGACAATATTTTTCTTCTGTGAGTCCAAAAGCTAATGTTTTTTTTTATGTCCACATATTTGTTGGGACCATAATTGATAAAACAAATTATGGACCTGTATGAAGATAACACCACCCACCGATATGAGTTTGCAAACAAAACTATTTAATTGAAGGAACCATTTGAGCACAGCTTGAAAAGTACATTTTCGGCTCAATTGTTTACGTACTCGTGCCAATTTGATTGTGATTTCTTAAATTACTTAGTTCAGTGTTGTAAACAACGCTTTATTGCATTCGTCTGGCATACAGAGAGTCAATATAAAAAATAAGAATAAGTATTTCAGACTTGCTCATATTATTGCTATTGAGAACAATAGTATTGTGGCTACGTCTAGTTAATACAATCAACCGACATTGCGACAGACGTATACTACTGTTATACGTTCTTTGAAATCTAATAATGGCGATATCAGGTTCTTTAGTGAGACTGATTTCAATTTAATTTAATTTCCCACTCGTTTGGTTGGCTGCATTGCGTAAACACGAACTGCTCGTAATGTAATATACCTTCTGCAAGTTCATTCTAGAACTATATAAGGTCATGTCCTGACTTCTCGTTGTTCTAATATCAGGCCGACTTCTCGGGAGAGAAGATGTGTCAGTTTAAAAACTCTTATCATAAACTGAACAAAATACTATGTAAATTACTATTACAAAGCATATAACAACAATATATAATAATATATAATACAACTGTTCGTGGTGGCGGTTTGTATTGATTTGTTTTCGTTTAGAGTTTGTTTATAACTTTTTAGTCAGGACTTAGTCAACTGTAAAGTGTGAATGATTGTTTACTTTATTTTGCTGGGCAGTAAATTTTCCTACGTTTAATCCATTGATTTCCAAATGACATCATACAACGGCTACTGGCTTCTACATAACGCAGTGTAATTTATTTTATTATAATTCATTTGTTTACACAACAATGTATATTTGAGACCACGTTGCTAGAAAGTTGATGTCGAAACAATTATTCTGAAAAGATGATGGAGTATTAAAAATATGTATTCGCACTCAATGGGATCACGCACGACCAACAATTTCAAGTTGCTCAATGTAAATTGATCAAGATTGATATTTTTATTTCCTTTTTGCCTTTTGCTTTACACATTTTACTTCCACTTGCAATACCCGCTTTAAACGTTTTGAAAAATTAACCACTCGTGAAAGTAACAGTATTTGGAATTGACGTTCAAGTGACTTTGAAGGTGACAACAGTAAGACCATATTTTTAAGACTAAGGAAAATCTTGAATGAAAAACTCTACTGCAAATATTGCAGGTTAGGAAATCAAACACTTTTCCACTTTTCCGACAGATAGATTTAAACTACTTCAATCGGAAAGTAAGAAAGGTAAGCAGTAAAGGACAGTTTAATATTTTATGCTATGAACTTATTTAATTCTATGTAATTGTTCTCTTTTGTGAATCAGTTTATATAACTAAAGACGATTGAAGTTAAATAAATACATAGATGGTGAAGAATCGAGGCCTGGCAAATTGCATGAAGACGAGACGAGATATGGGCAATGGTTATATTTCCTTTGGTTTGTAAAGTGAAGACTTTGCTGTGGGAGAGCAACTCCCCGCCCTCGCACCGTACTAATGGGCGCCGACCTTGCTGCCTGTTATTTCATCTGTCTGGTTCATATTCCGCCCCACCCCCAATGTGAGTTGAGTCACTCACTGCGTCTATGTTAAATGGAAACGCCCAAAACGCCGTAAGAGCCTCAAGTCATTTTCCTCAACAGGGAATATGAGATACATCGGCATTCTGCATATATGCCCATTCCTTTAGAAGAAAATTTGGATTAATGCGAAGCTTTGCGTAGTTTGACAAAGTATAATTCTTTATTAATAGATACAATAATTACTCCCTGAAATTAATTCGAAAGTAACGTTTTAAAATTTAAAATTTTTACTGTTGCTCCTCAACAGCTCCCAGGAACAAATTAATATTTTGATTTCCTAAGATTGGATATGACCAATCAGTTTGTCTGGAGTATGTTCAAAAATTGGTTTTATTTTCTTCATAACTTCGTAATAAATATTGACGTTTTTTTTTAAATCTTGTTTCAAAATATATTTTAACTTGTCTCATTACATTTACAACACATACTATATTATGTTTCATTAAAAATCATTATTCTATTTGTTAAAGATCCAACTTTAAGATATCCGTATATAGCACCTTTAAAAAAAACGTATAACCCAAAACAGTTCGTTTCCTTGTTACTTCTTTACTTGTATGAATAACGTTGCATTCTCCAGAGTATTTGTGTAGAATGTCTTCCGGGCAACATTCAAGCATTCGTTTTACGATAGAAGAAATCTTCGGTTGAAGCAATGGATATTGCCGGTGGTGATTGCAGGGTGGGCGTCGCAAGGCTCTATACTAGGACCTTTACACTTTATTACATCCATAA
Organism: Sweltsa coloradensis; assembly: GCA_024449915.1. Lineage (NCBI taxonomy): Eukaryota > Metazoa > Arthropoda > Insecta > Plecoptera > Chloroperlidae > Sweltsa > Sweltsa coloradensis. The sequence continues at coordinate 25,435 of JAMZAV010000204.1, forward strand.
ACGATTCACCATTCCTTATAAGAAGATAGAACTGTTTGCCGATGATGTAACTAAAATGCCGTACTCAACAAAATATAGAATATCATGAGACAAAGTATATAAGTTCACATTGAAAAATAATTTCTCATGCAATTCCACGCCAAGCGACACAACAAAACAATTTTGGTAATCTCTAAACTACACTTCAAATACAACATTTTAATTTAAACATCAACGTAAGAGGAATACAAGAAAGTTAGAAATAAGGTAAATAATCAGATTCGTTTTTCTAAGCGTGAGCATTTTAAGTCTTCTTTTGATAATGATATTTCTTCAAAATCTTTATGGTCAGTTTATAATAAGTTGACAGGTAACAAAGTGAAAAAAGAGTGTAGCATAGCCTCATTGACAGAGAATGGGGTATCCTACACGTCTAATCCTGACATTTGCTGTTTGTTACAGAAAAGTTTTGTTGTGAACGATGTAGATTTTTCCAGTGAAATTGGTAAGTTTAAAGATTTAAATAGAAAAGAAGCAGATGATCTCCCGCATGTAATGGTAACTAATGAAGAAGTCATTTCAGCAATTAAACGCATTAAAATTAAAAGCTCGACAACACTTCAAGAGATTCCATGCATAGTATTCAAGAAATGCGCATCAATAGTCGGATTATTGGCGTATCTTATTTCCCATTTCTTTCTTGTAGGTGATTTTCCAACACAGCTGAAATTGGCAAGGGTAACACCTATTTATAAGGGTAAAGGTAAAAAGAGTGATAGGAATTCTTATCGACCTATATCAACTCTTCCAATTGTAGGGAAAATTATTGAAAATATTTTGCACATGAGGTTATTACATGAAGTGGATGCATCTGAAGGTTTAAGTGAAAACCAACATGGTTTTAGGGAAAGTAGATCAACGCAAAGTGCCCTTCTAGCATTTACAGATTTTATCTATAAAGGGATTGACAAGTGGAATGGTAAGGTTGGAGCTGTTTTTGTTGATCTTAGGAAAGCATTTGATTCATACCTTTTTTACCTCTTTTAATAAAACAAAAAACCAGGTATAACATAAGTCCTTATTTGTTATCAATATTGGCGGATTACTTTTTAAAAAGAAAAATGTTTATCAATCTTGCAAATAAAGTTCAAAAGTATTCAATATATTTTGTGGAGTACCACAAGGATCAATATTAGGACCCCTTTTATTTATTCTTTACATAGATGATATATCTACCATAATGGAGGAATCAATTATATTTTATATGCTGAGACTGTCTTTTATTTAGAAGGTGTGGATGTTAAAGAGATCGTAAGACGTCTTCAAGAAGTTTTAAAGAGGATGGATGATTGGTTTAAAACTCATGAACTTGATATTAATTATAGTAAAAAAAATTTTATGATTTTTCATAAGGCTAATGAAGCGTGATGATATCATTTGACGTTGAATTGTAATGGTAACTATTTCAGAGTATATGAATTTAAATATCTTGGAGTTTTCTTAGATTGTAATTTAAATTTTAAGAAACATTATGAATATGTTTGTAATAAAGTATTCATCAGCAACTAGGAATTATAAGTAGAATGAAGAGGTTTGTAACAGAGAGAATGTTGAGGTTACCTGTAGATCTTATATTCCTCTATTATTGATTATTGTTTAGTGGTTTGGGCAGAAAGACCTTCACCGAATATGTTGTACTTCAGAAGAGAATTGACCATCTGTTTGATTCATTCCTATGACCAGATTTACAATCTGATTGCTTCACGATTGAGGAAAGAATAAATATAGCGTACTGGTAAATACATACAAAATATTGAAAGGTATGTATTCAGGTATTTTACCCATATTTTTAAATTTGTTGATCGTGATAGAAATTCTATTCTAATGAACTCTTTGAAAGTTCCTAAATTATTTCTGAATCATTAAGTAAGTCATTCTTGTACAGAGGAGTATCCTTTTGGAATTCAATTTCTTATGATATTAGAAGCCAGTTTACTGAGCTAGGAATAGTACAATTTAAAAGTAAATTGAAGCAATGATAATGAAACGAAGAACAAAGAAGAATTGATTTTTACTATTTATTTGTGGGGCATTGTCTCTGTGTTTATGTAATGTTAATTTATCTTCATATGTTCTTATTTATGATTTTGCTGTTCTCTTTGTTTGATCATTATTGCTTTGATTTTTTATGTATTCAAAGTATTTTCAATTGATAATTTTCTGCCTAGATTGTCTGGTTGCCGCCCACTGGTGGAACTTGCAACTTGAGTTAGGTGTCCTGTATCATTGCTGTGATCAGTTTTTGACTTGAACAATTTTAAATAATTACATATCTGATATAATTATATATTAGAGTCAAGATCTTTTGCACTTTATTGTTATCAAGATTTGAACACAAGAATGATGGTTGAACACAAGAATGAAGATTCGCGTTCGGTGGTTTCTTCCGCGAAAGATTGATTACTCCCTGATTTGCTGTTCCTGATTTTTGGCAAACCTCATATTCGTTTGAGTAGGATCGTCTAATAAATCAGTTTTTTTCTTTTCGTTTTTCTTTTTTAATGTTTTTTTTCTTCTTCTTTTTTCTTTTCTTTCTTTCTTTCTTTCTTTCTTTCTTTCTTTCTTTCCTTTCCTTTTTTCTTTTTTCTTTTGTTTTCTTTTTCTTTTCTTTTCATTCCCCACCCCCTTTTTTTTATATATTCGAGTCATTCATAAATTGCATTTAATATCCTTTTTATTTGTTATCAAATTTGTTGAGTATTTAATGCATTGTTGTAAATTACTATTTCAAATATTTACTTAAATGTAGTTCATTGTTGTGTCTGCATCTATGTAATTAGATTTATTTAGTTGTCCTCCTTTGTAAATCAGTTTTTATAACTGAATAGGATAGACGTTAAATAAATAAATAAATAAATCAAAACAAACAAATTAATTCCTTTTGTTTAATCTTGAATAAGAACCTAAACTGATTTCTACACTAGTATGCTAGTGAACGTCTGTAAATGGCAGAAACGGAACTAATGTTTCTGTTAATAATCTTTACATACAGATTCCCAAATTCGATTACCGAATGGGCACCGTAGTTTGTAAACGCACCTCAAGTCAAAAGTCAAGAATGCAAATGAGAATTCGTTTCACTTGTAATGTCATTTTTATGTTAACTTGGAATGAATGATAATAATAGGTAGCTCTGCGTTTTATCTCCCATGCTACAAAAGATCCGGACGTTTATCAATAAGCTTCTGAATTGAAGAGTATACATGGACTAGCTTATATTTGAGAACGGTATTGCTTACAAAACAATATTAACAACATACGTAGGTTATAAAACTTTATTGAACAATTTCGATTCGTGAGAATTTCCTCAGTATTCTAAAAAAAAAAAATGCATGCCTATGTCGGCTATACCTGGTTCTAATTTAAAAAGTTCAGTCAATGAAAATTCCATATCTTCACTGCCGGTTGTGGATACCTGAAGCTTTGAACAAAAATGCGCCTGAAATTGGATTTTCCAACTTGACTGAATAGACAGAAAAGTTTTCTGTAAAACGCTCTCTCATACTTTGTCTTTGTCAGAAAGAAACTCCAATCAATATGTAGTTTGCCGCGTTCTATCATGAGTCCGTAGCTTCGCTCGCTCTGTTGCTACACAGACACAAATTGTCATACACCAACGAAAGAAATTCAATCATTTATAAATAGTCTGACAGACGGCAAGAAAAACAACCCCCAATGTTTTTTTTTCCCCCTCGAAGAAGCTTTCCACTTCGACGAACGAAAGCAAATAATCGCGAATTATCTTATAAAACAACCATCGAGGAAACCCTACAAGTTCATCATAAAAAATAAAAATAAAAAACGAAAGCAACGAAGAAAAACAGTGTTTCTGAGATGTTCATAAATCTTTGGTGATTACTTATTAGCTCTCAACCGACTAACAAAAAATAACCAGTGCGACGTTGCCAACACAACACATGAGATAGAGACAAAACCAATGTGATAATATGTTTTATATCAATGGAAGTTGTCAACTGTTCACTATATACATGCATGAGTACCTCCATGAGGGAAGATAGTTAAATAAAAATAAAAAATAAAATATTTCAGTAAATCAAGGTTCTTCTGAATTCAAGACAGTGATGCACATATTCTAGCAAGGGAGAGTGTTTCCGTGCGTTATTGATCCGCTTAATTTTCAATTAAATAACCCGAGAAGAAAATTCCATAACGCCACTTGCAATGTGAACATAATTGCTACTTCCTGGTTCCCTTGGGTAATCACTCAATACAACGCAGAGTCGTGGACACATATTCCTAATCGATCCACCTACCGAACACCCGCTCGTTCCCAAGCTCGATCATTTTCAGGATTTCCGCCATTACAATTCTGGTTACAAAATTTCGTCTTCCGAATTACTTTCAGCCTCTCTATAGGGTATATCGAATCCAGTGGCGTGCAGTAAGGTTGGCAAAATAGCAATGTGGACCTGCCCATAGAACCCGTTGTGTTTTAAACTTCACGACATTTTCATACAATACTCACAATGTTTTGACATATTGATTTAGCAATAAAATATAACACCTTATTGCAGGTAATTTTAATTTGAAAACATGTCAAATGTCGGACGTCTTAAAGGGGAAAAATGTTAGTGGGACGATGTGGTTTTGTAAGAAACAATATTATTCCTTGAGTTAAAATTAAAATTAAAATTGTTGTGGGGTGTATAACAATAACAACCGAGAAAGGAGCCAGAAGGCAGAGGTGTCGTTTCGCTCCAAAGACAAGTTAAATAATATTATAAAGATTGTGCATGTCTAAGATACTATCCACGACGTACGAAGCATAGGTAGTGACGTATATTATAGGAGAGTATGATCGCATTGTGCACGCACGGAACTTAAGTCTAGTTATTAGTTAGTGTGTGAACTTGGCAAGGGCAGAGATGATAACAATAGAAGAAATGAGATCTACAAGTACCAACCAACGATAAGAACCAAACCAAGAATTATCTTAAGCCCATAGTTGCTACACAATACCTGCTCGAATCCATTTCATAATTCCTTCCATTATTTTTAATAATGCGCGTTTTTCATACACCACCGGACCGCGAATGAAAGGGATTTGAGCAGGTGTACAAACAATAGCATCGGTTTGAATGTAGAAAGATGCAACTACGAGCAAAAGAGGGAGCTACTATGTTTTGCCTGAGAGGTGTGAGATGAGAAAGACAAAAAGTAAGTCAAATGGATGCGCTAACCTCCACGAGTTCGACTTGTTATTGTTGTGATCGCTGCAGAACATCCAACGTCCTGTGCAGAAGTCTGCACAGCCACGCTGTCAACAAACAACCAGCGCACTTAGGTCAGAACACGAAGGAGAAATAACTCGGTTTCTGTAGCTATAAAACAGTCTTATCCTTATCAGTTGCATACAACGTGTTATACGATCGCCTGTAAAACATTTTATCGTGATTAACTGCTGGGTTCTCTTGTTTTCCAGGGTATATTTTATTAACGGTATCAGCGTTGCGAAGAAATTACTTGAGATAAACTACACCTATAAGAAAATAGTTCAGTTAGGAGCTAGCTAGCCACCACATTCTACTGTGTACTATGGAAGTTAAAGACATTTGTCTGTTTGTAATATCAACTTTGTTCCATTTGTAACTAAGAAGATAAGAATGCATTAACAAACAAACACCAACAAACTCAAACTAGAACAAAAATAAAACAAGCGCAGTTTGAATTAAGACACGATAGGGACCGAGGGGACACGTGATACCAAAGAGTTCTCATTTCTATGTCAGTAATTTCTAAGTATAATAATCAAATAGTTTTCTCATATACTATTCATGGCGTCAGAAGTCCAGTGCTGACTACCTGGCAAATAAGGTAACTTTGTTATGATAGCATCTATACGTATGGCCTGTCTGCGTGAATTCCTGTATTATATAAGTGATAATGTGATTGCATATGTTGTCATTGGAATTAGTGCCGTCTCTGTTCACACCACTGAATTAACTAGAACAAGTGCTGGCGTATTAGGACTAAGTTATTTTTTTACCTTTGACAGAAACCAAAATATTTAAACACAAAACATTTATTATTTATAATCATTTAATGGGAAATCATAAGTTGCGGACCTTCATATAAGCTTCTTTGATAATTGAGAGAATAGAGTATATTCATATGTGATGCCGAAAAAAATAAAGTAAGCACCTGCCATAGCCACCTCTTATAATTAAACAAGAAAATATGAAATGAAATGGTAGCTACATTTGTGAATGTTTACTTTCGGTTTAGTAAAAACACAGAACATTTGCAAGCACTTTCAAAACCGTTTTGTAGGTTGGAGTATAAAATTAAATTCAATGCCTATCACATTGAGATTTTAAAACAATTCAATCTTTCCTTCGGTAGTGTCACCAGTAAGCTTCTGGTAATCACTAGATTCATTGGGCTTCAGATGAAAAACAGAAGCCTTATTATATCACGTTTTTGTCATTATCAAATATAACACGACATTGGAATGAATTGCATAATTCAGGTTGAAGGATGTTTAATTAAATACAACGACCAGCGGAAGATAGAAAATAATATATGGCTGCTGAATCCAATCGACGGTCATGAGAGCTTAGTTTACTGATGAACTCAATAACGCAAATCGAGTGAACTTTACGACATTAGATAATTTAATTTGGTACATTCACATTCAATACCAGCAATTACCTCGTAGGCCTGGCAACGGTATTGTTTGATTTTGACACAGTCTATAATCAATAACTCGAAATTTCCGTTTTAAACTGAACTTCAGTTATTCACATAAGTGTCATTAAATTCTCGATTCAAATCGGATATTGGATTTCGAAACGACTGATTGACTCGCAGCATCATTTACAGTTATTTAATTTTCTACTCAGATTGAATAACATTGTTATTTTACAAATTCACCAAGGAGACTAGAACTAAACCTTTGGTCGCCAGAGCACAGATATTCAAACCATTCTTCTGACCCACATAATCCCAAGTACTGTACAGCAGAACTTGACAATATCGCATTGCATTTTATTTAATCTTCGCGGGGATGTCAGGACAGCATAGTGAAGAAGACTCGGACTCTAAGCCAATGTACTTAATTGGTTAATTTCTCTTGTCTGTGATGCCGAAGCGGCAATTTTTAAAGGAGATAATATAATTGAGTGTTACAGCTGATGCCAATTGTTTAATGCACGCTGCTGGTGCACATAGCATACGAACGACGGTGTTGTATGCCCGACGAGAAGTTTTATTTGTCTACGAGCAACTAGATAAACTACGCTACAATATCAGCCGATTCTCCCACTGATATTTATTATTGATGCGGAGTAAAAATCATATTTTAATCAAACACTTCATCATATCTGTCTTCACCCTGGATTGATAAAAGTGGAGGCGACGTGTGTCCAAAACTGACATTCCCAAGAGCTTCGACATTTACGTTCTGGCTTCAAGTCTGGTTTCACCGATGCCAAAGATTCGTTTTGAATTTGGTAAACCTATTTTTTTTCTTTTGGGTTTAGTGGGTAAACATCCCTTTGGTATTGGCCTAAATACGAAAGTACATATTACTTTTCGATGTCATTGTGTTCTGTGACGATCCGACTTTTTAAAATGATATGTGTGTCGACGTCGATGCTGACTTGCGGTTTACGGCTGCGAACGAATTGGAATAGCAAAACGCGAGCCTATCCTCCCACTCCCTCCTCCTCCTCCTCGCAATCTCAAATGTCCAATCAGACAAAGCCAATTGTAAATTGAACTTATTTACGATGTAGAAAGACGAGACGGCAGTGTCTGTTCTAGTTCGTATTGTGTTCAGACGTCTGTCTTTGCATTTAACCTTGTAAACAAAATTAATTTCATTTTCTTGCTTCTTTTCTTATGTTGTTTCAATTTCAATGTGCCGTCAATTCCCAAATCCTGATAAAAGCGTGGGTTTTCTATCATCTCGAAGTTACTTTAATCTAGAAATAGGGTTATAATCGCATAAGATTACATTACAGACCGTAAACTAGATAGAAACATCTAAATTCATCGTCTATTTTCCACCGTCTGTATGATGTAATTCGTTTTTCAATTCATTTCTTTGTATTGTTTCAAAATCTCACTACTTTTCAGTTTAATTCAACCCAAATGAAATTCTCAATAATACTGTTAGCCAGTCTTTGAGGTGCTCTAAACTGCAATGTTGTTTTAAATTTAAATTGCTCCAATTTAAAATGTAACTATGCTTTTCGAAAAGCTTTGATTATATCCTGAATTTTGGATTGCCTTATCTACGTTTTATTGTTGCTCTTACCGACGTTTTCTTCACATTTTTTAGTACACACGTGTTCATAGTATTGTATCAGAAAGATCCCATCGGCTCATTTTTTTTATTTTTTATCATTCATAATAGGCCTATATCGTATTATACAATATAATAATTGGAACGCATCACCTTTACTATAAAACTTATTCCTAATTTAAAAATATTTACTCGAAACTTTTCTCTCGCCTCTTTATAAAATGCATTTTTCGACAGCAAATTTTTCTCCTAACTTAAACTTGTGCACCTATTCTTGAATTTAAATATTGCATTGTCTTGACTATAAATATAATCCATTTTTTACATCCATGTAGTATAGTTTTTATACTCAAACGTCATAATGTTTTTCATTAGGTTTTTTATATGCACGCCAATATTGTGCGTGTGAACCCGCACTCCTTTATGATTCACATAGAGTTGTAATGTTTTACGTGCTTTCATATCATAAACGTGAAATCTTACACTATTATAATACGAGTTGTTTTTAATATTGATATGTGTTTAATGTGTATCGTGCGCTTGTGTGGTTCACGTAGGCCTATAACTTGGTGCGAGCTAGCATAGAATTACAAGACCGACACAGGTGTGCTAACACGTATCGATTCAAGTCGTCTGCAGGCTGCACCATAAATACAATTGTTACGCTTGAGACATGTGTAATTGTGTAATCATGTTGCTCAGCTTGTAAGGATATGGCAGCTGACAAAACAAATATCAAGTCTACCTTTCAAATCCACAACAAACACTAAATAATTCTCTCATTTAGCAAAAGTAGCTTATTAAAAGGATCGACCACAACACTTAGAACATAAGTTCTGAGTAAGAGGCTAAGTCAAGGCAAACATTAATTCAAATCGAATTGAGCACAGCTGTGCAGGAGATACGACTAGGAACATAAAACAGCAATACTTCTATGTTTTATCTAAAGAGTCATTACCATAAACATGTTTCAAAAGTGTCATGGTTTCAAAGCTCTTTATTACTCATTGTTCCCATTTTCCGACAGTTACTTCATTTCTCCACTACAAGTTACAACTACATACCTCACTATTTTACATTCCGCTCTAGACTCAATATTATATTATATATAATATGATATTCTTTCCTGTCTCAAACTATTTCCAAGTAAACGATGGCTAGTTTTCAATAAACTATTCTCTAACTTTGTTTCCTTTTTTGCTGATTTAAAAACGTCCGCGCGTGTGCATGTTACTCAACCAAAGTATATTTAACATTTCGTCACAATCTCTCAAATGCACGATTAGTACAATTTTCATTTAGAATTTCTTTCTTTCAGATATATCTGAGTTTACAAATTCTGAACACAATTCAACTCTTACTAAACTAGGGAAACGCCAAAGTCGTTGCTAAACGAGTGAGTGAGCCATGTGTAGAGTACCCGGTAACATTCTGTTTCCTCCCCATATCTAAGGCTGACCATTAGGTCCTAATGCGCCACTCTAGCTTAGGGGATGTGGGAGGAAAGTCCAATGTTGGTCAGAATCAGCCACGGGTAGGGGGAGGAAAGGGGGAGTGATCATGTCATGGTAGCCATCGTTTGTTATCATCATCGTGTTGTTTTGGCTGTAGTCGTTGGGGTGGTGGTCAAGGTAAGGAGGAAAGGTCCTCGAAACGACTGCCAGAGCTCGCCTCCAGTTACGGGGAGTTAAAATCTTCCATGATAACGAGCAATTTGCAGTGTAGCAAAGCAACAAAGCAGTTTACATTTGAGTTGATTGATATTATGTATAAATTAAAGGATTTTGATTTAAGTTGGTGTAAGGGTACGTAAAACGAAATGCTATTATGCGCCATATTGCATAATGCATAAACAAGATTGTAGATTGGATTTGGTTGACCCATTCATACAGCTATTAGCAAGAAACGATATAAACATATTATAATATTTCCAGTATCCGGAACTCACGACGAGGACGTTGCTGTATTTGAGTTCCACCCACCACCGTTTTTAAATAATCCCGTTTGCCATGTTGTTTCGTTAGTGATGTTATTGAAAATCATTTACTTAGGGCAATAGTAATCTGAATGTAAATCATAATAATTGAGACAAAAAGACATGCAAATTGAATTGAACTAAAAAGTCTTTATACTATGACAAATAACAGATAATGGTTATAGGTGGGGTCACGATGTTGGTGTAAAGTTATGTAAATCATGCATTATCAACAGTTGGGTATGCGAGCGTGTTTGGTTCGAACTTCGACCAGAAAGATGTCTTTTTTAACAATGCCTCAAAATGGTCGTCGTGAAGATATATGTTTATTGCTGTTTGATCTTCGGTGTATACGTTATGGCCAAAGTACTTTAAATGGTTTCCCACACGTATTCTGCTGAGTACAAGCCAGTCTTAAACTCGATTGATGATAAATTCATATAAGGACCACTTTTGACGAAATGTTGGTAGCAAAAAATTGGTCGATGCGCCGCAATGAAAGTGCCTGTATGTGCATTGATTTACCCCAATTTGTAAGACGAGAAGCTGAATCAATGAAGCTAATTACATTCATGGATCACCGTCACTTAGAATCATCTTTTCGAAATAGACTCTATGTTCGAAGAAGGACCGAGCAGCGAGCATGCGTAAACACAGGGGCCCAATCCTCGCAGCCTTTCAAACTAAGCGATATCGCATTGTACAAGCAATTGCCACTTCCGTGAGGTCAACACCCTCGACAATTCGTTCGCAAAGCAAGGAATAAACTCCACCTGCCCTTGAGAGAGGGTGTGAAAATACCTGTTTCAAGAGTTGAAGTGGCATCAAGTCAAGTTAGAACAGGCAAACTCAATCAAACCCGAGTGTTCAGTTAAAGTTGCATTGACATTCGTAATGCCGCGCCTACACGCATATCTTATTTGATTGAGAACGGTTCTAACTTTTGAATGCACCACATCGTTGGTAAATAATGGTTTAGTCTTAACTATTTTATCTGGAGGCAATGTTTGAATGAAGACAGGTTTCGGCTTTTTGATAGTCAACGGTTTGGTCACATTTATGGTACCTTGAGAAAAAGTTTATTGCAGACGTCTTTAGGTCCAAAAAGCCATTGACTCAAGCCTTGTTTGCTCAAGCTTTCTTTGTTGTAATGATCTAGATAATCTGAGAGAGTTTATTCTCTCGAATGGAAAGGATGGGTCTATTAACAAATCTGTCAAAGCTCTTACTCTAGACAAAGCAACGAAACTCATGCCTACAGCAAACTCTTTGTGCCAAGTCCCACAACTGCTGAATCAAGAGTCATTCCTTGGCATTTATGAATAGTAATAGACCATGCAAGTTGTAAGGGAATCTGTTGCCGAGTACATTTAACGTGTTTTTTCAGTCCAAGATCTAGAGACAGGGCATATTGGCATAACCTTGGGATGATGAAAGGACGGTCCTTGGTAATTGTCGAACTCTACCAATATGCAGAGAGGCTGGTCAGAACGGTGGTTTTGTGTTTGGAGCGTAGATTATGTCGATAATCGTACCAGTTGCTCCATTCACAAGCCCGCGTGCCGTCCAGAGGTTGGATCGCAACATGACACGACTCCCAACAGACATGTAAATAACAGGTTTGAAGTCCTTGTGCATCATCTTCGGTTCCCTGGGCTGCGGTTGTGCAATTGTGCTGTGCAGAGATTTTGGCAACAGGTTGACCAAGAGATGTTAAATGTTTCATGTTGTGTGCATATACAGTAGCCTTGACCGGTTCGAGATGGAGTGAATTTATGAATTTTAGTTTTCCGTTTGGGATAGCGAGTTTGTAATCGAGTTGAAAGAACTTTCAGCTTTTTTCAGTTGCGCAGCCGTCACTTAGTCGGGATAAGAGGTCACGAAATAGTGCCTGGCTAGGAGAGACACCATTTTGTCGTTGCACAAACAGACAGTATATGGCATTTATTAAAGGTTTCTGTATGCTAGCATACCTTCGTTGGAAAGACCGTAGTGTGAGGACTTGTCGCTGTAAAGAGCACGGTCACAGACGGGAGGAAGCTGTTTGATGTCTCCAAACAGATACACAAAAAGATTACCAAAGGGTTGTTTTGCAAATGACGGCTTGGCCTGACGACAACGTTTGTCAATCATTGCCATCAGATTACAACCAATCATGCTGTACTCGTCTATGATTATAAATTGTACGTTCTTCATGTCTAGTTGGAATTTCCTGGCATCTTTTCCAGACAAATCACAGAATGTTGACGAATTTGTCCCAATGTGCAGAGCCGAGTGGATAGTGCTTCCGTTAATGTTGAAGGCTGCTACACCGGTCGGAGCCATCAAAATGAAACTTCCATCACCCAACACACCCTTCAAGTTTCGAGTCATTGCCTTTATTAGAGTGCTTTTTCCAGTACCAGCAGTGCCTTGGACAATGACTCGCCTCACTACATCCACATCAGCATTTTTAACATTAGTAAGAGAGGACATTTGGCAGGTGACGAGGTCTAATATTTCCTGCTGCTCGGAGGAATAGACTAAAGTAGGTGTCAGCCAACTTCTTCGTCATCCAACTCCAATTGTTGTACATTCAAGAGAAATGTAGAGGCCAATTCCACATTCGGATAGTTTGAATACGAGTTTGCCCAAGGGAACGATGTGTCTAAATCTCTCAATCCGACCTCGCTGTGAATCACAGACTCATTAGGTCCCAATGCAGAAATTTTCATCCATTCATCGTGCTCCTTGACTGGCTTGAATTCCTCGTATTCAACGTCATCTTTCCTCGGCCTCTCCAATCAACTCAAATGGCATCTTTTTTATTCTGATTGTTATACATGGTTTCCCAAGAGACGTTCGTTGGGTTGAGATCTTCGATGTCCCTCCAAGCACAATTTAGCGTGACTTGTTGCTTGAAAAACGCCTTATTCTTGTCGGGGTTTTCTCCAAGACTAAATCTTGGAAAACACCCTAACAACAGCCGCCTTTCTACGACGTATCCATCGTTTATTGAAATAGTACTGAGAAGCAGTATCTATCAGACTCAAGTGTGACATGTCAGATGGACGGGAAGGATAGTGTGACAGGATGCTCTTGGTACAGTCCACATCACCAGTTTTCTCTAGGTCGAGAAGAGGCACCCAATTGTCTCCGCCAACAGTCAAAGACACAAATGCCCTGCTTGAATGAAATAAAGGATAGCTCATCACTAAATGGCAGCATTCCTGAGCCGATATATCGCGCTCGGCAATTGACTGAATTATCAGCTTTTGTACAGCAAGTTTTGCTGGATCGTGGTCTTTAACAGAAGACTGTAATATGTGTGAAAGGAGATCTTTGAAGGAATCAGATTGTGGCTCACTTTTGGCAGCATATTTCGCAATATAGTTGATTACAGCTTGCTTTGACACAACAACCTGAATGTCAATATTGGCCCTCCATGATTGTATGATAAATTGATTGTATCTATTCAGAAGAGAATAATTCCTTTCGGCTTCCAACTCTACATTACCAATCTCATTGTATGATAGGTTTGTGGTAGAACACATTGGGAAGGGAAACTTGAAGCGACAAGTAAGTAAGCCGGATTTTTTGTTCTTTCTAAGGCATGAATCTGTACATTTTGTGTGGCGCTGTACTTTGTTCAACATTTCAATTAAGTCCTTATTTGGGTCATCGACGTCACTAATGCGCTTACTACACGGATGAACAAGAGCTGGCGGATGATTTATACCTGGATTAATGGTTGACACGAGGGAATTGAAATACGATGTTGATAGATTTACGTCTCCCGTGTCATCAATATTTAAGTTTTCAACATTTGGCGCTCCGTCTAACCACAACAGACCGTGGACATGGCTACTGCCTCGATGTTGCCATTCGTACCTGTACCAAAAGTCTTTAACTTTAAACTTTGGTTCGAGTAGATGCTTGATGTAAAACCCAGCGCGTTCCTGGAAGAACCAAGAAACAATTAACGGATTTTCACATAGCAGCCGGGACCTTAATCGGGCAGCATTTAATGGCAACATGTCTTCAAACTTAACATCAGGAGCAAGAATGTCGTATAATTCAGGCCAATGAAGATCTGCGGCACTTAGAGTAAAAAATACTGTTGGACAACCGAGAAATTCAACCATGTCTTTCAGTTCGGACGAACGCTTATACCAGTAAGACTTAGTTATCCTCAAAGAGGATGCAAAAAACATGATTTATTAGCTAAATTTGGGTTCGTTTCGAACATGCATTTTAGCTGCGCATGGTTTTCCCTTCATGTCAATTCTATTTACAAGTACATTTCCCTGGCTGATGGCATTCCAGCGCAGAACCGAGTTTAGCGCAAAGAATCGAAATCTGCTGTCCTTTGCAAACCGACCGTCACCAAATCTCATCAAAAATTGAAAGTATTTTACAGCTGTAATTTGGCGCATCCTAGATGTGTCTCGCAAATCACAGTTGCAGTGGGAATAGAGTTGGGAATGCTTGGACTATGTACCCCTCTGTTGTAAACTCGTTTATCGGGCTGTCACCCATCTTGGGCCACGGTACTGGTTTGGGCAAAAGGGCATCATCAATACGTTCTTGATGGTTGACTGGCAACAGTTGTGGTACACAGTTGTAATCTACAGTGCCGTCAGTGGTAATGTCATTTGACAAATCAACTTTGTTTTATATCTTCACCGTCCACCTGCATGAATTTAAGAATACCATACACGTTGCCGTCATTAGGTAATTGAGAGAGGAGCATCCTCGTCAATCAAAATGTCACCGTAAAATCTGTTGTTTGCCTTGAGCCATGAAAGTGCATTACGTAAACGAGCGGAACATACGTTGAAATCAGCAATGTTTGTCGTTAGTACATGAAACACGACGAACAACAATGACTGAAGTCAGGCTGTGGAGAGAATTTGGCAAATGTTGAGCAAACGATTTAACGTCTTGAGGAAAATTAATCACGTTGCCACTGTACGCAAACTGTTGGCCTTTCACTCTGTACACAGAAACAACGGGATGTATACGGGCAATCAGTAAAGTTTCAATCATGGATAGACAAGAAAGCTCCTTAGGACAATACCCGGGTGCATATTGTTATCGGCCGCGAAGAGACCTGGCGTTCGCTTGCATGCACTGCACACTCCAGACACAAGTTTAAGGCCGGGAAACTTGACTTGACACTCATCACACGATGCCCATTTCAAGTTACCCATATAAGTCTCAAACTTAAGTTTCAGTGAAGCATCAGTGACCCCTGACTTAGCACTAGCTCGATGTGCAATGACGTCTTGTTCATGCTGAGCAGTTGTCTCTCCTAGACTTTCCCTCTCACGTGATAACTTCATTAGACCTTGTTGTTTGGCTCTCCTAGCAGCTGACTGTTCAGGACATTCCTGGGAGATTGTAGTCTTTGTCCGAGCTAGATCTAACGATTTCCTGACATCGTTTTGTTCTTTTGTTTCATTTTTCCGCCTCGTAGCATCACGTTTAGAGTTGTCCTCTTTTCTCTGGAGATTTTTAGCTGGACTTTCAAGTGAACGCCTCGTAGCATCACGTTTAGAGTTGTCCTCTTTTCTCTGGAGATTTTCAGCTGGACTTTCAAGAGAACGTCTTGCAGCTTCACGTTTAGAGTTGTCCTCTTTTCTCTGAAGAGTCTCAGTAATAGTTTCGTTAGCACGACTTACACGCACGCGTTTAGCACTATTAACACGTTTCGTTTTGTCAGATTGCTTTTTCCGTTTTCTATTTGGTTTTAAGTTATTGGCGTTCTCCATTACGAAAGTGTAACTAGTTACAAAAGTAATAATAATATACAAAGAAACAAATTTACAAAACCAGTTAATTGCACCACACTGTCCTAGTGTGGGTCGGACAGTCACGTGTTGGACACAACCGGCCACAGGCGGGAAGCGAGGGGGAGGGTTAAGAATGAAAAAAAATGGTTTATTTGGTTTAATATCGCGTCAACCGTTAGGTCACAATGCGTCAGTCTAGCCCAGGGGATTGTGGAAAGGACACAATTGTGCTGGACAGAACCAGCCACGGGTAGGGGGAGGAAAGGAGGGTTATTATGGACGGTACATAACCGTGCTGGACAGAACCAATCACGGACAATGGGAGGAAAAGGTACTGGACAGAACCAGCCACGAGTTGTTCTAACCTATAGGGGATGTGGGGAGGAAAATCCCATGCTGGTCAGAACCAGACACGGGTAGGGGGAGGAAAGAAGGGTTTATTATGGACGGTACAAACCGTGCTGGACAGACCTAGGCCTAGGCCTTCAGAGAGAATACATGCAAACCAATGACGAAATAAATAACAGGGAATATACGTCAACACATCCGATAACTTACAAAGTAAATACACGAGCCACTATAGGATACTTCCGGCTATAGTAATTTGATTGATAACTTAATAAAATATCAATTACAAATAGTTTCAATTCACTTTTAATAAAATGCAAATATTCACGAACTGAGGGAAGCCAGACCAAAAGATGGCGGCGATGTTCGGATTGTTGTTGACACAAACAACAAAATATACAAGACCCATAGGCATAGGCGGTTGGATCTTTGATTATTTGTGGAAGGCTGTGATCAAGGTCCATAAGAAAGTAAATTAATAAATACATTCTCATTTAGAACCTAGAAACCTTGGGCACGACATTTCACGGCCAGGCAAATAACAAACAAAAAATATCTTTTCAAAATCCAAAACATTGTCGTTAAAATAATTTCTAAACATTGGAAGTCTATTTTTCAGTTTATTATTTCTTGTAGGTTTAAATCGCAATGAATCTTGCTGATTTTGTTAGCAGTTCTCAATAAACTCGTACCGGATGTCTGTTTAAAATTTCAGCGCAATCTGTTCAGCGATTCGGCTGATTTTCAACGTACACACACACACACACACGCACGCACGCACGCAGAAAAACAATTAGGGCCGTTTAAGTCGAATGGAAATCACACCGTTCGCTACGCTCACTCGTTCAATTAGCATATTACATATTCGAATTAAACATAATCCTAGTGAATCAGTGCATAAAATTTTAACACTCTTGTTCCCATACTAAATTTACATATCTACCATCCAATAAAACATTCATATTTTGTCGTATAATTGTTCACTTTTGAAAAAATAACAACTATAATCCAATTAAACAATTTAAGTTATATCGCAGATATAATTTTTAAATTCGTGAATTGTAATTAAATTTTGGTAATTCGCATTTAAAAACATCCAATTATTTGATTAATCCAATCTTAGCCACCATCATTGTTGTCTTTGATTCCCGAATAAAATCTCGACTTAATTAGTTTGAGTTTGTCCTTTTTATGTTTGAAAAATAATTGCAACGATTCTTACTCATACATTTCATCCTAATTGCGAAGTTTTACTAGCTGGCACGTCACACACAAATGTAAATAATACACTCGATGAATAAGTATATCATGACTTGCAGGTGCAGCCTCTGAAAGCAGCGTACTTGAGCGTGGTTTACTGCCCGGGCGTACTCCAGGGCACGTACGAGTACTTAGCATCTCGACGCCCGGCGTCGCGGCGTCTCAAGAGGGAGCTCATCTGAAGATTGGCGTGAGAATAATGCTGCTTGTGATTCGGAAAATCAATAGGCGCCTCCTTTTCTCTGCAATGAGTTGAGAGAGGACAATCGAGGAAGGAGGTGAAAAGAAGGTGAATGGTCCAATTTGTTTCTTTGTGTGCGCGAGACGACTATCGGGATTGAGGCGATGAATGAATGGGGAGGGAGAAATCGTTGCCTTGTTGTCTTGTTCAAGGGGTTTATTGAGGCAGCACGGGCCGCTTGTGGTGTGGCTAAGAGGGATCTCTTTCAAACTCATTCACATTTGACATATTGGCTCAAAATTATCATTGTCGTAATTAATTATGGGTGTTGCTGTATGTGAAGACATGGACTAATAAATATAAAGTCAATTTTATAACCACCAAATTTGTACACGT
The DNA here is from genome assembly GCA_024449915.1 of Sweltsa coloradensis. Taxonomy (NCBI): domain Eukaryota; kingdom Metazoa; phylum Arthropoda; class Insecta; order Plecoptera; family Chloroperlidae; genus Sweltsa; species Sweltsa coloradensis. Next base: position 43,677 of record JAMZAV010000204.1, read on the forward strand.
TTGACTATTTCAAAAAATTTAAAAAATAAAATATGTTTATACTGTATTATTATTTATCAGCAAATATTTTAAATCTACCCTTTTCATTCCTTCTATAACACAAAAACAACGACGGAAAAGGGCAAACATGTAGCAATGGCAGTCACAGCGTATATTGCAGGTAACAGTCACCCCACTAAATCACATTCAGAACTGAATGAATTGGACAAAACTCTAGAATGTTCGCATTTCGCCTAAAAATCGCGATCTAATGAAGAGTTGTAACAAATTCACGAAATTCTTAGATAACCGAGAGAAGTGAGAGATAATTCAAATATAGGCCTACTCTACCTACATAAAGTTATTTCGAAACATCAGTTTACAACAAGGCATCTAATTTTCTGACGTGGAATTTTCTTTCGGTTTATATTATGGGTTTAAGAAGATTGCACTAACATTGTTGCATTAGAATTCTGACGGGGAAAAGGTGGGAAACGGAGTAAGAAAAGGTACATTAAAACTTAATTGACTGAATGTAACAAGCGCATAATTTACTTTTCTTGGCAACAATGCTAGACTAAACAACAGTTGAATTGAATCTAATAAGTTCGGAAATACCAAATCGTGAAAAAAAACATTGAAACACCCAGCCTTGTGTAGTACGCGAATAAATTGATGTATTTTGATTTTCCTAAGCAGTGAAATAATATTTGTCGGGGGTGGCAGATAAGATGCAGTCAATTTATAACTATAGTATTCAAAAAGCGAAACAAACTTTTTTAATTGCAATTCTTAAAATCATTGTTTTGTTGAATTGCTACCTCAGTGGCATCAACAACTCATTGCTCATTACTTACACAAAATAATATAAATATAGAATAAAATATCACAATAACATGAGCAAATTAGTTACGTGCTCTCGCTTGACCTTGGACGGTGCCAGCTAAAATAGTTGGTCGTGAAACTCGGAGCTAGTTTCCTACCATCATCTTATTTTACGTTGTTTCCATGTATACACCATAAAATAATTAAACTTTTTACTCACATTTCCAAGTGGAATTTGTGAGTATATTACTCACCTTATTCAGTCTTGTTATATTCCAAAAGCTCTTGAATATCCAAGCCACACATCCAGAGTATTTTCCTTGCAATATGTTAAAAACAGCGCTAAAAGTTGGTTCACTTCGTCCTTGTGATATTTTGCTCGAGAATTCATCAAAATTCCCAAAGCAAGTTCACTGAATTTACTGATCACTGACAAATCGACAATATTGTATCTCAAAGCTCCCAGCTTGCCGCTCCACACTCTCAACGTCAACCAAGTAAAAAAACACACGCGCGAATGGCTTACTTCGCTCGCTCATAATAAAAGTAACGATTTTTTAAAACCACATGAGCCAAGTCTTGAAAGAGTTTTAGGATATTTATAGATAAGTGTTTTTTCACCATAATGTAAAATCAATTTGCTCATAGCCCTGGAGAAAACTAGTGAACGGGCCCCGGAGAATGGTGAAATCATGTTCCCTGTTCAATGATTTTGAGCGCTCTATTTTAAGCATGCGTAAATATAAAAGTTAGAGCGACTATTCAGTTTTTAGTAGGCGAATGTTTCTTCCGTATGGTGGCATAAGGTGTGTGGAAACCGAAATAGACTGAGGACCTTGGCTTTTGAACGCAGCTCTTTGATTGAAGATAATTTATTATCACGCACATAGCTAAGGGATTGCTTTTGTTATGACAGACCTTTTGCTTGGTTGGAAGTAAAACTCATTTCAGATTGCTAGACCGTGCCAATAAAATAATAGACAAAGTTGCAATTGATGGAAACAAACAAAAGTGACAGAAAACGTTTAAAAATAATAATAGGTGAATTTTTACTTTTATTAATATATTCATTTTATTTATTTCTCTTCTTTAACACACTTTTTTGTATAGAACTTGAGAAATGATTACTATATCAATAATTATAAATACAATAAACACGTTACGATACATGCAGCTAAAGCAAATCCTGTTACACTGTAACATGGTATTGCTACTCTAGAAGGACTAGTTAGTTATGAACAACAAATCAGGTTCACCACAAAACAAAAATCATTTCCATGCTGGGTCTCATCGGTAAAAATAACATTTCAACGATCTTTATGCCCCATAACTTTGAGTTTGATCAGAAAATATATTGACCATCTCATCCAACTGTTCAGAACATACACGGCGATGTTTTGGGGGTTTGATGGGTGGGGGTGAGGGATTCAAGGCATAATTTTGAATAATTTATTTTATACTATGGTCTAGCATCTATGTGAAAGAAAACACAGTTCAGGTTTGATCCCATAAGATTTTGAGCAAATCCCTAATAAGGCCGAAACTTAAAATTGCATGTAAAATCACAGTTACATCACGCAATTGTTTAAATAGTCGTTTTAGATGAAGTAACAAAACATTTTTTAGGTTATATACCCTTTTACATTGAAGTCTGAAATCTCGTTTGTTACACCCTTGTTTAATACTTATTCACACTTCTAAGATAGTTTCCAAGACGCTGCATTATTCAGAATATTTCCTTTATTCAAAGTATAAGATGATTGGATTCCTGCACAAAGAAATACTCAGATCCATAACAACTAGTTCGACCTACTTGGCTGAGCAAAAGGTAGGTAGACTTCTCGATGTGGTGGAATAAAAATAAGTAAGATTGTCGTTGATGATAACTTTACCATTTCAGCTTGCAAGCGTGTTCTTATCAAAGGGGTTAGAATGTTCGCAGAAGTCGTTACTGTTGCTTAAAAAAAGAGAGATGTACACATAATCTACAAATTAAACTCAAATTGCAAAAACTAATGAGTTTAATTTAAAGGCATTCATGTACAGTAAGTCGTTACCGCTTGGCTGGTAATTTCAAGTGCTTCGAATACAGGGTAAATAAAAAGGAATATGCTAATTACATCGTAGTGTGAGGTCTGAACACTGAAACTAACTGGTTTGTAGAGCGCTCTCGGCTTCCGCGAAAATCTCTTGACCCGAAGTCATAGGTCAAAAGGGGCCAGGCTTTCCGCTTAAACTGCTAAACCCCAATCATTTAGCATTAATGTTCAATATTTTTTATTTATTCAGCAACAATTTTGACATCAGTATATTTTCATAGAAAAGAATAATGACGAGATTGCAGTACGAAGTAGGAAAGAGTTCGTTAATGCGAATACAAGCGATCGAGTCTTCTTAAACAGCCCTCGGACATCCCTTCATAATTAACTAACACCCTAATAAGTAACTAATAACCTACAGTTAGTCATCTGAAGAGGACTTTGTAGTATAGCGTATAACTAATGTCAAATATCTGCTGCTCATTCTAACTTTATGCATAGCATTATTCTCAACATATGGTTCCGAGCAGCACATTTTGTAGAACCATCCTGAATCCTTATCAGTTTGGAAGATGCCACAGTGAGAACACGACTGGTAATTGACTCTATTTTAGTATTCCTAAACTGAGAATAAGATAACGATTTGGTTAGGATCCAACATTTGGAAAGGGCTCGAACGTACACTTCGAAAAATAATGTAAGACCAACCAAATTACCATGCGTTCTTCGTGCATACTGATGCTGCATGGTGACAATTGACAAATGTATGGGTTGTGTGCACAGTAGGCAGGGGGAGAAAGCTCATTGACTATACAGACGCAGGCAGAAAGTTCTTTTAAAACAGAAGGCTCGATCCTAACAATACTCTACGAGATTTCAATCATTCAAAATAGTTCTAGTCAAATTCACAGTTCTCAAACAACATTAAGAGTTTCATTGTCGTATAGTCCAAGAAAACGTTATGTTGGATTAATAAACAAATTTTCTTGAAGAGGCCTATGTAAACCAATGCACGTGTTTTGACTCAAGCCCCATGTTACATACGTGTAACATACACGCATAATAATTATATTTGTTGTGAAAGCGCCTAAAAGTGAGCCTCCATTTGCTCATCCGCACAACATACGCATCTTTTGTTGAAAAAAGTCTGAACCGAATATTATATGTGAAATAAAACGATATTTTAGAGGAAATTATAATATTTCGGAAACCACTAGGCTGGCTGATAACTAGTGAACATTATGAACGTGTGGATTAAGTGGTGTGAAGGGCAGAAGTTAAAACACTCCCCCAACAAGGCGAGTACGAGCCCTCTTAGTGGTTTCACCACCGCAGCACGCCACCTAGCCGGCCTGAATGCATTAACACGACACTAGTGTCTTTGAACTGTCCAGCCACACTAATTAATGTCATAACCTAACACAGAGGCAATTAAAGGTAGAAGCACTCCCGGCCATAACAGGATTATTCTCTATAATGGGTATTGGCAAGTTGGAGATCCGGATTTCTCTTAACACAGTTGATTTTTATTTTAGTTACTGACAATTAAACGAATCTCACAATAAATGTTTTGTGCTACAAATGGCAAAAAAAATTATCGAGATAATCATAAGCAGATTGATTTTTTAAATAATATCTGTGAGAACACACATTATAATATTGTTGATGATGAGATAAACATGTGTTGGTTATGCAACGGTTTTAAGAAAGTATCTCCGGAACTATTTATTTTTGTTAATTAATATGTACGTTAAAAATAAATCAAATAATATGTTCACAAAAAATTCAAGATACTAGTGGAGAAACATTCTATTGGTATAATCAATAAGATGGTGGTAAATTCACTAATTATAAAATAAACCCCAATGGAGGATTTAAATCATAGCTTATAATAATCAACATTAACACAATCACAATTAACATGAATTTATTTAAAATGCGTCAATGTGAAATGGATCAATAGTTATATTTCGCACACTGTCTAATTAGAATTTTGTTTGCTCTACTTTCTACGTCACCCTCTGACCAAGCTAGCATTAAATTTTGGTTTAATTTCGATTTTACTTCAAACCAAATTATCCACTTCTTGTGTTGGATACTCAAGTAATATGATTTAATAATCTAGAACTTAAGCAGAATGAACGAGTTCGCGCAATTGTATGTAGGATTGCTTTAACAATCCCCAATCACACATTTCATTAACTGTTATCCTCGTCTTCAGCCCGACAAATAAGCTTACATATTGCTCTGACCTAAGAAATATAAAGCTAATAATTTCCCCCGTAGCTATGTAAACCCAGAGTAAAATGGTGTGCACGCAAGTACATAAAGAGCATGCATCAACCTGCTAATTAATAATCCTTAAGCGTCGTTAATTTATTTTCACCGCGCTTGTTATGGCATGCCACTCATGGGTTTCAGAGGGGGTTGTATTTGTGTTATTTGAGGCTCAACTAAAGTGGCTCCACTTTATTCATTGATGATGAACTATAATTAACGCCTCGCTCAATATTGTACGCGAAACCGAACTTAATTAATATTTGGTTTGTGGTGAATTGTCGGAGCTGTTAAATTGATTAACGCTTAAATCGTGAACCGAGTAATTAATTCAATGCGAATTTTAAGCCTATTCGTTTGAGAAACATTCGCAACATACACCGTGGTTTGGAAAAGCGTAATTATTTGACAATTATTAGTGGTTCGGATTTCTGCAATATAATGATGTGTGTTAAAGGGGCTAAAAACCCCAAAAAATATTTTTTACCACGTAATCTATAGCACAATACTACACTTAAATGACCGTTTAAAAAATTATACCTCGATACTGTGATTTAACACGAATTTTTTTAATTTTTTTGATACAGAAATTGGCAAAAATTGGTGTTTTGGAAAATTTCCCAAATCGGCTTTAACCTGCTTCTTTTTTGGTCCACATTGATACTAGAGCATAGTTTCAATCTAAATGCCTTATAACCTCGTGTTCTTGGAAACTCGTCCCAATAATATTCCTCAAAGGCAAAATAAGCATTCCATAACTCAACCCATCTTGGTAATCAGCTATTTTGACTCGAACTACTTACCCAAATTACAAACAAAATAAAGATTTACAGGAAAAGACTGTGAGTTACCAATAATGGCCAATTATTTTTTTGGATTAAAATCCTTCAAGGTCACGGGGCATAAAAATCGCCCAATGTTAAATTCTTATGGATTTGCCGATGGACTTAGCATCGACAAAAATTCTTTGGTTGACAATTTTGGGAAGGTCATGTGCCAATAATTTTTCTGTTAATGCTCAATTCATTACTATTAACCTGATGAAAAATATTTGAGTTAGGCGTTTAAATACCCCTTTGAACGGGGTACTTCGACAGCCTTTACAGTAAATTCCTTATTTTGTTTGTAATTTGGTTCGTAATAGTTCTCGGTCTAAAATATTGGGATTACCAGATTGGTGATGTGATTTGAATCCATATTTTGGTGGTTTGTGGTATATTTGGGCACGTGTTCAAGACATTGAATGTTATAAGGGACATTTTAAATTGATACAATGCTTTAGTATCTATGTGGAACAAAAAAAGCAGGTTAAAGCCGATTTAGGAAATTTTCCAAAACACCAATTTTCGCCAATTTCTGGATCAAAAAAATTAAAAATTGTGTTAAATCACAGTTACAAGATATAATTTTTTAAACGGTCATTTAAGTGTAGTATTGTGCTATAGATCACGTGGTAAAAAATTATTTTTGGGGTTTTTAGCCCCTTTAATAGTCTTTATATCGCACTACAATCGTTAGACTAATTTACAACTTATATTAGAACAAATCACATTTTTCAACCAATAATTAATAAGTAACCGAATACAAATTGATAGTATTAATTAACAAACTTGCCATAAAAGGCAGATGTCATCCTCGCTGTAAAAACTATAGCAGTGTATACAAAAATCATATACTTGGCTAGGTACGAAACAATCGAAAAAAACATGATTAAATTATTGAATAATTGGAGAAAAAGTATATCAAGAAAATATACGGAAACAATCTAGAATAATTACGTAAGTACTTTAAAAAAAAAACTATTAAAAGAGTTTGCAATTAGAATTAACGGCATTATGATCAAAGATAATTTTGACTTGTGTGCCTGTGGTCGTATGTAAGTAGTTATGCCAGTAAATAAAGTTTAAATATCTCATTTTCAAACCAAGATGCTGATAAATAACAAATACAGCAGAATTATTGAAGACTTGAATAGGTATTCGCGATTACAGAAACAAATATGCATAAAGGGAGTATAAAAATGTGTTGAAGCAAACAATGGATGGCAATAATAGACCATTGAATTGAATGTGATTTGGTCATTGTTTGTATGTGGTGCAGTGATTGCGTTAATAGATACGATGCTCAAAGAGGGTGATATGAAATTACATTGCAGAAAGATGGAATCACCTCTCAATTGTACAAACTAATTGCGACGTCTACGCCGGCTAAACTTAGCCGCATAGGCTTGATTTAAAAGAAAAGTCGATATGAAACATGAACAATAACAATAATATTATCCAATATATAACTGTAATAAAAACAATTTGAGATAACGTGGAGATTACGATGATGATTATAACGTACCAAAACAAAAGGGTATCCTGATCCAAACGTGATAAAAAGCAATGGTAAATAACCTACAAAATAAGCTAAACGTTTTGCTTAAATAATGGAAACTATGTATTTATAACATAACGTAAACTAAATACGAGACAGGAAGCAATACTTAATTATATTTAATTCAAATTAATTCTAGAAATGATGGATCAATCAGTTTTACTAATTAATGATGTGTGTTTTGAGCATTCATTAATTTATGTTTGATCATGATAAATACATAAATAAACGTTGTATATAAAATCAAATAAAACGCCAATCCGAAAAATCAGACATTAAATTCAACACATGATTATACACACAAGTGGACAACTACAAGAGTTAGAAAGTATTTCTCATCTGATTCATCAAAGGCATTATCGTTGTCTGTAATCACAAAGGTGAGTTAAACACACCCGAAGCCCAGTGGCTAGCAATCAGGTAGAGTAACACAATAAAACTAAGCTGGTTTTAAACGAGCCGAGGTGGCACATTTCAAAGTTATCAAAGGCAGCGTTTTGCGTTTGAGTAACTTATCCCATTGACAATGAAATTACAATTATCTACTTAACACGGGTTACCCCATTAATCCTGTTGATCAAGCTAGCAGAGCTGGATTAACTTCACCTGGCAGGAGTTCGGAAACAGCATAGCTGACAAAATGTTTACTAGTTGAACGAAATAAAACATTAATTTATGGATTCTTGCCTGTCACGTGGTTATATTGCTGTCATTCTAACAGCAAATCTTATGCAAAACCAGTTTCTTAAAAATCGTATACCTGACACTCATAATTAAAAAATATATAAGCAGCCTAAATTCAATTATAATCGAAATATTTACATACATAACTTAGAGAAACATTTCGCAGAGAGAGAAGAACGCCTGTGACTCAGTCGATAGTAATTCGAATATTTTCGACTTTATTTTAATAATTAATTCAATTAGAATTAAATCGTAATTATTGCAATTGTAATTTTAAAGTTTATGGTAATTTTGAATATGGGGTTATTATTGTTGTTGTGAAAAGATAAGTTTTTTTTAAAAACAATGGAGATGTATGACCGAAATGTGCATTCGGGAATTACAATGTTTGAATGTTAACCATTGGAATTTGAATTGTTTTTATAACACTAAAGATCACGCTTCATTTATCCTGTGTTCGCTTATTAACAAACAACTGAAATTTCGCAGTTGAGACTGTAAATTAATTTTGACGAGGAGAGGAGGTGTTTCTTTGAACATTACTCAATGAGCTATGATGTGGTGATAAAGGCACCTACTTTCCTGTTTACTACAGAATATCAACACCCACAACTTAACGACTGTTGTTTTTGTGGCAACAAAACAATTACCCAATTAAGTGAGTTGAAACGCAAGATCCGAGGGGCTTTCATCAAGCGTTCCACGTGCAGCTACGAAGCTGTGTCGACGCGCAGCCAAGAAACCCGCAAACTTTATTTAGAACCATTCAAAAGGTAATGAATGGGGTTTAATGGAATATACAACGAACAATTTTAACAAGAATAGCGTAACACGAATTTATTTCCCTTGGATGTTGATGATTTCTAGCGCAGACTGGCACGTTTATGCAAAACAAATGGCAACCGCTGTATTTTCGTATTGTTTGGTGGGCCATAAATCGATATGATAATATACTCAAACTGTTTTATGAACTGAAACCGTTCAGTTCATCCAGGGTGTGCCGGTATTCATTTATTATTTACTAAAGGCTATTTTTGTCATGTGAAAGCTCATAATTCCCATTTTTCCGTAAATTTCAAACGTATCTATAATGAAAATCAAGTATTTGAGATTTACTAAAGATTATCCTTCAACAGCGTTCCAGCGATTTTCATCTAGGCAAACAACTATAAAAGCAACATATAATGGTTTCGATAGGTCGATTGACAAGAGTACACAGTGCACTGGTGCAGGATATTGTTAGAAGGGTGCAGAATAATGTCGACTAGAAAGAAGAAATAAAATAAGCGTTCTGATTGGATTTCAAATAAAAACTAAGCCCCGAATATTACTCACATAACATGAAAATTAAAAGTCAATTATCATTTTATTAAATTATCTGAGATGGTCTTAAAACAATGTAATTTCATATTTGAATATTTACCATTGAGATATTTTATGCCAAGCGTATATTTAACATTTTAGATCTATTATACCCACTCCAAAAACCACCGTAAAGGTTCTTGCACTTTATAAGGGAAAACAATGAATATTAAATCCGGTTTAAAATTGAAATTCATCCACAAAGAATAAATTATATTTATATAATACATACGAAGAGATGTATAAGAAATTGGGTGTAGTCGGAGCCGCCTTCAACCATCTTAAACGATCTAGTGATAAGTATTCTTTATTGAGATAACATGAGGTAATAAAGAGGCCCTTACTGGCGACCTTCCAGAAAATAGTCGGTCAGAATAATGTATTACGAATGGAAACGAGACGGTTTCACAATTCGTTCCGAAACAATGATTCCACATGTGGAAAAAGTTTATTCCTGGAAAATCTTATATTCCAATAATATTATGTGCTCTTTATTGTTGTGGAACAAACTCCCGTGTATGCATCACTTTTCTGTCCGTCCGTCCGTCGTGCCAACAACGGTTTCAGACAGTAGATTGAAAAACAACTTTTTCGTAAGAACTATCGGCTGTAGAGTACACATCAGTTGCATCTTGTGCGACCCTATCCAGGTGACTTAACTAACTAGGTTATTTTGCGGTAATTGCGAAGAGAATTTCCTTAGCGACCAAAGGAGTCAGAATTGCCGGTGGTGGGATTCACATGTGGTGACCTTGTAAATCAGAGTTTCATTCCACCAGAATTGAGCACAAATTTTTCTCATAAAAGTTATGATTGCCAAACGATTGGAGGAATAAGCCTGAGTAAACTATGATGTTCAATTTTCAGTGGCTTTAATTGCGTAAACTTACAAACACGCATTTTTGGCAACATATTTGTTTGGAGTCAATCTTAATAAATAAAATTGTTAATAAGTCAACTAATAAGTGCTCACAAGCAAATATGCTAATAAAAGAACCTTGCTTAAAGTGTAAGGAATTATCTTTAATTTTTCGCGAGTGACATTGTTTTTATGGGAGTATATTCGTACATAAATTAACATGGCAATATGGTTCAAAAGTTTAGTGCAGAGGGAAGAGACTTGAAGCCGACGACATGTGCAGGAATGCGTTGAGTTTCATAAGTTCATTTTTATCCTCATCCAAACGTGATGAAACATTCCGCAAGATGAGCTATGAATGTATTTGAAAGAATAAAGCTAGCGCTAGGGATTCCCGATGAGTGTCCTTGAAAGAGAGCCACTTTCAAGGCCGCATTGAGTCTTGACACAATCACGAGCTTCAGACAACATATTGATAAAACTTTCATTATCATAATAATACGAAATGATAATTTTCTAGAGTAGAATGGGAGAAAGCCAAGCAATCTCTTCCCCTTGTTTACATATTAAAATTGTTGGCTACAATCGTCGACGCAATTTGGCCGAGAATTCATTTCGCTTCCCTGGTGGGATTTCAGCATCGCGGTCGACTCCCCCCCCCCCCCCACCCCCCTCTAACAGTCCAGGATGGAAGGAGAGCATTTTAGAGTTTCGACTTTAGACCCTCATCTCTTTTCATTCTTCGAAAGCAGGCGCCTCACACTGCGTACAGGTGCCCCCAAAGAGAGCTTTCGTGCGTTAAATCTTTTATATTGGGTATCACATAATAGCGGACGCTACGGGTCGCAGCAGCGTCGACAGTGCTTTGTGACCACCAATAAGACAAAAATACCCTAGAGCTGCATAAAACAAAAGATGGGAAATTCATAAATCATATTCGGTGTTAAACCACTTCCTTCTGTTATATACGCAGCGACGTACATAAACCTTCACTATTCTTTGACAACACTGGTCTTTCTATCCGATATGGCTGCATGTTGTTGTTTATTTTACTTTGTTTCTACAACCTTTTTATATAAGTTACAAAGAAGACTTAATTGCGTTTCCATGACACTGCAATTGCAAAGTAGCATCTCCCATCACATTGACTGCAGGGCACACGACTGGTATTGATGTCAACCTAGCAATCTCGCTATAGATGTGTAGGAGTAGAGCAATCCCACACCATTCTGAGAATAAATGTGCCCATAAGTGTAATATTAACTAGGTTTGCCCTGCAGGGCACCAGACAATCATAACACTACCGGCACGCCACCAGCTAGAACCAAGTAATACGTTTTATTGTTTGAATATAAATCTCTCATGATTGTTTTATGTGACTGTGCCATTTCATGCACCAGTTCAGAGTTAATTTAGTATAAGCCTCTTATAGGTTGCGCTTTGCAACCGTGCTCTATGCAAATTGTTGGGCTTCATTATTGTCTATTTCATGTCGCTTTTGATTTTAATCTATTTCAAATTAAAAATTATATTCCATGTTGTGGTTTTTAAAGTAACTTCAGAGGGCTCGGGGCGATTAATCCAAACGTAATACCCAGGACCCATGCACCCCCCCCCTCCACCCACCCTTCACCAACCACCCCTCACACACACATCACAGTTCATTCATTGCAATAGAGAATTAAATCTGCAGTAGAAATTCAGTTTGTCACAGTTAAATCAGCGGTGGATGCTGCAGGCTGTGGCAGGAGGGAAAATTCGTTGTAATACTTTCCGAAATATTAAACAATTTGAATGACATTTCACAACATGCCTCCGCAAATTGAAAAAGGCATTATACGACGATTTTGTTATCGATAGAAAATATTGGAAACTTATTTAATATTCGTGATTTTTCCATGCTCGATGTAGCAAATTATATCGAATGCTTTACTGAAATTTGTTTAGAATTTACAGGAATGAATCAAATTATTTCAATCATTTTTTTTTTAAAGCTTTGAATTTTAATTACACAACAATTAAATGTCATCGACCAATAATATGCCCTTTTAAAACCATTTATCACATTTACAGTTGAAGAAGTATATATTTTTTTAAATGTTGGCTGCGTAATACTGACTGCCAAATAGAAATGTGAGTGAATTACGTTTTTGTCTCCCAATCGTAATAAGGATCACAATAAATTCCATTATTTACCTTCCAATTCGATTAGTTTCGCTAGAAATATGCGGTTCTAAGCAAGATTTTGCCCGATTCTTAAACTTGCGGGGGGGGGGGGGGCAACAGAAAGATCATAAAACATTGTGTTTTTATATGCATAATATATATAGAAGTAAAGTTATCAGAGAACGATGATTCACTGTGAAATGGGCCAACCAACGCGAGCACTTGAGAACACTCGAGTGATAGATGAGGAAGAGAAGATATATTTTTTAGAGAGGCAAATTAACTAATTGTGCTATATAATTACGAAGGGAAACGCTTCCGCACGCGAAAGAGTTTGTGCAGGGCATACTTTTGTATTTTTTTGTTGCTTGAAGCGAAGTACAACTCGAGAGAGGGAGAGAGAGAGAGAGATATAGATGTGTGGTTGGAAAGGGGTTAAAGGAGTCCTTTACATGTTGTTTGCAGTTTATGGAGGATGTGACTACCTTGGTACTTGACGTACTTTATGTGGTAAGGATGCATGTGGGGGGAGACTTAAGAGTCATTGACGTCTCCCAGCGACGAAGCGTACACCCCCAGACATTCATTTACATATGTAGAACACATCTTCAAAGAATCTTCACTGGAAATAATTGCCCTCGTAGTTGGCTACTTTCCCCCTTCTGTATCGCACCCTCCTCCCCCTCCCCCTCCTTCACTCGTCTGCGATATGCTGCGTTGCACGATCTGGGTTGATGACGTACGTAAACCGGAGGATAAGTTGTGGTCTAAACCTAAGACTCTTGATATTAGTCAGTTTGCACATGGAAATAGTTTTGTATACGATCTAGCTTCATATTATCATTCGCAAATTTACATAGTTGCGAACGAATATTTTAACAAGAACATCATGGTATAAAAGAATCCCTATGAATTTTATGGATAGGGACCCAGGGAAGTTCTTAGTCAAGCGAATTTGTAGTCCTGATTAAAATTGCTTATTATTGATCAACTTAGAAGAAATGTACTTGGAAATTTGTGGTTTGTGGGAACATCAAATATTGTAAAAGTTGAGATATCTAATACTTTTTCTCGATGAGTTTTGACAGATTAAGTCTACAGGTACGCAGATGTTGAACGAAAAGCGTATTTTAAGCTATAATACTTGCGAACTTCCTTTAAATGTATTTCCCTCGTTCTAAAGCATGCTTATTTCTTGACACCTATTGAAGAGTCAAAGTGAAAGAGTCAAAGTCGAAGAGTAACTACGCCAGCACAATCTAAGCTTTAAAACGCACGTAGATTGAAATAATAATGGTAAACGAAAAGTACGTGGTTAATTATTAAATGTGCGGAAATTGTCAGCAAATATAATAACGAAAACCTCTCATCAATACCTATTATTTGGAAACAGATCAGATTCAAAGCTGGGTGGCAAAAGCGAGAGTTTTCAAAAACGCTTGTTTAACATTAGCATAAAATTACAAGCACGAGTAAGGGAATAAACAAAATATGCAGTTTTTCGTGGAGGTGCCGGGTTACTAACACAAGGCTCACCTCACAAAATGTTCCTAGTTTGGTGGAGGTGCCGGGTTACTAACACAAAGCTTACATCACAGAATTTTCTTAGTTTGGTGGAGGTGCCGGGTTACTAACACAAATCTTACATCACAAAATTTTCTTAGTTTGGTGGAGGTGCCGGGTTACTAACACAAATCTTACATCACAGTGTGTGGCTCGTTGGTCTTGTGGTTAGCGTATTTGCTTCCAATGCAGAAGGTTCGATTCCCACCACAGTCAGAAGTTTTTTAACTTCTGATTTGGACTTAAGTCCATCAGTTCTTGTCTTAGGAGTTTGTAAACGGTGACTTTGGAGCCGTCCTAGCAACGAAGCACATAATAAATTCAAAGTTGTTCTGAATCGGCCTGGTTGGTTCTGGCGTTGATCCGCGGGTGTTTGCACTGTCCATACCACTGATTGATATATTATTTTCCATTAAAAATATCGATCTTTGGTTGGTTATCGCTCACTCGTCTATTGTGTCGGGGCCTACAGGGTTGGCTTGGTCGCTTTGATTTACTGACCACCACTGAAAATCAGTTATTACTGAGTGGGTAAACTCTAAATACAATTTTTTTTTATTTATTTATTTATTTACAGTATTCCTAGTTTGGTGGAGGTGCCGGGTACATTAATTATTTCGAAACTGTGTAGGGCGAGCCACCCTCCCCTTTACCACCAGGGTCACCAAAATATTCTGAATCGTCCTTGTAGAAGGACAAAGACAACAAAATACGCTACGATTGGACGTTGTGTTCGGGTTTTGATCGTGAGAAGTGACAAGCGCACTGACGAACGGACAGATAGGTAACGATTATATGGGAGTTTTGCTCCCTAATATTGTGGTTAAATATACTTTATTATAAATTAAATATACTATTAGTTCATGCTTTTAGAATGTAATTCTTTGTTACACATTTTTTTGAAGTAACATAATGTGTATGTAGTAAAAAGCAGATATATCGATTGTCGAAGTATTATCAAGTCTTTACGTCTATGAATTCATATGTCTCGAGGTTTTTCACGTCCACAACCCATAGCTTGCGTCCTTTGTCTGACCCCTAATCGAGCATGTACATCTGCATTGGCTGGCTGAAGTGAAGTGAAGTGGCTCCAACAACAGTGAATCAGCCATTGTATTGATTGCGGTTGCAATTACTCAGTTTAGACAAAGGCTACCGGCTGTTTGCAAAGGCGTTGGAGGACAACAGACAGACATTCTCAAATGAAACAAACGTGGACTGGCTTGGTCTACTATAGAGCTAAGTGTTTGTAAAGAAGATGGTCTGGTGAACAGGGAATACACCAATGAGATCAAAATATGTTGCGTGTAAAAAAAACGGGTACGGGGAACCCAAAATACGAAGTGGAACCACCTAATCAACAGATTATCGAATATGGAAAGACAAAAAACTGTCTTTATATTTTGGTGGTGGTGCCAGGTAAAAAATATTCCCCCCTTTTGAGTAAGGCTAGCTCAGAGCCCACATCATTGCTGTCATCATTTTATACAACAAGATGACTTTCGCTTCGCGTTCTAAGGGTTTCGTAGTTATTAATTTTATAGGTTTACGTGGTCTGCCTGTTAACTATTTATTGATGTCAATGTGATGTATATTTCTATTATAGTATTTGATTATATATTATATTATCGCTGTCCACCTAAAACAATTGACCAGAGATCAGCAGTCGTTGATACACAGTTCACACACAATGACTGTTCTTCTAGGATAAAACTCTGATTAGAATCCACAGATTGCATGTGATCGCTAAAATAGACTCATTTGATTATAAACCCAAAAGCCATTGATAAGTTGTGTCTTTGAGGGAGCAAACAGAACTCAACTATGCTATAGAGTTGAAATACCATTCTCCACTATCTACCTATGTAAAGCATGAACATCGACAATCGTAAATAAATACCACGTAGAGGATGAAATTAAATTCCAAGAGAGCTCCGTCTGAAATTATCGTCTATCACCTTGGAGGCAACTGGAGCAGTGTTCCCGTACATTAGCGTGGCGCATCATTAGAGCACCAAGGAGCGGGGGGGGGGGGGGGGGTACGGTGTGTACTGTGCAGGCATGCCCATACATTAACGATAGATGTGGAACAGCGGTTAGTAGTGAGATTCTAATTCGGGGGGATGTTGGATCGATCCCAGCCACTGGTTAAACAGACATGTTGTTCAAGGTTCTCGGCAGGCATAGGATGCTGGCGGGGATTGATTCCTTCTCAGAGCACTTGGACTTTGGACCTTTTTAACCATCAGAACTCCCAAACTTTCTGGTTAGTTCTCTCAAGAGCATTAAAATCGACAGACACTGACATTTTCTTAATACAATCGTAAACATATACTCAATTAGCTAGTACCAAGGACTGACGTTCTTGTAAAATTAACTGACTTGAGTCGAGTAACTATCGCCAACGACTGACAACGACTGAAGTAGTAAGAGCTAAAGACTGACAATTTCACGTTCAAATGAGTCAGCGCAAACGACTGACATTTTGCTACAAAAATTACTAGCTCTGATAAAAGTAAAGAGAAAATGACCGACAGTTTTATGTTAAAAGAGCTCACACTGACAATGGAAGAGAACACAAAGACTGGCTGTGTGAACGATGGAAACGACGGTCGTTTGTTACACAGCCCTTCTAGCTGAGCAGTTGGAAATTACGATTCAATGTTGATTATGACACTGAATTCACCATCGCAATATATCCTTCACTCGACGATGAGCTCTAAAAAAAACATAATTACTCCCCAGTATACGTCAACATGGCGAAATTAAATTAAAATCCCATTACCACCAGTGATTGAAATAGGAATTGCGACTTTATCACAGCTCCGAGGATGAAATGCAAACGAGACTTGGCAACATTGAAACACTTTTTAGTCTCGCGCAGGTGATGTTAGGGGGGGGGGGGGAATGTGCACGAGGTATCTAAAACTATTCGTGTGAGGTGATTCTAAAACAATACAACACACGCATTCTTTACACAGATGTTGAGAAAATAGCAAAAAACAATAGGGACATGAAAAACTTATTATTTGCAATTACCCAAACGGTAATCAAAATCATAATCAAGTAATGTGGTGAAAAAATCGCAACAATTAAAAAATGTTTTGGGTACTGACATTATTGAAACCTAATCAAACAAAGTCTATATCCGTTATCAAAACGAAACCAGTACAATAAATACAAATCAACTGAACATGAAAATTGTTACCAAAACCAGATGGACTGACATTTTTAAAATTAAATTAAATTATTATCATTATTTAAAACTAGGCCGCTTCGAGAACGCTTTTTTTAGTTGCGTTGATGGATGAGCTTTTGAGTAAGTTTTTAGTTTGCGTGGGATATCTTTACTTTTGCAAGTGCTTTTTGAAGGCATTGTAGGTGATTGTTGTCAAGTTTCTATTGTTACTTGTTAATTGTTATTATATACCTCAAAAAACTTATATTTAAACCTTTATTTCTATGGATTCTGGCTAACTTTTTCAACATTTTCTTTCAAAAGGTACTACATCACCATAACTTAAATGTCCATGTAAAATATGAACGTTGTAGCCCAACCCGTTTCGTCAGAATCGGCCCAAATGTCCCGAAAAAATCGCACTAAAAATCGAAAAAAAATCGTAAAAGTACGATATTCATGAGAACAATTTCTTCGATTGTACCAAAAAACGTGTCAGGTCTAAGTTCAGAGATTTCGAAGTTCCCCTTCAATTTTTATCAGGATCGCAATGCTGTTTGCCCGGTAGAGTGCGAACAAACAGACAAAAAAAAAGAAAAAAACACCCGAGCTAATTTTTTTAGGGGTCAGTGAAATTTGAAGTCTCATCCAATAATTTATTTGTATAAAGCATATTGCAGTATACGATTCTTCTTGTCCACAAACTGGGAAAGTGCATTTCAAAATTCGGTACTTCATGAAATAACAAAATATACCATGCACAATTGTACAAAGCTAATGATCTTCTCTCAATACGAAGCTAAGCTATCGTTTCGCAGCTAGTATCAAACACACTTCCAATGTGTATTTTTCCATTCAAGTAACCAAATCAAATTTTAAAGTTATATTTTACAATAATAACTGAAATGCTCTAATCTGTTCAATTGAGCGTCTTTTAATAAGTGAGACGTCACAGAATCTGAACTCAATGTTGTTTGCAAAACATTTGCACTTAATAATGTTGCATAATTTGATAAAATATGTTACTCAATAAGGGCCTACATCCGTTAATCACAGGATATGTAGAATTACTAGGAAGCTTCGCAAACGCTTTTTCAGGCGCGTTGTTGGATGAGCGTAATTTTTTTAAACGAAAAAAGCGTAAAATTGCGATTTTATTAAGAAATAATTTTCCGATTACGCTCAAATTTCACACGAATATATTAATTCATAAAATAAAGATTCTGTAAAAAAATCTTTACAATCGGATAAAGCATGTAGGTGTTATAAGTCGAAGAAATTTCTTAAAAATCGAAAAAAAATCATAAAATTGCGATTTTCATGAGAAATAATTTTTCGATTGCGCTCAAAAACGTGGCAGTTCTAAGTTCAAAGATTTCGAAGGTCCCCATTAATTTCATCGCAATTGGAGTATCGGTTTAGCCGGAATCGTGTTAACAGACACACAAAAATACAAACAGAAAAAAAACATTCCGGATTTTTTTCTCCAGTGTAGTTAAATGGAATCTTCGCTTCGCTCGCTACGCTCATCCAATAAATTAAGTAAGTTCAAGCTATAGTCTGGAGTTGACTTGATTCGAAACTAAACGCAATCATTCGACTCTTTACATTACTTTCAAAGACTACTGATGCAACTACTTGATGATTACTTTTCCCCTGTAAAGTCTCCTCCAACAAGAAACGTTAGTGTTTCAGTTGGAATACAACCGACTTGATATAATACTGATAGTTGGGGAGCAAAGTCACCCTGTCCGTCCGTCCATCTTTCTGTATGTGTCTCACGATTGACTTTCTTCTTCAAATAGGATGATACAGAATGTTCTGGTGACCCTGTGAATCCGGGGTCGGGGCTATTACCAATTAAATGTAGGATATCTATAAACCCGGCACCTCCACCATCTAGGAGACCCGAACACTAGAGTAAATGTTAGGTTTAAACCTATGAAACCTAACTAAAGTGCGTTAGGTTTAGCCCTGCTGCCACCACAGATTGCACTGGGTTCATATCCTGGTTCAGCCAGATGTTTCCAACTTCTGAAATAGATTTAATACCACGCAAATAAATAAAATCTAAGTTGTGCAATAATGTATCCCACTGAAAATAAGTTCTTATATCAAAGTATAGGTGTCGGATTGAAACAGATGTATGCTTTGTAATGATCAAGATGCAAAAGAGATAATTTTCAAAGTAATGGTATATAAGTCTGCTTCTGGCACTTAAACAACTATATTAGACGCGTTATTAGCGTAGACACGTAGAAATGTAATGCAATTACTGGACTCGTAACCATTAGGAATCATAACGACTGACGACGCTCCATAGGCGTTACAGTAAATGTAACTTCATTGCTGAACGCGTCACTACTACAGTGACTGAGACTGGATAATTATATTTCATAATGTAAAGCAATTTGATAAAATTATAGTCAAATTTGTCTAGCCATTTAATAAAAATAACTTGAATTTCCGTTGCAAGTACTCGCAAGTCATAACATGTCATTCACAGTCTATTTAATAGACTCCAGACAAGTAAATGACGTCCATTAAAACGATGTATTCATCGCAACAGCTTTTATGAATCTAGAGCACTCGTCTTTACAGATGCTTGAACATTGCCCAACCGGTTGTGGCGTAATACGATATGCACCGATAAAACAGAGATATACGCTAAATTGTAAAGCGGGACTTTTGTTTGTTTATTATCAATTTAATTCTTGAATACTAAACTGTATAAAGTACATATATTCCTATACGGTATTACGGAGTGAAACTCCCGTTAAGCATCACTTTTCTGTCCGTCTATCAGTCCTTGAGTCGCATCTCGCGATTAAAAACCGAACACGACGTCTGATTGGCATGAGTTTTTGTTGTTGTTGGCATTTCCTTCAACAAGGGTGATAAATAATGTGTTTGGTGACTCTGGGAACACACAGAAAGTTTTGAGATGTGCGACCCGGCACCTCCACCATCCACCATGTTGAATTCAAGAATAACGGGCGAATCTTGTTTACGTCAGCTAACCCGGCACCTCCACCAAAACACTTGGAATTATTTCACGGTGAATTGATTTTATTTCTATATTCTTCTTCGACGATCTGTTGATTATGTAGCTACGCTCCCTCATTCGGTTACTCCTGAACTCGTGCATGGTTTATGATAGCAATCCTTGTGTTTTATCAGGAGCAAACAAAGCGAACGATTTTCTGTCTACCTGACGACTCGAATCTTATGCAAATAGATTTTCTTAAGATCTGTTTTCCCCTTGAAACTTAGTTTGTGCAATTAAGTTATTAATTTTAATTCCAAATATCATCCCCTTAAGCCTAATCGTTTCCTTCTTAGTAGCCACCTAGTGTTTTAGCTCGTTGAGTCACTAAATAATCTATCCCACACTAATAAGTTCAAGATTTCTGTTGAAAATCATGTTTATCACTTATAATAGTAAATCAGGTCATCTGAAGTGAGATACGAGAGCATTGGCGAATGATAATTTATTAGAACAGACGGTATACATATGATTGAACTATAGATCATACGTCTGGCAAGGCACTTTGCTTTCATTGTAAACAATTGTTTTCGAGGAACAAAATACCGAAAAAATCGTGATAGACTTTTACATCAATTCCAAAATCATCTAAATCAATTTTTAACCGTTTTAAATAGTGTCTTTAAAAGAATCATTATTGATGTTTCCACGACCCACGAGAACATTTTCGAATATCTGTGATCCTGATTTAAGTGTAGCTGGCGTTGCAAGTTTGGATTGCAACTTGTAAATTTTTTGTAGTAATGACACAAATTAACACCCGAAACCACCAATTTTTCTATGCAAACTTTTATTTGATGGCTGAAGAAAAATAATAATATACATCAAAATAGCGGCCCCACTGAGAATTGCGCGATAAAGTATTTACTGGCTGGTCCGACCAGCCCGAGTCACAAGTGAGTGGAAGGTATATTTGCTACGCCTTGAGACAGTTCAGAAAGAACGCTGATGTCTTCAAAGTCGGTAGTAGAATGAGCAGTCAGTGGTATGAGTGTTGGAATAACGAGGACATGACAGCTCAATCGAAGATCGTAAGACACAGGGTTGTAGACCTCATAAAAGAATCCCCGAAGCGCTATGAAATGTCTGTCTGTGCCTACTAGACTGACTAGAGAGAAGTTTTTAAGAGAGTGAATATCAGTGAATGAATATAGTTTTGGAAATATTCTAACAGTATAAGGCGAGTCAACTCGGATGTCCAACCTCAACTTGGGGATGAACCGGGGACTCCCGGAACCGTGCTATCTAAACATATATTACAATACAAACATATCCATAAGTTGTTGCATTTCTACACCTATAGTGTTCTAGTCAGCGGACACCCGGGTTTAAAACTCTATTTGGATAAGATTCAAATTTATGGATTTGACACAATTTACCTACATCGAGAGCCGAGCAGAACATATTTTTACCCTATCACAACAATGTTCTTTGCTGGTCTCAATCCACTCTTCGAATCATTGAGAAAATGCAAAACTAAGCAACAATATTGGCAATTGGCAACAATGGCAACAAGTTTGTTTGGGAAAATAAGGTTTCCGTGATACTTGATTTATAAATGGTGATTTTTGGCAGTACTAAATTACTGTCTTTATACAACTGGTATTATTTGTCATATCGGTAAAATCTTTTAATCCCTCACACAAGGGGTTGTCAATCAAAATTAATATTGTGTGAATTTGGCTTTAACAATTTATCATTTAACTTGATCAAATCGTATCTAAAAAGCTAGCCCTCATTGTACATAATTCCAAACAATTCATGTTCTCGCATTGTATGCTGTTGCTAAAACGCTTAGAGAAATTGCATTTGAGCTAAAGCGCGGATGAATTCTGTAAATGGTTCCACCACCGACCGCGTTGCACACGCTATGTGATCTAGACTCGACTCCACCCTTCTTTTATTACATCCACCAACGATATTCATTTGATTTCACGATAGGGGGAACCATTCTCAAGCGAATAAAATCTTTTATTGGATATCTCTTTGATTTAATTTTATTCTGAAAAAACTCAACACCACTAAACATATCGTAGCAGCAAAACATTCATGAAATGCGTAATAAAAATTATTTTGTTACTTATAGAACAGATGCGTTTTTAGGTGGATGATTGGTTTTATTACCAGTAGAGGTTTGCTGCATAATTTGTTTCTTCATCTTAATAACCAATTGAGTGAGTGAGTTGGCAACTCATAAACAGATAAATACATAAAAAAATTACAAGAAATATTCCATTCGTATTTTTGTCTGTTTTAGTTGGATACCATTGTATTGGTTTTACCAATGTGGGGAAAGATCCCCCTAATTATTTACATAATTTAATACCCTTACCAACAAAAACTATTTCAATATAGTATTACCTGGGTGAAGGCTTTACACAGGAATACATCACCTCACATAATTCTATTCTGACAACCAGTCAGAACACTTAGCTCGCATTGATACTTTATATGTTGCATCGTCTCAAAGTTGTATCTACCTAACATAATAAAAAATATTCATTTTTGACTTGAAGCCATTTCAAAATAATTCTCTACGAATAATATGTGGCAGCTAAGTATATTTAGAACCGCACACAATGTAGCGTAATTGCAGTACGTAATGTCGCTCACTATTCCCACAACTGTGTTGTATTATCACAGTTGCACGTCCGCAGTAAATCAAAAGTATGATTGCACGGACTTGTTTTGTGTTTCCAAAGCGAGAATATCGTGTAACGTGCGCTATATTTCTTCTTGTATGTTCTTGACAGTGTTATTCTAAGCTTGGAAATAAGAAAGAAAGAAGGGAATGAAATGCAAACCACAGACAATTATTGTGATGAATCGTATCCCGGGCAGATATTAAGTTCACTGGTTAGCGTGGCTTGAGAATGTACCCCACAATCCCACATCGCTGTTTCTGTGACCTGGATTTCAATAAATCACCACTCGGTAATGAATTGTTTGATTAGGATTTATTCCATGCATCGTCGTAAGTATTCATAAAACGTGAAATCTTAGCTAAAATCCCGAGTAGAACTATTTTGTTTTAAAGTGCAAGCAAACACAAAATAATATTTTAAAACAGTTTGATTATCATTTGTGTATAACTAGCCCATCAAACGAATCTGTTGTTTTTCACAGCAGTGGCGTATAACCAATTAATTCATAGATGTACCAAAGGGTTAGTAAGGGGTCCGTAGGGCTTGCACCCTGAAAATTTTTCACCTTCGAGGTCATTTTGGTGAAAATCTGTGCGTTTTAAAGCATCACAATGACCAACTTCTTATCTACTAAAATCATGTTTTTAATATTAACGTTTTCTTTTTCAAGGTCATTTTGGTGAAAATCTGTGCGTTTTAAGTATCACCAACTTTTTATCTACTACTAGGAAAACGCTAAAGTCCCACCGCGTTGATGGATGAGCTTTTTTAAGTTTTTAGTTTGCGTGGGATATCTTTACTTTTGCAAGTGCTTTGTTTTGCTGCCTACGCATTGTAGGTGATTGTTGTCAAGTTTCTATTGTTTCTTGTCAATTGGTATTATTTATCGTAAAAAACTTATATTAAAAGCTTTATTTCTATGGATTCTGGCTAACTTTTTCAACTTTTTCTTTCATACAACACCTTAACCTTAATGTCCATGTATAATATGAACGTTGTAGCCCCACCCGTTTGGTCACAATCGGCCCAAATGGCACGAAAATATCGCACAAAAAATCAAAAAACTTATATTAAAAGCTATATTTCTATGGATTCTGGCTAACTTTTTCAACTTTTTCTTTCTAAAAGCAATACATCACCATAACCTTAATGTCCATGTGAAATATGAACGTTGTAGCCCCACCCGTTTGCGCAGAATCGGCCCAAATGTTACGAAAATATCGCGCTAAAAATCGAAAAAAATCGTAAAAGTACGATATTCATGAGAAATATTTCTTCGATTGTACCCAAAAACAATACACCTCTAAGTTCAGAGATTTCGAAGGTCCCCTCAAAATTTCATCAAGATCGCATATGCCGTTTGCCCGGTAGAGAGCGAACAAACAGACAAAAAAAAAAAAAAAAAAAAAAACACCCGAGCTAAATTTTTTTGGGGGTCAGTGAAATTGAAGTCTTCGCTTCGCTCATCCAAAAATCCTGTTTTTTATCCAAAAGTTTTCTCTTTCAAGGTAATTTTGGTGAAAATCTGTGGGTTTTAAAGCACCACAATAACCAAAAAAATCTACTACTCTACCTACTAAAATCCTCTTTTGGTCAGATGGTAATTTGTCTTTACTATTGCGATAAAACAGTTTTTCTTTTTTCTCTATCGAAAAGTTAAAGTGCACTTTCACATTTATTTGGCAAAAGACCCCGACCCCCTGGATACGCCACTGTTTCACAGGTATATACACATTGGTTTGTCGTTGCAATTAAAAATCAGTGAATAGATTCCTCGCGCGCGCCTTCACACAACATGGTGGGATCAGTGTCGAGGTTTTCTCCCCTGCCGAGCTCAACAGTCAACAAATTAAACAAAAAAAACAATTAAAGTATGCTACAATTATCTCCCGACCAAGCTCCTAAAGCTGTTGAGATGCGATTAATTTTATTGTGTAAAAGCTACTTTACGGCTCAAATTTTAGAGTTTGCATTTAAAAAATACACACTGGTAGATAATTTACAAAGTCAACTTTTTCTACGATGAATGTTAATTACTTGCAAAACAACAGTCACAACCAACTAAACAAATTACCATAAATTCAGAGTAATTATATTTGCATTGGTTCAAGTAGTATACTTGCAAATTTAGCCTGGGATCTGAACAGGGTTCTAATTCTACAAAGCTGTGACCTCGACAACCTTCTGATGTCCATAATATTCTCACCATCGCATGCCAGAAACAGGTGAGCTTCTAGAATTAATTAACGTTCTTAGTATGAGTTTAATGCGAATGTAGTCATGTATGTCTACATCACATTTATTCTACGACATTTTTGAATATACGTTGTATTTGAAAACCAATGTTCATGACCTAATTTACGATTCTCATTTATGATATGCTAAATTCACATTGCAGCATTTTAAGTTATATATTTAGGACTATTAATGCGAATGTAGTCATGTATGTCTACATCACATTTATTCTACATTTTCGAATATACGTTGTATTTGAAAACCAATGTTTATGACCTAATTTACGATTCTCATTTGATATGTTAAATTCACATTACAGCATTTTAAGTAATATATTTAGGACTTATTGTAATTAAGAACAAGCTTGATTCCTCAGTTGTACCGATAAAACCGTAAGGACAAAAATGGAATACAAATTAGTGACGAGTTGAGTTAAAAATCCACCAGTAATTTATTTTAGTATTTAGCAAATCAAACCCCAAACGGAAATCAAACAACAAACACTTGAATTTGGCTTTATTTATACTTGCACAATCTGGTTCGGAAACACATCTTTTTGGGGAAAACATCGATGGCTTTGTTATTAATGATAATAAATTATAGATTTTTATTTCTTTAAAAGTTCAAAATTCCCTACGAAGAGATATTTAATTTTTTTTATCTTACACCGTTATTTTCTGGACTCAATTTAGGAAAGTTTATTTAAACTCATGACAATTTTTACAGATGTCTTGAGTAATTAATTAATTAATTAATTAATTAATTATTTACTTTAAAAAATCAATGACGATTACTTGAATACATAAAACCTGTACATTTACTAACGAATATTACACCTCTATGTAGCGTAATGTAACACACACGACGGTGCACAATGACAAGAGAATAATTAGAATAACACCCCTGTGTAGCTGTAGAGTAATTACACGAACTGTCGCAAATAAACTATCATTACAATAATTTAATTAAATAATTAGAGGTGAAGATTTCAAAGAGTGTAGATCAATCAATATCCAATTATTAAATCGAAAACATACAAGTTACCCAAGAGTGTAAAAACAGCTTTTTCGTAAGGATGCACGATAGTGTTCACATCAGCTGTAACTCTTGTTTCTCTTCTTCAGGTGTAAGATAATTGTAAAGAAAATGTCCCAGGGCTGTTTGAGAGAACTCCCATTCGACAGAAAGAATCCTCGGGAAAAGTCTTTCAATCAAGATTGCGGTCGCAATTCAAATCCCCGACCTGCCAAATGTATGCGTGTACGAGTATACAAACTTAATTTTGACATTAGAAAACGCTTTTGTTGGCATGGATAAAAGACGAATTCGCTAAATTCTACCTTACGCCGAGAATCCCGTTTAACTTGTCGTAGAAGATTGTTTACATAATCTGTTTTCGGATGAAGACGGGATCAATATCAACAACATTGAGCAGAGCTTTTAAATCATTGTTTTATTTCCTCGATGCTAGCTTCTTGTTATTTCAACAAACAGGGTGAATGCGACAGCCAGTCTTTTAGCTCGAAGGTTGCGTTAGGCACCGTTTATATGTGGATTAAGAAAGCTTTTGGGTCACATGAAGCCAATACAAAAAAAAACATAAAAGTTTTCCAACTTAGTACCGGATACCATACCGATTGCATAGATCAACAGTCTAAATGCATTTGATTAGATTAAAAAGACACAAATTTGTAACGATATATTAAAATTAAACAGTAGAGGATTATTATAATGAGCGTATCACGTTTTCTAGCTGACTAAAATCGTCTTTAATTTTTCATACATTGACACTAGGAAGTATCTGTACTAGGGGTCATACACCAGCCTGGGTGTAGCCTATCTGTTCAACAAGGGTCTGTGACCATAAATGTTTGTGCAATGATTATACTAGGAAAACGCCAAAGTCGTTGATAGACGAGTGAGCGAGCAATGTGTTGAATACCCGGGAACATTCCCTTTCCTCCCCTATACCTTAGGCTGGGACTCAAGGCGAACCGAGAAAGAAGTTTGTAATTTATTTGGTTTTAGGGCGCGTCAACCGTTCGTGTCGTCGTAGTCGCCGTTTTCATAATGAAAAAAGGCTTGGCCCATGTCCCAATTTAGTTTAAGTTTATTTTGATTAAGGGTGCGACAAACCGTTAGGTCATAAAGCGCCACTCTGGTCTCTATAGAGGATATAGGGAGGGAAATCACATGCTGGTCAGAACGAGACACGGGTAAAGGTGAGAGAAAAGGGGGGATTCTCACGTCGTGGTCGTCATCGTCTTTGCCTGCACCGTCTTTGTCATCGTTCGTTTTGTCATGGTCGTCGTCGTCGTCGTCGTCGTCGTCGTCGGGAAGGTCGTCAGAGAAGGGGGGAGGTCCCCGACGACGACTGCCAGAGGCCAGAGCTCGCATTCTAGTTTCGGGAACTAACATACTTCCCTACTTACCAGCTGATGTTCGCGACATGGAATTCGTGTCTTTTCTCGCCTTTAACGATTAGTAGAGCCATGCTCTGGGGCAAATGTTCTAATATGCATTGCAATTTTAAACATATTTTGCAATCTAGGTTCGATTTTTTTTAAATCGCAACGTTTTTTTTTTCATTTTATCAACAGTTCTCAGTAAACTCGTACCGGATGACTGTTTAAAATTTCAGTGCATTAGGTTTAGCGATTTTGCTGATTTTAAGCGTACACAGACACTCACTCACTCACTCACTCACTCACTCACTCACTCACTCACTCAATCCTCACTCACTCACCCACTCACTTAGAAACACAGGGACAGAATAAGCACAGTTTGACTTGAATTGTAAGACAGTCGCTGCTCTATCTCGTCTAATTATCTGCGATACTGAGCTTAAGAAACACGAATAATTTTAATAAAAATAATTTTAAATTCAGTATATCCCTGGCAATGTTTTTTTTCTGAACGTATCTTCAATTTCCATGCAAGGTTATTTCTAAACAACTCATACAAGTGTTTTATCGCAATGCATCTTGGGTCGGAAGGAAAAAAATCCATCGGGTTACATCAAAGGCGCGCTCGTCATTGGATCTATCATAGAGTGGAAATAAGATTTAGTAGCTTTCCTTGAGTAACTCAAAGTCATCCGCGTGATCCAAGTTCGTGGAGCTTTCTCAACATCGCATTTACTTGAAGAAAGAAGTAGTTTAGTTTTCAAGTTTCAAGATAAACTCGTTCACAGCCATAAAGAGTTGTAAAAGGGATGTCTGTAAAATGTCCAATTCCATTCAATCAATTTCGCAATAAAATCTACAGTTGGCGTACGTTATGATTGACTAATTGATTCGTAGCTTGGTGGACGCTCTGGCTCGATCTCTGATTGCACAATTCACCTAACTCAATATTTCAAACAAGCACTGGTACAGGACTACCCAAAAAAGGGAGCAAAGCATCAAGTTATACCATTTTGCATATTTTTAATGTTTTTGGTGGAGGTGCCGGGTAGACCGAAATTTCCCTTTGGGGTGGGGCAGTACGCCTCATAACCTCTTTGGACACCAAAAACCTTCGGCATCATCATTGTTCAAGGGCAAGCATGGTAATCGGAGGTCATCTACGGTTTTTATCGTGAGATGTGATACGCGCAAGACATACAGTGCTCATCGCTATAAGCTGCGTTCCCTAACAAACATAAGTTATCACAATCACACCACACCCGCAGGCGGCACAACACAGGGGTGTAACAACTACCGGCCAGGTTGCAGCGGACGCACACGTGATCATGCAGACCCATTGCCATTGTCATTCAAACAGATCCCGAACGAGAGAGGCAACGAGCAAACGTCGAACTCACACACTAGTAAGTGTAAACACGCGACGTGGCGAAATGGCTAGTTTCACATCTTTTTTAATATATTCGGGCCGCGAAAGTCTTAAATGTATTATATAATAGTAATGCCATAATTCAATTTTAGGTCCTTCCACCGAGAAGTAAATACCTAATGCACCTCCTTGGCGTTTCGTCTGGATTGTGCCGGGCATCTTCCAAGGTGTTCTTATTGCAGCAGAGCTCAGCCTGGTTAGGGGTAGTGAGTAGGTTGTTGCTTAGCCTTTTTACACACCATCCTAAAACAAAAATAAAATTAATTGATGAAATGTTCCACTGGTATATTTGCCAAAACAAATCCACCATATATTTAAAAAATATATAATTAAATATATATTAAACACATATTTCATGCATTATAAATTTCTAACAAAATTATTTGCTTCAAACCCACATAGCGAAGATTATATTTTGTTATTTCAAGTGGTAGCACAGAAAAGAAACAAAAGACCTACACGTATTTCGAATATATTACGAGTGTTGTATGAGATATGATATTTCTCGCTGCGCTTATAATTTCGTGATCTCATAATTTCGTGAATCAATCTGAATTCAGATAAATATAGTGTAGACAAGTACATTGTAACCTTTCTATATTAATTGCTTTATATTTACATAATAATTCAATACCTTACCCGAGCCCATATAATTATTAGTATTTCTGTAAAAACACTATTTATTTCGGACGGGAGTTTTAGAGAGGATCTTGCGTAAACATCCACGATATTAACTTTCAAGCGTATGACCTGTGGGCTTAAATTCTCTTCATTTACTAATGAAGCTAATTATTACGATGAGAGGGTAACACTAGTATAGAAACAAGCTCAATATCGCTCCTATTCTCAAGCATGGATTCGAAACTAGATATCAGCCCTCTGTTTACTAGACAGACTAAAACTTGGAAGCATTTCGTTAATCAATATCCGATAAGATTGATTAACTTCAGCTAATTACAACACTAAGCAGTCCAGATTCATTTCATCACAGGGCGCTCTGATTTAAATCACAGCCTTCTATATTAAGTGAGTCAATTAAAGTATTATTAGTCCCGATGACAAGTATTATTATAATTATTGTGAACTTCAAAGAACCATAATATTATATTTTAGCCTTCCAAACTGTCTCTCGGCAACTGAGGACTTTTATGGCGTAACGGATAACACTTCGAACTTGCATATCTCCTTTAAAAACAAGGTAATTATTGTCTAGAAATTTTCCGGTGTTTTCTACGGTAGGCCGTATTTAAGAAAATCAAAAGTGAAAATTTACTTCAGAGGACCTTTAATTAAGTAACATCGTCGAAAAGTGAAACTAAGATGTCAGAAGCGTTTGAGACGTGGTGTTATGCTTTTGAATATTAGAGATTCCTTGAGTAGATATAGAGTCACAAATGAGATACTTAAAAGAGCAAATGAGAAAAGAGAGATGTGGACAATTTAATAAAAGGGATGGATCGTTTAACATGACACATTTTGACACATAAAGGAATATTAAAGATAATAATTAAGGGGAAACTGGTAGGAGAAATTGTAGGAAACCAAGATTGGAATACCCGGAACAGATGGTTACAAAATATCGGCTGCGAGTTCATGGAAACTGTATAAAAAGGAAAATATGGGGAAAGTTGCAAGTATATCATAGTTGTCTCTACGAAGTTAATCAAGTTAAAACATGGCGCTAAACTAATCTAATGGCTGGTAGTGGTTTGAAATAGTTTTAAAACTATATTTTATACGTATACGTATTGGTATTGGAATATTTAATAATCTCGATAACATGTTTTAGGTTCATTTACTGTTATTGTGGCCAATTTTGTGTTTTACATTAATTGATCATTCAAACATAAATTGTTAGTAAAAATGTTTAGAATTAGGCCTAAGTACGTTGATTGATACAATAGTTTCAATCCAAGGTTATTTTGACAATCAAAGGCCCTAAGATCTCATAAAACTCATTTTGACATTTTGTAAATGACGAATGCAGAACGCCAGAATTGCGTCACAATAAGTAAAGGCATATTGGTAATTGGACTGAGTTCGCCTTCAAATACATATTTTAATAGTTGGTTTGAGTGTAAGTTTTCTTTGACCTCATGAATACGGCACATATTTTTAAAAGTGCCAACACTCTATAGAAAAGTCAAGTTTACAGTTTTAAAGAATAAAAACTTTAATTTAATGTTGAGAGGATAAAACGCCAATTATTAAGCACAGATAACAAAGAGGGTAAAGGGGGTAATGTTATTATAGTCTCAGTTCGCCTAAAGTTTGATTAGTTTTTGTTCGTCAACTTACAAGAAAGGCCAGCTAACTTATTGTTGAGGCGTACTACACAGCATTCACAAAAGGCGCCAAGTGGAAGATAATGCTATCGGGCGTCATTTCAACTAAATCGACTCACTGAATAAACTCAAACAAACCAGTTAACTTTCAACTTTACCTAACATAACTGACCCAAATTCAATTCAACTTTTGGCACAAGTCTCAGCTAACTTTGCTTATAAGTTAAAGCCTACACAATGACTCGAAACTCCCAATTAAGTCTTCTTTATAAAGCTCGATAAATACTAAAATACTTACAACTCCTAAGAAGATAGCGGTATTGTCTGGATTTCTGTCGCAAGCTTGATTCTTGCTTCGAGCAAGACCGACCGGCAGTTTTCCGACCAGGACACGAATGTGGGTTTATTAAATCCATAAATCAGCAGTGGAAAAACTCCTTCCTACTATCAAAATACCTAAATGCACCCCAAAACATATAGAAACCTTGCACGCTTGGTCGAAACGAAATCAATAATAAGAGAGTGAGAAACAATATACGTGTCAAATCAAATAAATCAAGCCATCCCGGAGAAATTGTCTGGAGAAGAGAACAGGGGTCGAAAAGCTAAGACAAGAATTCCGGGAGGAAGGGTACATGGTAGGGTTTACGAGGTTCGTTTCCGTCTGAATAGGGTGAAACATTTAACATGGATCTCGGCTAGCTTATTAGTTTCCGTTAGACAATAATATACCCCTTATACAAATTTAGATAAAATAACATTTTTAAAAATGTAAAAGATAAGTAAATAATATAAATTAAATCGTCGCTTTGATCACATATCTGTGGCCATGCTTCCTGCTACACAAATAAAGTTTAATCTGTTCGAGGTTGGAAAGCCTGCGAAGCTTGGATGGAAACGCTGGTATAGACCGCTCGTCAAGACTTTTTATTGCCGTGTTTATAAAAGTTTTAAGTGTAATTCCTTTTTACAGTCAAGGTACGTTCGCTTTTATATTTACTTGGGTGGCAATTGATGACAGAATAAAAACAAATGTCGGTGTATAAAAATTTGAATTGCACATTAAGTTCAATGAAAATTATATTAGAAAACGTAGATGGCCTATCGGCTTTCTAGTACGATCACACTGGAAAGCATAGATAGAGATAGATACAAATATGGATGGTGGTCAGTCATCGTTTCAGTAAACCAAGGTGAGTTATATTCCATCCTAGTTGTTGTCGGGGCAAATAATACAAACAAAACGTGGAAATTCATCGTGCTCTCAGAAAAATGTCACCGAAAATTATGATTCGTCTCTAAGCGAATTCTACATCCTCCCTCCCGTAATATAAACTCGCTTGAGGTAAAATAATTTCCAGTGCGAATGTGCACGTAGCAGCGTCGGCTCAGAGATTAATGTAATTTTTTTCTTAATGTAAGGAAATTGAATCATCTAGAATGCAAGCTTGAGCGCCCTTCAAACGCGCGAGGGTGCTATTCGAAAGCTCGACCCCTCTTGGTTGAGTGCTAACTCATTTCGAAATTAGCCAATCAGGGGCCACGACTAAGATAACGAAGATATTTCAATGTTCATGTTTTTCAACCCAACTACTACAAAAAGAGATCAGCTGGCAACTAAAAGTTTGCTGTTGCGTGGCACATGCGATTAGGGCGCTGGTCCGAACGTATCCCCTGTAGAAAATTTGATGCAAAATCGCCAAGCGGTCACCAACAGATCACAGGCTTATTTTGTCGCCAACAGGTTACCAAGTGTTACCAAGGGTCGCCACCGAAATTTCAAAGAAATATAGACAGCAACGTTCACCAAAGGCAGCCAACGTGGTCACCAACTCTGCAATGCAAGTATTTTGAACACAAAACGACCTGTTGGCGACATTTGGCTCTGTTGGTGATCACTTGGCAATACTTGGCATCAGTGGTGAACTAGTTGTGACCTGTTAGTGACCACTTGGCACCATTTGGCAACCAATATTTTTACTAGGGATGGCTCTTCGAGGACGTGTGTTCGAATTTCTCATCAGACATGTTTTTTTTGTAATCGTCCTTCACCCTCATCTATCGTCTCGAAATAGTCTTAGCTTAGTGCGTTACTATGAGACGTTAAGTAACCAAAATATAATTGATTAGTTGCTGCCACTTGCTAATGGTATTTAGATATACCCGGCACCTCCACCAACAACGATATTTGAACTAAGTAATGATACGTAGGATATTATTTCATATTTATATTCTTCTTCGAAAATCTGTGCTTAGGTAGCTTAGCTCCCTCTTTTTCAAATCCGGTACCGAACATAGCAACAAAGCAACAACAACATAGCAACACATGCACTAGAAGTGTCGGGTGCAGATGGAAGTTTGCAAGTATAGACGAATAGAAAATGAAGTCGGTGCTCTCATGCCATATAGATGAGAGAAGTTAGCGTGGGTCTAGTGTATCATCGTTCTTATTGGAACGAATTGAGAGGGGGGGGGGGAGTTATACTGAGTTGGGTTACAACAATTAACTTCGTTAGAAGGGCGGCTAGCAGGCTGAGCTCCCATGGTTTCGGCTACATTTCAGAAGATCGCCTTTAAAACATACGGTCAACATTTTTTAGGGCTTTAACTTAAAATATAATATTTAATATATTTTGTCTTGCATGGATTTAAGTGTTGTATCCGACGATTTTTCACAGAAAACCTTCGCAGTGGCAACTTCCAGCCTCTCTTCAGGGGACGAACCACGCATGTGAGGATCGTAGGAAAATAATGTCCAATATAGGTTATGTTGTTCCCAGAATTACCAATTCTCGGACGCTTTCCGCGTAATATGTTACATGTTCCAAACACAGATATCTCATGTGTATTAAATGTTGAACAGTGCAGGTTGTTATTGTTCTTTTTCTCACGTGAAAAACCTGCCCAACGACAATTGCATGTCCAACTTCAGGGTGTCCAAATAGTTATTTTGTGGTAAATGTGAAGGGAATATCCTAGGGTTGAATAAGCGATCAATTCATTGTATTCGCATAATGATCGAAGAAAATCTTGATCAACAATCAGTCGGGATTATCGGTAGCAGGAACCGGAACCCCCCGAATCAGAGTTCGAGCTACATCTGTCCGTAACAGTTATCATTGATGTTTAAACAAGGGAATGGATAATTTGCAGTTTTTAAATAGCAAACAAGAAAAAACATTTTCTTCAAAAAGTTGATAGATTGATATAAATCGCTGATATAGAGGAGGAATTATATTTTCCATCAAAACGTAAAACGACAAGTGGGACTGAAGACACAACCATTAGAGATCAAATTTGATTTTAATGCATTTATTATACTGTATTACGTCGCATTCAGGCCACCTCTTACGTCAGACAGCAATAACTGGGGTATTACCCAGGTCGAGGCGAATCAGATGTTATATAATGATGTAATTAATTTCAAAACACAATTTAAACAGCTGTAACCTAGGTCACGTGTAAACAAGATGCCTTGCAATCTCATGACGCTAATTGTATTGAGTTAATGTTAATTGGTTTTAAAAACTACGAGAAATCTCCAGCTAAAGTTTGTAACTAAGTTTACTTATTAAATTAACGGTGAACTTATTAACAAAACTCACTTATAAAATTTAAGCGAAGGATTTCTGTTTTCCTTCTTAATCTTCTCGGATATCAGGTTACATTTAGAACGTTGGAAAAGCGGTCGAAATTTACTTATTTTATAAAATAATTAAACGCAGTAATTGCTGAAAATATTTTCTTACCCTTTTTGTTAATTATAAATACGAAAACGTTTTAAATTGATAATGTTTACCAGATATGGTTTTCACTGTCCCTCGCACACGAGGGCCGCTTTACTTACTTTATCTATAAGGCACTTTCGAACATATTTTGAAACAAAATGATAGGTTGAACGACTTGTTTCCAAGTTCTTCTCTTTCTTATGTGGCGACAAAGAATCACAAAACACGAGAACAAAATTAATATTTTTATGATGTTTGGATGACTCTAGAGAAAATTTGAATTTGCGCCTCAGAAGCTTAAAAAGTTAGGAGAATGATACACAAAGGTTTATTCTAATAAACTTGTTTTGATGATAGAGCTTAAACAACAAGTTGATGAAACGGAAGACGTTAACCCCCCCTCCCCGCCCCCCCTTATCACCAGTTGCTAGGGAGGAAGTTCCAAGCCTATCTCCTCTCACTCGCACAATTGTTTTTCAAGATAGCAGCATCCCTTCAACCAAATTAATACATTACATACGTATATCCTATCGCTAAAACTAGGCATAGGAAGAAAAATTAAGAAAATAGTTTTCGGCAAATATGAACTATAGTACTGATATTTGAAGGGTTGAATGAGCAAATGCAATTTTTTGGTCTTTGTTTGTGTGAACGTCTGTGAGTGTATGTGTTTTTTATGTTTTAAATTACAGCAGTGCGAATTTTGTGTTTTTGAAGTTTCACTATTAATGCAATCGTACAATCATAATGGACTTACAAATAGTAAATAAAATATTTTTAGGAGCCCTTTCATTCACTTTCTCAATAAATAGAGATTTGTGAAGCAAGGTTTTCTGTGGTCTATGTACACATTTTACTTGCAGCTTTTAGTGTATGATAACCGGCACAATTTCACTATAACCTTTAGCTGTAACGATCAACTAATCAATTACTCAATCAATCAATCATTTTTCATTTACTACAATAATTAATACATACACCTGAAGACATACATAAATCAAAGGTAAGGTAGGATACAAATTGATCTTAAGTAAGAACTCTTGGCTAAACCTTGTTAATTTCTAGTCTGTATCCAAATCTATGAATCAATAAGTTTCAAGCGTAGATGAGTATTTTACTTCTGTCCGCCGCTGTGCATACAGTAAAGAGAACAATCAAGATGCATATTCGATACTTAAAACAGGTACGAAAGGTAACATAAAATAATGACGAACGATTGATTTTGGCTCAATATATAACAGCAATAACAGAAGCGCTTTTAAACCATTTGGAATGCCACACAATTAATAGATAATTGACGAAATAGAAACAAGAATTTACCAAGCTTGCTGCCACCAGCTTTAATCAAATTGTCAGTAATTTCATCAAGCACATTCCTTCTGAGCTCCCCTATGTTTTTACACTTGGCGTTTACGAAAAAGTCACGTTGAACGATGAGTGGAAATGTGTAATGGCTTATTGAGAACACTTTTTCGAAGTAGAGAAAAATTGTGAAACTTAAAAAATGTGTACAATAACTAAAACCCCTGGACAACGAAATTCTTATCATCAAACCCAGCAAAATTGTTTCGCGCTAAAATATGTAACACATACAATGTGTTATGTGTAAGTCTTTCGCCTGTTGTTGGATGAGCGAAGCGAAGACTTCAATTTCACTGACCCCCCAAAAAATTTAGCTCGGTTGTTTTTTTGTTTGTTTTTTTGTCTGTTTGTTCGCACAATTCCGGGCAAACGGCATAAGCGATATTGATGAAAATTGGAGAGGACCTTCGAAATCTCTGAACTTAGACGTGCCGTGCACGTTTTTTGGTACAATCGAAGGAATATTTCAGATGAATATCGTACTTTTACAATTTTTTTCGATTTCTAGTGCGATATTTTCGTGATATTTAGGCCGATTCTGACCAAACGAGTGGGGCTATAACGTTCATATTTCACATGGACATTTAAGGTTATGGTGATGTAACGTACCTTTTGAAAGAAAAAGTTGAAAAAGCAGAATCCATAGAAATAAAGGTTTAAATATGAATTTTTTGAGGTTTATAATTACAACTAGGGAAACGCCAAAGTCGTTGTTAGACGAGTGAGAGAGCCACGTGTTGAGTACCCGTGAACATTAATTGGATTTAAGTTAGGTAATTATAAGTTTTTAAGTTTAAGGGCACGTCAACTGTCCGGCCATAATGCGCCACTTTAACCAATGATAGGCTAGGGAGGTCAAAGGTAGGGGGAAGAAAAGTAATGTTAGCGGGTACACAACACATGGCTCACTCACTCGTCTAACAACGACTGGCGTTTCCCTAGTTATAATCTTTATACAAACATTTGTGGTCACAGACCCTTGTTGAACAGATAGGCTACACCCCAGGCTAAATGGAACGGCCGGTGTATGACCCTTAGTACTTCCTCCAGCGTCAATGTATGAAAAATTAAAGACGATTCCGTCTCGGCTCAGGGTAGAATTGGCCCAGAGCATGGCTCTGCTAATCGTAAAAGGCGATTCAAGAGAAAAGGTCCACCTCGCAAACATCAGCTACTCCCCAAAACCAGAGGCGAGCTCTGGCAATCGTCGTCGGGGACACCTCCCCCTTCCCTTGAAGACCTCCCCGACGACGGTGACAATGACACAATGAACGATGACAAAGACAATGACGACCACGACGTGAGAAATCCTCCTTCCTCCCCTTACCCATGGCTGGTTCTGACCAGCATGGGCCCCTCCTCCCCATCCCCTAGGCTAGAGTCGTGCATTATGACCTAACGGTTGACGCGTCCTTAATCCAAATAAACCCAAAAAAAACATATATTTGGGTCTAGGCGAACAGAGAAAGTGGTTTATAGTTTTTTGGTTTCAGGGTGCGTCAACCGTTTGTCGTCGTCCTATTATGAAAAAAGGCTGGTCCCATACGTCCCAATTTAGTTTTAGTTTGGATTAAGGGTGCGACAACCGCTAGGTCAAAAATCACCACTCTTGCCTAGAGGATATAGGGAGGAAAATCCCATGCTGGTGCTGGTCAGAAATAGCCACGCGGGTAAAGGTGAAAGAAAAGGGAGGGTTCTCGCGTCGTGGTCGTCATCGTCTTTGTCATCGTTCGTTTTGTCCTGGTCGTCGTCGTTGGGAAGGTCGTCAGAGAATATGGGGGGTCCCCGACAACGACTACCAGAGCTCGCATTCTAGTTTCGGGAAAGTAATATACTACCCTACTTGCCAGCTGATGTTTGCGAGATAAAATACGTCGCACTGTTTCTTGTAGATCATCACCAGCCCAAACGAAGTGTATAATAGTATCCTTGATAGCCAGCAATGGCCTAGCATCATTTACAGAATGACAGAAGGCATGCATAATGAAAACAAAATAATAAACAAATTTACTTGGTTCATCTGATCGCAAACTTTCACAGGCTGTGTTCTATTTTACTAATGGGTATTTCAAACATTTGCAATCTAGATTCAAATTTTTATTTCTTGTCAGCTTAAATCGCAACAGATATTGCTCATTTTGTTAGCAGTTCTAAGTTACATGGTCACGGATGTCTGTTTAAAATTTCAGCTCAATCTATTTGGCCGTTCGGCCGTATGAGCCCGGACAGACATTTAACAGACAATGCTCACGGCCAAGGCCCGATCGAGTATAGCGTTAGGAAAGACTTACGTTCGCTACGCTCACTCGTCTAAATTAACATAGAAACTTGACAACAATCACCTACAATGCATTCAAAAAGCACTTGCAAAGGAAAAGTGGTCCTACGCAAACTAAAAACTTACAAAAAAGTTCATCTATCAACGCGGCGGGACTTAAGCGTTTTCCTAATCTAATGAATTCTAAAGTGACATTTAGAAACCTCTGACAGGGTATTACATTGAGGAAGTCATTTACGTTCTAAAGGTCAAAACTCGAAAATCAATCATCAAGAATGTCACACAATTTGCTCATTATAATATAGAAGCTTCCTCTAACAATTTAGGAGTACTAATTATGTCCTTGCTCGCCAATACCAGGTGTTTTCAACGTTTCAAATACCATACTATAGTCGACTCGTTAAAAAAAACAAATCGTATCCAAATAGTTTAAGAAATGTAGCCTTAGAATTTGACGATACCGATATAATACGGATCAAAAGGATAAAAAATAAAATTTAAAAATGTATATACCTGTACTTTATTTTATTAAGGTCAATCAACAACAGAGCAAGCACCACAAGTGTGATGTAGGAATTGGATTACAAATAAGATACTCGATAACAAATTCATTGTAAATTATAATTTCAAAAATTAGAATATATTAATCGGTCTACTAAGGAGCACAAAAACAGAGTAATACTTTTCTATTTTGCTATTTGTAAAATTGAAAAGTATTATTGTGCTTTTGACATTCAAGCTCGATCTTCAAGTATCTTTTACAAGAGAATTCACTCTTCAGTCTTCCAGCTTTTGAGTTTTGAGGGAATATTTCTGCTATCGATCCGTACATGGCTGAATTTCAAGACTATAGAAGAACCTTCGGGAATAGAATCTATTCTCTCGTCTGCGGGTCTGACAGTGAGACTACGTTGAAGCCGTGCAAGTATTGAGTTGATAGTGCGGAATAAGTCAATATAATATGAAACGCTAGTATGTGCTTCACTTGATAGGGCTACACGTTGCCAGCGAACTAACGCTCTCGGCTGGTTTCTGGGGCAGGGGGTGAAGCTTACTTTGAAATGTGTGGGTAAGAGCTAGTTAGTGAATTGCACACACTTTATGCAAGATAATAAAAGAAATTTTTAAATGAAAAGATAGATTGACATAATAACGCCTCCAAAACAATCAACACAAACAGAAACAACTAATTGCAAATTGTTTACACTAACGACCGCTTTATTAAGAATGTGCTTTTCATTTCCGATTTGTCAAATTGATTCAAAAGTGGTGAAATAAGGCGAATAAAACTCATTCAGACCAAGCGTTCATTAGAATGAACATAACAATTTTGATTTTTTTTAAATGTGTATTAAGAGTTTTTTTAATTTGGCAAAAAACATTTTTTTAAATTGTGGAATTCAAATTCACATTTTTTAAACTCATTTTGATAGGACGAATAGTACCTTTAGTAGAGAAGATTGAAAATAGAAATATGCAAAAACGGTCCAAAAAAGCTTTTTGGGGTTTTTTCCCGGAAATTCAATGTATTTCTATTATTGCTGCTATTTGAGATACAGAAAATCCAAAATATGCACACAAAAAATCGGAGAAAAACTAGTTTAAGAAATTCACTTATAATTTACATTTGAACAAAAAACGTTGTTTTTAATTCAAAATCCAAAATGTTCCATAATTCTATTACAATGAAAAATATAAAAAATAATCTCAGAAAAAATAGGGAATATTAATTTTTAGCTTTAAGTAGCCAAATTTGAGCGAATTTATTTAATGATCTGAATGAGTTTTAAGAACTTGCGCGCCATCATTTTGGTTACTAAAGAAAATTGTTTGACACAGATGAAGTTCTGGCAACTGTTCGTTCTAATCATCAGTTATGACTCCAAATTATAGACGTAGGCATTTGCTACGGATGGGCGTATCTTTGAGGCTTCATGATATAAAATCTTATGACAAATTAAACGTGAAAGCAATTCAATTAGACATGAAAACACGATAAGTTGTAAACGACAGAAGATTTCTGTGATCTAAAGTGGAGTCAAGATCATTAAATCGTTAAATCATCGTTTGTCGTATACATTAGGACAACGTTGCACACTTCCTTCCAAGACGTGCACCTTCCTGCACTAGATGTTTCATGTCGCAACCAAGTGTAATTTGCATATCCTGTAATGCTAATTACTTCCGGTGGAATAAAGTGCAGTGCAAAGAAACGTTACTTATGACTTCACGTGAATAGGTCACTTAAATCAATACAATTGAACACGATGAAGAAACAGTGATGACACAAAGTCTGGCTTGGGGATAAGTGTTATAGGATTTCACGGTTTATTAAATTAAAAATTAAATTTTCTGCTTGTGTTTCACAAAACGTCCCCAAGGAGAGCTTTCAAGTCTCAAGGCACATCTTCTCTCTATCTCTCTCCTACCCACAAGAAAGTCAAGAGAAAGAGAATTCTCCAGTTCAGAGCCAGAACCGTAGATTCGAGGTACGGACTAACTCTAGGCAGCGATAGTTCCTAGTTATAAAGATTTCCACTCTAACCAATATGAACTGTCAACGATAATTGCAATTTAAATCGGATAAAACGTGTCAACAATCGAACCTAAGCCTACTGTGTTCGATATTTGCATAATCCACTACTTCATCGGTGTCAATAGGCTTTGAGAATACAAGCAGCAGATACACATGGGGTGTCATATGAACAGTAGATATGAACATAACGCAGCACAGATCAAGCTGAGCAAGTCAACACTGAAAAACAAGACATCTACAAACCAACAATACCATATTATGCAGACAAATACCATGCAAATCCAGTACATGTAATCGGATTGTTTGTTGGTGCATGGGGGCAATCCCAAAGTGTTTTGTTGATTTTTGTAATACTTTTAAATTAGGAGAAACACTCATTCATGACGTTTCGATGGTGGCATTAAAAGGTTCTATTTCTATTCTTAGGAATCACCTTTATGGTCTCAACATGTAATTTTTTAATTGTATTATTATTACTCATTTCTTGTATTTGTATTTAAATTTAAAACTTTTTTTAATTGTTGCTAATCAATGTATGTTATTTTTATTCTGTGTTCTTGTGGCAGTTTTATTTGCACAACAGAGTTTTGTTTTACTTGAAAAATAAAAGTTTCTCTCTCTTAAGGTAGTAACGGTGAGAAGAAAAAGAGACAGGCTCTGTAAATTGTATAAGGCGTCAAGGGATTTTCCAGGCTGGGGAGAAGTCACTAGTTTTCTTCAAATGGGGATTTTCTAAGGGTAGGGGGATCATGATTGGAAATTTAAAAGAGATATTATTAAGACAGATATAGGAAAATTTTCGTTTATTAACAGAACAGTATCTGAATGGAATTTGTTACCTGAGAGCACTGTAAAGAAAGATGGGCTAATTCATTTTAAAAGTTCTTTGGAAAATTTGTAAATTTGTAAATAATATGAATCTTATATTTTAGTATTTAAATGTTAATATTGTACCTTGCCACCAAACAAAATTTGTATAACTGTAAGCTTATAAATAAACGTAAATGTAAACGGTAGTAAAATACAAACGTTTATCTACATTTCAATTTAACATCAACATCAAATCAAATTATGTATTTGCTAAACAGTCCAAGTAAATAAAGTATAGCATAATTAAATGGAAGTAAATGGAGATGGAAAAAAGGTGCAACTTAGATGCAAAGTTGTCTTAAGATTAAAATATAATTTAAATATTGATACTAAAATTAATAGTATTTTGGTTACAATTATCGCTTATCGTATAGCAAGTTGTGTTTAATGTGACCAAGACTTTTAACAGTATTTCAGATTATTAACCATGTCTTAAAGATGACGGTCAACTAATTAATCTAATCAACCAATCAATCAATAAAATGTGG
Organism: Sweltsa coloradensis; assembly: GCA_024449915.1. NCBI lineage: Eukaryota > Metazoa > Arthropoda > Insecta > Plecoptera > Chloroperlidae > Sweltsa > Sweltsa coloradensis. Next base: position 86,295 of record JAMZAV010000204.1, read on the forward strand.
CAGGAAGAGAGTGGGTGTAATTAATTCCGTAATTCATTTAACATCACAGATTCATAAACCTAGCATCTCAGAGGATAAGAAATGGTTTTTAATTTCAAGGGAAATGGGAATGATTATAAAGTTCATAGCTTTTTCAATTATTTTTTTTTTAATGAGAAAAGCGATGTATTAATTTTTATTTTCACTTACGCGTCAACCTCAGTGGGCCCTCCTAAGGAAATCATCAAGACTTCCAGACGGAAATAGAAATCCAACTTCCAACCCCACCCATATTGGCAGCGGTGTTTACTAATTGCTGGTGAAGGGGGGAAACAATTTACAAGCAGTGATAAGTACACGTAAAGACGGCGTAGGCCTACTAATGTTGGTTAAGCCGAACCGAAAATCTTTATATACACAAGTTACCTGACTTATAAATAAATGATTAATTAATGGACTTCAACATGAGGAAAAACAGAAAGTTATCAATTAGTATACCTGGAAATCATGGTTGTTTCTAATCTTACATTCTATCAACCTTGCACAATCCCATCGCACTTGGCCCCTCACATTTCACCACAAAACAAAATAATATAATAATAAGGAAAGGGACCTATAGATCACTTTGAATAAACATTTCGTTTTCTCGAACATTTGAAAACAAGTTATTTTTTAATTCTATTACACACAAAAACACAAACACCCTATTACCGATAACTGAGTTCAATGTATGCAATTTATTTAAAACTTATTAAGTTACTATTCAAAATATATTTAAAGGACAACTTCAATTGACTAACGGCTGTAACTAGATTGCTTGTAATAGTTACATTGTGAAAGAAAAGAAGGTTCGATATATATATAATTTTACTACGCGACGACTTTTAAGCATTTTTTGTATGTTTTTTATCAAGCGTTCATGGGTTTACTGTCATAGGTATGAACCCTTATAACTAAACACAAATAATTGTGTATTAGTAATTAGAATCACGTCATGCTTATTTCAAGTTTAATGTAAACAAATACAAAAATTATGTTTAATTTTTTTTTGCATACAAGCAAAATATTTATCTTTTCACCGCTTTAAAATGTATTTTTTGTGATTATTGGATGAGCGAAGCGAAGATTCCATTTCAATACACTGGAGAAAAAAATCCGGAATGTTTTTCTTTCTTTTTTTCTGTTTGTATTATTGTGTGTTTGTTAACACGATTCCGGCTAAACCGATACTCCGATTGCTATGAAATTTTATGGAGGCCTTCGAAATCTCTGAACTTAGAACTGCCACGTTTTTGAGCGCAATCGAAAAATTATTTCTCATGAAAATCGCAATTTTACGATTTTTTTTAATTTTTTTAAAAATTTCTTCGACTTTTAACACCTACATGCTTAATCCGATTTTAATGATTTTTTCACAGAACCTTAATTTCATGAATTAAGATATTCTTGTGAAATTTGAGCGCAATAGAAAAATTATTTCTCATGAAAATCGAAATTTTACAGTTTTTTTCTTTTTTAAAACAATTCTTTGACTTATAACACCTACTTGCTTTATCCTATTGTAATGATTTTTTCACATGCCTTAATTTTATGAATTAAAATATTCGTGTAAAATTTGAACACAATCGAATAATTATTTGTTATGAAAATTGAAATTTTACGATTTTTTTCTTTTTTTTAAATTACGATTAATAAAAAAAATAAAAGTAAATTTGTAATTTAATTTAATTTACTTTAAAAAAAATCTTCGACCAAGTAATAATTTTTTCACAGAACAACAGAAAATCCGCATAACACATGGCAGCTCAATGCACCAATTACGCTCATCCAACAACGCGGCGGTACTTAAGCGTTTTCCTAGTATACTCAATGGTGCATATGTAAAATAAATATTAATTAATTTTATGAATAAAAAACTGCAGTTTATTGCATAAAAAAATTGTGTCAAAATGTTTCAAGCTGGGAATCATGTTAAACGGAAAGGATACGTCATCTAGCTGTTTTATGCACGGCGAGTTTCGGCTTAGCGCAGTCAAGTCTTTCAACCTTCTTGGAGATAAAGACACTCGAGGGAAATGTTGTACGTCCTTGCTCTCAGCACTTGGCCGTCCTCCTCCGATGTTTCACGAACACAATCGATGATCTAGCTAACTTGCAACGTCTCAAATAACTTTTCATCAACGGCTCTATATAGTTCGAAATGAAAAGGAACCAACGAACTCAAACGAACAGCCTCTCATCAAAAGTATCCAATTATCTCGGCTTCTTTGACAATTGACGTCGCTTGAAAAGCAGTTTTGTAAGAAAATTTTGTAAGATGAAGATGTAACATATATTTTGAATACAGCTACTGGCAAAGCTTTAAATCAACATCTACTGTATGCTTTCCTGAGTCCCGGACGAATGCTGGGACTGAGTCCTGCTAACATCCCTTCCCTTCCCATCTATTCGATAGGGAACTGTCCTGATTTGTGTTTTCTATTCTAGTTAATTAATGACAAAGACTACACAGATTAAAAATACGATGAAGACGATGACTGCAAAAATAATGTATTTTCTCGTTTTAGAGTAAACTTGGTAGCAAATTTGTCTCACCATTTTGCCGGGAAACAGAGGGTGACGAAGGTGCTGAACAGCCAATCACATGGAGATTAAGAATGTAACAGTTTTTACCTATTATTTTACTTACAAATTTAAAATTGTTTCAAATGTTTGTGAAAATTGTTTATTTTGAATAATTCAAAAGTCAAAATAAGACATTTCATACTTTGTAATTGAACTGAGCGGAACCACCATATTAAAGGAAATCTTCAACAATCAGATATTTTTTTTAAGAATAGATTACGGCCCAGCAATACATTTCACAGCGCGATTTAGAAGATAGTAATAAATTCATTTAAAAACAACAAATTTTACTTCTCTATGATGGCATAGCTAGTTTTACGATAAAAGAGCGGGAATGAGCGAGTATAGAATTTCCACTTTTGTTTCCATGTTATGATGTGAATAAATTGAGTCTTGTGTATAGAAATGAAACCAAGAGGCTGTTTCGTAGTCCAACTCTCGCTCCCTCGCAACAAACCCAACCCAATTATCACCTCGGCGTTTCTGACTAGCCCAAAATCTCACAGCCCCACCAGAAGAGAGCTCAAGTACGCCCTTCACGCACACGTACTTGGGGCCGCAAATTGCAAGAAGGTGCTTGAGTTACGTTTGCGCGGTTTTTGTGTTTTTGTTCAAAATTCAACACGGTTTTTTCCCAATCCGATATGCACGTCACTTAAACACCACGGTGAAATGTGTTGCTGTGAATATTTCCCTCTGATTTTATTTTATTTTATTTAGCGGATTTCTAGCTTTTAACTTTATACTATGGAAAGGTCAATCAACAACAAATACACTATATTTGATTTGATTCTGTGTTTGTGCACTATTATTTTTTATCTCTCTATACTTTGACAGTTTTCGGTGCTCGACAAAAACACGTTAAATATAATATTGTTTGTGCGTTGACGTTAAAACGAAATCATTTACAAATATATACTTAACAAATTGCATCGCTAGGCAAAAATCCATTGCAAGTCATATTTTGTCGATGTACTGAGTTGACTAATAATTATTTGCTTTTCTACTTTGGGGACACGACAAGAACCCACAGTGTTAGTAATGTGTATGATATCTTTCCCGGGTCCCAACGTCATTTCTTATTTTGTTTAGAGGCTCTTACAAAGATTGAGATAAATATGCAAGAAACGTTCTGGCCCCAGGTGGCATCTTATATTACGACTTAAAGGCATTACTGAAATTGAGTGGAGGGACACGTAAGCTACAGGCTTATCGTATACGCCAAGGCTGCGAGGAGATGGACTTGGAATCATGGCATTACCATTCTTATTTTACTGTCATTTTTATTGTTTTTTTTTTCGGCGTGCGTTTTGATTTTCTTTTTGAATTTTTGTTGTTGTATGGGAAAACTATTGCTGAAACATTTGAGTAAAATTTATATTTACTCTATATTTTAACATTTGTTATCATTACATAGACATGATGTGAGACAGTTCGACATAAAAGATTGCCCTGACTGATACTTCGACCCGGTCATTCAGATGGATTTGAAGCTACATACATGAATTGAAATCTATATTAACTTATCACTAGGAAAACGCTTAAGTTCCGCCGCGTTGTTGGATGAGCGTAATTGGTGCATTGAGCTACAATGTGTTATGCGGATTTTCTGTTGTTCTGTGGAAAAATCATTACTAATTTGAAGATTTTTTAAAAATTAAATTAAATTAAATAAAAAATGAAATTAAGTTTTTAATTTTTTTAATCGTAATTTAAAAAAAAGAAAAAATCGTAAAATTTGCGATTTTCATAAGAAATAATTATTCGATTGCGCTCAAATTTCACAAGAATATATTAATTTATTAAATTGAGGTTCTGTGAAAAAATCATTACAATAGGATAAAGCATGTAGGTGTTAAAAGTCAAAGAATTGTTTTAAAAAAGAAAAAAACACGTAAAATTTCGATTTTCATGAGAAATAATATTTTGATTGCGTTCAAATTTCACACGAATACCTTAATTGATGGACTTAAGGTTCTGTGCAAAAAGCATAAAAATCGGATAAAGCATGTAGGTGTTATAAGTCGAAGAAATTTTGTAAAAATCGAAAAAAAATCGTAAAATTGCGATTTTAATGAGAAATAATTTTCCGATTGCGCTCAAAAACGTGGCAGTTCTAAGTTCAGAGATTTCGAAGGCCTCCATAAAATTTCATCGCAATTGGAGTATCGGTTTAGCCGGAATCGTGCTGACAAACACACAATAATACAGAAAAAAAGAAGAAGGAAAAAAAAAACATTCCGGATTTTTTTCTCCAGTATAGTGAAATGGAATCTTCGCTTCGCTCGCTACGCTCATCCAATAATTAAACAGTAATTGGATGAGCGTAGCGAGCGAAGCGAGCGAAGCGAAGATTCCATTTCACTACACTGGAGAAAAAAATCCGGAATTTTTTTTTTTTTTTCTTTCCTTCCTTCTTTTTTTTCTGTATTTTTGTGTGTTTGTCAGCACGATTCCGGCTAAACCGATACTCCGATTGCGATGAAATTTTATGGAGGCCTTCGAAATCTCTGAACTTAGAACTGCCACGTTTTTTAGCGCAATCGGGAAATTTTTTCTTATAAAAAACGCAATTTTACGATTTTTTCGATTTTTTAAATATTTCTTCGACTTAAACACCTACACGCTTTATCCGATTGTAATGATTTTTTCATAGAACCTTAATTTTATGAATTAAGATATTCGTGTGAAATTTGAGCGTAATCGAAAAATTATTTCTCATAAAAATCGAAATTTTACGGGTTTTTTCTTTTTTAAAACAATTCTTTGACTTGTAACACCTACATGCTTTATCCTTTTGTAATGATTTTTTCACAGAACCTTAATTTATGAATTAATATACTCGTGTTAAATTTGAGCGCAATCGAATAATTATTTCTTATGAAAATTGCAATTTTATGATTTTAAAAAAAAATTACGATTTATTAAAAAAATTAAGTTAATTTTTTATTTTATTTTATTTAATTAAAAAAAATCTTCGACTAAGTAATAATTTTTTCACAGAACAACAGAAAATCCGCGTAACACATGGCAGCTCAATGCACCAATTACGCTCATCCAACAACGCGGCGGGACTTAAGCGTTTTCCTAGTTATTCACAACGCATGTGATCCTCAAACAACTGAGATGATGTATTAATTCATCGTGGTCACACAAATGATAAAATCAGAATAAAAATAGAAAATTGTTTGAAGTTTTTTCTTATTGTCCTGGTAGCAAGTAGCAAGTAGGTAGCAAGTGGTAGGCAAACTTGACGACGATTATTATTATTATTATTATTATTATTATTATTATTATTATTATTATTATTATTATTGTTATTATTATTATTATTATTATTATTATTATTATTATTATTATTATTATTATTATTATTATTATTATTATTATTTACTCAAAAAATTAAGATACATAGTAGATTCAAAAATGTTAAAATAAACATCATATATATATATATATATAGTAGGCGACTATGATGCTGTTATGTTAGTACTGGTGGTAGTGTTATGTGTGTTGTGTTAGTAGTAGTGCTAATTTCTGTCTAAAGTACTAACATATATATCATATATCATACAAAATGAAAGAAACATCATTGTTCAATTATCAATAATAAAATTTCTAAATAAAATCAAAGCACATGTCTGCTGTATTTGTGTTTGTATTTATTTGTGTATCTGTATTTGTTAATGTTGATTTCTTACTGTCAATAGCAATCGCTTGAGTCTTCGCCCTCTGATTCTATTCTGCAGTGCAGCCGCGATAAACCCCCCTAGCTGCTACCCTCTGTTCTGTTCAACACAAGGGCGTGGTCCGAACTAACTAGTAATAAGTTAATGACTAACCCGCCACCTCTTAGGTGATTCACAATAATTGCCGTCATCAAATGACAGAACTCAAGACCGGAAAAACAGAAGTTTCTCTTTCAAATAGTTCAGCCCATTCACAATCAGCACCGGTCGTTCATTCTGATAGGCTTCGACTGACAGCAGAGTCTAGGGGGTTGACGGGAAGGGGGAAGGGGGAAGGGGGGGACCTCGCCCTTGACCTAGAGGACGTTAAAAGAACTCGTCAAAGAGAACAACGTAAAGCAGCTGAATAATAATTCAGAAAAATCTTGGATAAATAAACAAATATAAACTTCTGGCAGATGTTAATGCCGAGTAATTTTATAAAAGCAAATTTTATTTTTATTATAATGCCTATATTTACTGGCGTATGTGTGAAGAAGAGTTTATTCCTTAAAAGCAATCAACAACTCTTTCCAGTTTTCACATTAACCTTGTGTAGAATGTATGTCACAGATAATATATATCTCATACATTGACAACCTCACAATAAGATATACTTTCGGATGAAATTGGAGACTTGTGTCCACAAATCGATGAGTTGATGACACCTAGGTCAAGTTCCGATCCCAATTTCTTTACAGTTTAAGCCAAAATATTGTCAGGATACTAAAGTGGACATATGTTTATTGTTTGGTATAGGGAAACACAGTAAGTAATATTTTAATTTTGAAGTACTACTTGTTTATGTATTTAATTATTTGTATAACGTGTTTGTATTGTTTTAAATTGTATTTTTAACAGTTTAGTTTTAGTTACCCAACACTTGTGGGGTAATACCTGTTGTTGGAGATTAAGAAGTATAGATATGTGAAATACTCATCTTTGCTATCTGGTGTACTTGTAACGAGATCTGATGGAAACAACTCTGGCAGATCGGACAGGCAACATATGGTAAGAACGTGTTATAATGGTCTGTCCTATAGAGATGGATTATAATGGGGACATGTGGACAGAGCGAGTCTGTAACGAGATTGTTAGGAGGGGCAGGTGATATATGAAGATGTGTGAGGCATTACAATGATATTCAAATCTAGAACTTAGATCGTCACAGTGGCGTATTGTCACATGTAGGCGTAAACATGATTTAATTGTAGGCTAAACTACATAAAATTAAAATATTAAAATATTAAAACAAAAGGTTATTGAAATAACCTTTTCCTTTTTGACATTTTTATTTCAAGTTGTTAATTTAATCCCAATAAATATTTTATTCATACTTTTTAAATCTAATCACAAACAAAATGTATTCTGGTTGAAATCAGAACGTAATCAACATGATAATGCCAAATAAGTAGGGGTCCAGGAAAGATATTTTTTCAATTGAAAAATTATGCTCAATGAAATTCAAAATATGCTTTATTTTGCTTTTTCGTTATTAAAAAAAAAGTCACTAAATATGCCTTTCTGTGCGATTAAAATTGGTAAATATAACGATCAATTCAGGCACTATTGATTAGACATGGTTAGTTTGGACCAATGGCAAAATATGCGCAAAGATTCGACTTGGTTTATCGATTCTGACTCTATAGTCAACAAGTCAAAATCATTTACTTTTTCATCCGTCAGGTAAAGACACTACATAACACTGACAAAATAGTTGCATTGAAAAAACCGTTATTCAATGAATTTTTGCGTGATTTTTTCGCAATTAATAGTAATAAAATGGTTAATTTTGCCAATTGGGCAGTAAAAACGATAACAACCTCTTTCATGTTTTCATTGCAAAAATGGAAAATTTCGCCTTTTGGTGCGGTTTCAATTTGCATTTTTTTCATATCATAAGCCATGAAATCTTATGACAAACCTGTTTCAGGTATTTTTTAAAAAAATCATTTTTTTGCTGATTGCGAAATTCCTGGATCCCTACAAATAAGATATAAGTCTAGTCTACAAGGTATTGACAGACTTTTCCTCGTGCCAAACACATTATTGTCGTTATGATTTTCTCCTCAAGGATCCATTACCTTATGACGGTGACAGAAACCTCTAGGCCCTAACACAACCGATCAAGAGCTGCCAGTTACGAAGCGCCTTATTTTTAATTAACCAAGTTTTTTATTCTTGTACATCGGAAATAGTCTACGTATTTTTAGTATTAACGAGCTAAATAATGAAGCTTAAAATATGGAAACAAGTTTAATAAACTCTTAAATTTACATTAGCAAGTTGCTGCACGGGCCAAAGGGGGAGTAGGGGTATTTTGCTGTGATAATAAGCTTCTGTGCCAACAAGAAGGCGAATCCCTAACGACCTTCTGAAAGTTGTTTACCAATTTTATGAGATGCTGTCAAACTTTGAGTTTGATTCATCAACAATTTTACGTAAGTGTATTCTTATATTTTTTGATATTTATAAATGGTAAATTAAGCTTTTATTTAATACCAATTTCGAATATGTAGTCTCATTGTTAAATATATTTTTTAGATAATTTGTTAATTAATTTCATTAATAATAAAGTTGCAGGATCTCAACTTGGGGCCATCGATTTCTGAATTCCTTGTGATCATATAAGTATGACCTGGCAATTTCCATGCTTTCTTCACTATTTGCACGATTGTTACATGACTGGAGCTTATGGTCTCCTCTATTCGTATTTTACATAAATTCGTTTCACAATGATAGTGATAATAGAATAATTAGTATTACAATTATTCCCAGATGTGATCAGAGATGGCAAGGAGTGGTTTATATGACGTCACGCATCAATACTCTGTTACATCCGGAACTAAACGTTGTATTTATACAGGACGCTAGATGGTTAATACATTAATTGCAATGATTACTGAGAGCACTTAAACATGCATTCCATTTTTAACATAAACGTCCTTTATATTTCTTGTTCATCTTGACAGGAGGGTACTCAACCGACAAGTAGGAGAAGTCAAACCATAAATAAGACGCCTCGGACGCTCCTATCCTGCAGAAACATTCCATACTTCCTGAGATCCGTTCTGCTGTTCATTTGCAACACCCATTTGCTTACATACATTCCAGACTGTATCAAGCCAAACTATCTTTTAATCAGCCTCTTCTCAGGAATTATCCTTACGTCTATGCTATATTATTATCATTTTTAATGTCCTTATATGCGGACAGATTTATGTATGAAACTTAAAACAAATAATAATCAAAATTATATCATGTCTTTTAATAAGTAATATTTCAAAAAGATTAAGACTTTTGCTCTCGTTGGTCAATTTTATCTCATGATTTGTTAGTTGGATGAGCGTAGCGAGCGAAGCAAAGATTCCATTCTACTACACTGGAGAAAAAAATCCGGAATGTTTTTTTTTTCTTTTTGTATTTTTGTGTGTTTGTCCACACGATTCCGGCTAAACCAATACTCCAATTGCGATGAAATTTTGTGGAGGCCTTTGAAATCTCTGAACTTAGAACTGCACGGTTCGAAAAATCGATCAAAAAATTATTTCTCGTGAAAATCACAATTTTACGATTTTTTTCGATTTTCTTGTTTTTTCTGTTTGTATTTTTGTGTGATTGTAAACACGATTCCAGATAAACCGATACTCCAATTTCGATAAAATTTTCTGGAGGCCTTTGAAATCTTTGGGTTTAGAACTGCCACGTTTTTGGGCGCAATCGAAAGATTATTTCTCATGAAAATAGCAATTTTTCGATGTTTTTCGTTTTGTTTCTGTTTGTATTTTTGTGTGTTTGTTAACACGATTCCGGCTAAACAAGTAATCCAATTGCGATGAAATTTTGTGGAGGCCTTTGAAATCTCTGGACTTAAAACTGCACGGTTCGAAAAATCGATCAAAAAATTATTTCTCGTGAAAATCGCAATTTTACGATTTTTTTCGATTTCTTGTTTTTTTCTGTTTGTATTTTTGTGAGATTGTTAACACGATTCCAGATAAACCGATACTACAATTTCGATAAAATTTTCTGGAGGCCTTTGAAATCTTTGGGTTTAGAACTGCCACGTTTTTGGGCGCAATCGAAAGATTATTTCTCATGAAAATAGCAATTTTTCGATTTTTTTTCGTTTTTCTTTTTGTTTCTGTTTGTATTTTTGTGTGTTTGTTAACACGATTCCGGGTAAACAAATAATCCAATTGCGATGAAATTTTAATGAGTCCTTCGAAATCTCTGAACTTAGAACTGCACGATTCGAAAAATCGATCAAAAAATTATTACTCATGAAAATCGCAATTTTACTTTTTTTTTCGATTTAAAAAAATTCTTCGACTTATAACACCTAGGCCTACATGCTTTATCCGATTGTAATGATTTTTTTACAGAACCTAAATTTTATAAATTAATATATTCCTGTGTAATTTGAGCACAATCGAATAATTATTTCTTATGAAAATTGCAATTTTACGATTTTAATTTTTTTTAAACATTCTTTGATTCATAACACCTACATGCTTTATCCAATTGTAATGTTTTTTTCACAGAACCTTAATTTTATAAATTTTTATATTCGTGTGAAATTTAAGCGCAATCGAACAATTATTTCTCTTAATAATTGCAATTTTACGATTTTGCTATGATGCTGAGATATTGCTAAGGCTTTTACAATTTTTTATTTTTTTTTAAGTGAAAGGTGTTTAAGATTAAAAAACAATACATCTAAACATTGCTAAGACGGATTTTATAATTTTTGTTTTGTTTGATAAATATGATTTTTTCCCTTTGCATTGTTTGAAAATGTATGTTTTTTGTGAAAAATCTATATTTCCCTCAATGCACCAATTACGCTCATCCATCAACGCGGCGGGACTTAAGCGTTTTCCTAGTTTATAAACATTAAGGGCCCACATGGGCTTCAAATCAGGAGGTCACCACTCGCCAGGTTGATCCCGATCAGCGGAACTCCTTACTGCATTCTGTCACGTATATCACAGAGTTTTATGATTGAGTACTACAGGGTGCTCTGTCTATACACACGTAAGTTACTGGCATGAAGAGGAAAAAGTCACCCCAATCCATGTTTCCTACAAAAAAGTTTTATTTTATGTTCCAAAAATGTTAACTTTTTATTTTTACGCCTCTGCGAGAGAATTGAGTGCGAAGCTTTGTAGTTTTGCATTTGTTACTCGTCGCTGGCTGGGTGGTGTGTACGAGTCATGAGTTCGTGATAAGGGTTAAGGGCGAGTGCGAAAGCCACGCTCTGTGCTCGTGCTTGTATGTATGCGCTGACGCTCTTTGCGGGCTTAGCTTCCGCAGGCTACAGAGTCAGGTCTTGCATACAAATAATATTTACATAGATTTCACTTTTCAACTTATGTTAGGGTCAAAAACAAAAACACGCTATCAAGCATGAATTAGAGCATGTATGAATAGACACCAGTATTGAGAAGAGGGGGAATTTTTGTTTGGATTTCAATGTCCGTGTTTGGAACTGGTAATCGAACCCAGAACCCGAGAAAAATGAATAAATGCTAAACTCTAAACTGTAAAGATGTGAACCAAACCCCTATTTAAATTAATTATTAATTTATTTAACTAGAGCTTGCAATATTTTAAATTTGTAGAAAAGTTTAATCAGTTTTGTCTATCAATGAAATCTTTCTGAAGCCTCACGGGGCTAAATTTTTAGTGTCGTTCTTTTTAAAATATATATTGGTTATTCGATATTAGTTTTTTTATTGGCCCTTTATTTTATTTTTTGAAAAGATCGAAAGCTTTTTTTTTAATTTTTCAACTAAAAAAATTTGGTTTGATTGTTAGTTTTACGTCAAGGCTGTGGACATTACTGATGACTGCATTTCAAAATTTTCACTTAAATATTTCTTGTGAGCCTAAATCGTACCGGAATTCGCTGAGTTTGTTAACAGCAATTACAAAAGTGTTCCCTGATGTGTGTCAGCGCAATCTGTTCAGTCGTTCGGCCGTTCTTTAGTAAACTCACTCACCGACAAAAAAGATCTTGTATCGTTTGACTTTCGTTGTAAAACTCAAGTCGCTTCGCTTCCTCGTCTCATTATTTTAAGACAGAAACATACTTGTCGCAATCTCTTGAGTAATTCTTATTAAATCCACAATCAAAATATACATCGCTTGTGTATCCCCCTTTTAAAAACTATATTTTAACTTCAAAATTAATCCAATAAATATTATTAAATTATACAACTAACAAAACATGAAGACCAACAAACTTACAGTCCAAAGCAAAATTCCTTTGAACGCATGCCAATCACTTGTTGCTGCGGTGACGAGTTTGTTTCCTTTTTGTTTTGAGCTGCAATTGGAAGTTATTAAGAAAATACGTTTTGTAGGGAGTTTTTTTATTTTATTGCATGTAAAAACACCAAACAAATATTCCAATGAGGCCATGAATTTATGTATAAACTTACAATTTGCATGTAACATTAAACCAAGCAACAAACTGAATAATTAATATACACGCTTTGCATTTTCCTAATGTAATTTTCCCGCATCCCGTTGGAACAAAATAAAATGTCTACAGCTTTGAATTCTCGTAATCTATCTGCAACCATGTGAAAAGTTTTTCTTCTAAGTAAAATCTCTGGTAATTCTGGAATTTCATAATTAACTTCATTATGACTAATACCCTACTATTATTTCGGGTTAGCTGCTGCGTTCATACTAGGCTGTGCACACAGGCTAACGTATAGCTCTGGCATGAGGTCGTTACCCAATATGACACAAGTTTAGTTACCTATTGATAAGAACAGACGCAAACTTGAAAGAACTTATGGAACCGCCGGAAAATACATTGGATAGCTATTAACTTGACAGTGTTTCCGAAGTGGACAGGTCTAATGACGAAAATATCCTTCACAAATTGTATTAATGAGAATATTTATATTATTTATATTAAAATCTGTTCATAACATGAATTACAATTTTTCGAAGAAACCTGCCCATTAGGAGAATGTCCAAGGGATGTTAAAGAGGACTCAATCCCATGCGTTCGAAAAAGACTAAAAAATACCTTGGAAAAAACTTTTAATGAGGATTAGTGGTGGTATGTCATTATTATTATTAAAGTATTAACGCATTTGGTGATCATTTTGTCAATAATATGACGTCGGCTTATAAAAGCTATATCAAAATCAATCATACTCACACACACAAATATAATTTCTCAAAATTATATTCTGTACGATTTTGAAGCCCGATTTAGGTTGATCGAGTGGTATAGCCCAAAAAGTATTCCAAATCGTGTGGATGTTCGTCGACTCAGACGTGACCCCGTTGACGGAACGGAGGCCTCACTAGTGCAGTCCAGTGCAGGTTATAAACCGGACAACGGCAAACACTTGCCTTGCCGTTCACAACAACTCACACAGTTTATGGGGAAAGCAGGGGCCTCGTCGACGCCGCATACCCCTGCATGGCTAGACTTCGGGAACATACTGCAGCTCACAAGTGCCCGTTTGGCCACACTGTATACCGATACGGCCGTAACCTGGGCAGTAAAATGAAAGCGGTATATACCGCGGAGCTCGATTTAGAGCTTCTTTATTGTTTTATATATATTTTCAATATACTTAACTTGAAATCAGGGCGAAGAAACGCTAAGTTAAGAGATAGTCTCCTTGTAAACACCCACCCAAGCAACAACTTCGCGGCTTTGTACCTTGTAGTCAGATTGCAGCAAGCCACCCCCAGGCGTGCCGGCTCTGACACACATACACCACTTCTTGAACTAGAGGTTGCACGGCCATTCCCTTCAAATCATTCTATTACACCCGGTCTAACCTCTTCTCGATAAGAATACGTGCTTTCTGTTTGACCTTAACTACCATATCTGCCCCATATTCAACAATACATACAATCAGTAATATAAATATTTAATTAATTGTTGTATGCGGTGCTTGGAACTTCTTTTAAAACTCTTACACACTTTAAGATTTAAGTAACCGTATCTAGAAGCTATAGATTAGCCAAAAAATGTTTTATGCACGATTTTTATTAGAATTTAAGAATGAAAATGGTTTAGGAAATGCACATTAATTCATATTTTTTAACAAGCAACTGAAATAATATTCACAAATAATATGGTGAAATTATGCCACACCCCTCCCCCACCCCACGTTACCCAAGTTACACCAGTAACCACATATTCTCAAATGAGATTTATCGGGATTATTATGTGCATATACACAAAGCGAATTTCGTGTTACGAAGTATATTTTAAAAAATACGGATAGCATTGACAAATATTTCCATTAGAATATACACAATTTCTAAAGAGTTATGTTTAGCATAATGGTTGTTGCATTGGCCGACCCGATCGTCAAAAATGAAATACAATTTCGGGTAACGAAAAATATATTAATGAGAATGATGGAGGTGCCAGTCCAGGATTTACAAACTTAATTGGTGGAGGTGCCGGTCCAGATATTTTTAAATTTATAGCCTATAATTCATATACAAAATGACATTCATTGAAAATCCAGACAATATAAAAGGAATTGGAAGAAAATTGTAATGTAAAATTCTTTACGAGTAATTGTGACCTATTTTAACATGCCGAACGTCCGACCCGACTGTCAAAACCTCTACCCGCCCAGCGTTAGTACATACAATAGGGAATTTGCAAAACAATATTTTATGGTTCTACTGGGTTATGGCCACACAAAAACACACACAAAAATATCTTATTTTCTTGATTTTGAGAATATTTTCATTTATAAAATAAGGGTGAAAGTTTCCTAGATATTTTGGCGGGAAAAAACGGGTCATACGTCACCAGCCTTCATGATGCCAATCAACCAATCACGTAACGATGTATCAAGTTACTCGCTTTTGGAGATTATCTTGGCTGTGGAAGCATATTTTGACATCTAGTTTGTTCTAATATGCTTAATATTTCATTTTATACATTTAGTAATATCACAACGTAAGCTTTAACCGCACTGAAATTGATAATAAGTAAAAACACAATGTTGATTATAAAACTTGGAAAAGGACATCAACTGTTGTTTATTGTTGGCCATTGTTGTATGAACCAAAGACTTTGGTAAAAGGAGGGAATTTCGTTGTTTATTTAGGCGGGCCGTTTCAAAATAAATGTGCGGGAAATTTAAAAGGCCAAACTTTGACCCTCAATAGATATTGAACGATTAACTTTAAAAGCCTGAAATTAACGTTTATATCATTTTTGACAAATATCTGTAAATTAAACATACTTTTATCGATATCTGGAACTTATGCAAATTTCCTACTGCTTCTTAGAACTTCAGTGACAACTTTATGCTGTGCATAGACTGGAAGGTATGCTCTCGGGGCTCAAACCTAGCTATAGCATTCACATATATTTAGAGAAAACGACATAATGATTGTATAAACATAATTCATCTATCAATAGGCAATACATACATTCGTTTACGATAACATGAAGTTTTATGAATTGAGGAAAATAACCCAGCAAGTTTAACTCAGAAGCAAGAAGTTCCCGAAAATATAGGTCACACAAAGAGTTACAACTCATTTTAATTTAGTTTTCATTCATATGCAGATGTGTGCTTGTTCCTTGTAGTTATTATGTCGTCAGAGAGGGCTAAGATATTTCTCTTTATTTGCATGCTCGAGACTAAAGCATTCAAAGAACTTGGATCCACTTCAAGTAATCAGCAGAAAAATGTTAGTACGAAAAATACTTAAAACATCTTTTGAGCCCAGCTTCTTCTACGCGTAATAAATCATAACCGCTCGTCGAATCGCATGGAAGTGAAATGTTTTATTAATTAATATGAGTGATCAACGACGAGCCTTTACTGTGGGTACGTATTAAGGTTTTTATTTATATTGTGTGAACGTAATATTAATTGACGTTCCCATGCTTCACATTTTTATCAATTATATAATAACTACCAGGAATCTTAATTAATGAAAACTTAAAGTTGGTTAAATATATATTTATATGTCATTTCAAAATTATTTTGCTTATTATAGTAATTTTCTTCAGTTTGAGTTCGTATCTTTTCAAGTAGTCATACTATTCTATTTGAGCAACCTGTCATATTTTGTTTATTTTAACTTTAAAGCGGATGAATAGAAAAGGTTGAAGCAAGCAGCACACTTTATAGTGAAGAGTAACATGGTTTAATCTAACACTCTGTGAAGGCCATTTGTATTGAGATTATATCCGCTCTTCAATGTTAATGTATGACCCAGTTCCTGTAGTTACTATTTTAACGATACAAATTGAATTTCTTTCTATGAGTTTGCATACTTATATAATATGCAGATAATCTTTATTTGCAGAAGAAGAACTTTTAAAAAACCGATCCAGTAACTTAAAACGAGTCGTTGCGATTGTGTGTGACTTGAGAAGATTTTGTCTACCTCTTCTATACTACTTGGAACAGTTGTAGGAACAGTTTTATATCAGTAACGCAAGAACACATCGCAAATATAAGTTATTACGGGAATCAATTGACGATTTTCATTTATACATTTGACGAATCAAACAAAGAAATAACAATTTCGAAAATAAAAACTGTAAAAGATCTGCAAACAAAAGCATTTTACCTTAGTGGAATCTGTAGGCTCGTAATTGTTAATAAGCGAGAGTGGAGTTGACATGGAGTTGACGGCTTGGTACTGTCTAGCGCCCTCGAAAGAAATTTGGATGCGTTATTAAATTACACGGCGGAATTATATTATTCCCTAAAACCCTTGAACTATGCGCTTGTATATTCCTTAATAAAGAGGCAAACATTCTTGAATATAATCCTCGAATTACAAGGCGACGTGATCACGTAGTTCTCACTATAACTTCGGCTGGAACTAATGAGTTGTAATTTAAAAAACAAAACGTCTTTGTGTTAAAACTCGGTTTTATGCAAATTAGGCAACCACCCAAACATTAACGATTCAAAATTAGGATTTACTTGAAGTCTAGATAAAACAACTACTATTTAATTTATCACATAGTTACTCAGGATTTCTCATCTCAAATGTTGCAAAACGTTTCAATTCTGACATTAAAAGATGTTTAGCATACTAATCCACGTTTTTTTTGTACGGCAATAATAATAATAATAATAATAATAATAATAATAATAATAATAATAATAATAATAATAATAATAATAATAATAAAAAAATTCTAGATGATTCTAATAAGTTGGGTGAAAGTTCTTAGGCTAAAACATTATGATAAAGATTATTCGCTTATTGGTGTGCCGTGTACATAAATATAATAATTATTCTGACGGTTATATTTTTAATGTGGACGCAACATCAATAATATCAAGATGCAGAATCGTCTTAGTACAACTAGAAACACACTAAGGACGTATTCAATGGCTGCCCCTATCCAAGAGTTTTCCCTTAAGTTACCTTAAGTTACGAATTATTATTCAAAACATTATTTGCAACATACAAAATTCCACCTGAGCAAATGCATATTATATCACAGATTAAATACATTGTAAGCCACATCCCCTATAAATACGTACACACTACAAGCAACAAAGGACGCCAGTTACACACCTAGTGCTACGTGTGAAAATAAACAAACAAAAGATCATACTAATTACGTCATCTAATCTCCTAGCAGAAAGCCGGGCAGTGGTAATACGTGGAGCTGAGGTGAGGGGAAAGTGAGAGAGATAATTGATATCATTCTGGAGGAGGGGGGGGGGGGGAGATTGGAAGTGAAGATCTTTTTTTCTGATGAAGAAATGGCTAGGGTTGAGCCTCATTACTTCCTTGTTATGTATGGAGTTCCGAGCAAAGTACTTCGAGGGCGGATATTTGAATGCGTCGAGTACGTATGACCCGTCCGAAGAACAAATAGGCATGAGATTGGGAAGTCTCGGGAATAACACCCAGAAAAGTGAAGAGGGCGCAGTTCGTCTCGAAACCCATTCACAAACTCGTTTTTGAACATTTTAGATCGGTTGACCAAATGCAATTTGGACCACAGAAATGGAGTTGGCCTTAAGGGGGATGCATGCATTTCAGAAAACGTTTATCTCCTTTGACAAAGCTTAAAGTAGCAAGTGCTTTATCGGTGATAGGGGGGGGGGGGGGATGAGGGAGTTGAGCCCTTATAACTCCTTCTGAATACCTCGTTCAACTGACCACGTGACAAGTCAGCGGAAGTGAGTATATTAGCCTACGCCATATTGAAATCAGGTGTGATACTCAATTCATGTACAGCCCGCGGACAGCCAAACGCGGCTCGGGCAAAACTCTTTGATAAACTTAGTTTATTTTTAAATTTAAAAACCGTCATTCAAATCTTATAGTTTTATTTTTTCATTACTAAAACACAATATTTCGTATGCTAACTGTAAACAACAGTAAATGTGAATTTAAAAAGCCGAGTATTCATTTGATGATTGGTTTGGTAAAGAATTTAATGAAATACGAATATGTGAGTGTAATATAGGCCAACTGGTTAAATTACTGTGCAAAATTACCGTCAGAGATAGCTCACGAGAAAACTTGAGACTCTGATTCGGGAGGTTACGTTTTCGAATCCCGCCACCGGCAATCCTGACTGAAAGTTTCCGGGGTTTTCTTCAGTCGTTAAAGCGAATGCTGGGATTGAGTCCTCGTAAACAGCCCTTTGACATTCCCTCCATAATAAACCTAACCCACTAATAACCCAGTAAGAATGCCACACCGGGTAAAACTGAGTACCCTAGAGTGGGGACCCTGACGAATGTTTGTTTTTGTAAAATATGTTGTAAGGTGAAAAGTGGTAGAGAGGTTGGACTGCAGAATGGGATAAGATTCGAGAAAATTCGTGAGAACCGAGGAATGTTTTATAAAATTTTATTGTAGGGTAGTTGTAATTATGTATTTCGCAACTTAATCAATGTAGGGGCTAATCACCGTTCAAAGATGGGATATGAAAATGTGGAAAATTCTTTCTTTCACAAAGGCATAGCCTAATCTAAACGAAATCAAGCTAAAAATTTAGATCTTTTTTCTTCGGTAAAATTCACTTATATTTAGTTGAGACAAATAGATTTGCGTGCAAATGAGCGATTATGTAATGGAGCTAATAGCATTAGGCATGTCGTACAATGCTCCCCATGAAGAGATAGGGGCCGCATTAATTCCCGTATTATCATGATTCCCTCCAGTGAAATAACATCGAGAGAGGAATACTATCCCCTCTCAGCTAGCAGAGCAATGCATTGACTCTGGACATCACTGACCTGGCCTGTAGGATTAGCTCAGGGAGTACTTTTCACTTGGCGGCAACCTGTGCAGTTTAAAACTGCAAGATAAATATCTATTTATGTTTATTTTATAAAAAGTATTTCTTTTAAAGTTTAAAACCATGGTGCAAGGAATGATGAACACCCTATCACAACCATTACCTGCAATGTGTGGGCCTTGTGTCGAAAGTTTGCAATTCCCTTGCAACCTGTTTCCCTAATTTTCTTTTCAGCGTAAAGTTGAGGAGTACAAGACAATCACATTATATTTTATTTTATTTTTTAATTTTAAATTATTATCAATTTGATTTATTAACTTTTATAATGTATTGTTAAATTGAATGCGAGTAAAACGACATGTGTATTTCATTTATTTATTTATTTATTTATTTATTTATTTATTTATTTATTTATTTATTTAGGGTTTCTTTAAAGCATAGCTTTACATAAATTTTAATATAATTTTAATAATATATAATACGATAATTTCCATGAAAGATTTGAATTTGCCTTATCGTATGCGTAGTTAATATTGATAAAATGTTTCACTTTCCTGTACTTTCACAATCGTCAGCAAATTTCGTCACATTTATTGAACAATATCTATGTTATCTAGGTGTAATGTTTTTAATATTGAGATTATTAAGTACGTTTTTATTATTATTTGTTTTGTATACTGTATTGCGAGTATTGTGTATATTGTCCTGGTGGTAAGACGCGAAGCTCTAATTTTTACCACCAACAATGTGATTTGTCGTGTAATGCCATGGACATGTTGAAAATAAATAATAACAATCCTTCTTTCTGAAATACTACTAGCATGTATGTAATAAGTCAACATTGAAGGCTATTCGCATAGACATAAAAAGCGTTGCAGCAAAGTACAAATTCCCATATATTTTGTCACACATGTAATTTGATCTAAATTATTATTGCGTCACTCGTGAGTGAAATGATCTTATTTATCTAGCTTGGTTGGTGTTCACTTTACTATAACAATGCGCATATTCGCACACCACCAACCGGAATCAGGCCAACAAAGATCCTGATATCAGTATTCTCTCTAATCCTCTTAGTAGAGAATTCTAGTCATTGGTTTAAACACTGCGCCAACAATTTCACCTAGTAAGTACTTAGCCATTATTCAAATGGCGTGGCGCTACGCTAGGGATTATGGGTACACGCACGACTAGATATAGATGTGAGTAGGACTGCACGTACACGTGACTGAATTCAGATGTGGCTACTGCCACAACTACACTGATATAGGCTGTGTCACCATAGGTTGCAGACAGTTAGGCAGATCCCGTTGTTGGCACTTCGCACATATTATTAGAAAATAAAATAAATGATCATGTTAAAGTCATTTTTTGTGATTTTATTGTAAAGGGTCCAATATAGTTACGAAAGCGGTAATTAATAAAAATAATACCACAAAACGTAATGTTATGCTATTAAGTAAGGTTTGTCCTTAACCTGGCATCGAAGTAATAATTTATTACAAGACCTAGATGACAGTGATTATTGTCTGACGTAGGCCTATCGACTCTTGTTAGAAGGTGGTGTTTATATATTCATACTTGCCATTGGAAGGGTACTAAAAGAACCCGACCACTTGTCAGGCTTAATTAATTTTAAATTAAAATGGACAGTAAATAGTCCAAATTGGTTACTTGATTACAAAAATGTAATTTAGTCGTATTGTCATTACAATGATATATTTGAAATTGAAATGACCGCAGTTCCTCTGCTAACGTCAAAATAATCATTATGCAATGGTAATGTTTAGACAGTCTTGTCTTGTATGTAGCCAGTTTTCTTTAGGCATGCAAGGTAATGCCCCTCTTCGGAAACATTGTCCCGTGATTGTTTAATCTGCGGCCACCGTGCGATGAGAGCGAGGTGCCCCTACCCTATCCTAGAAACTGCGGTGAAATAGCCTATACGTAAAGGCCACATCATTTGTCTAGTTAATCGTCGGACAGTTGTTGAAATGCCGGTGCCGCATGTAGCTCACTGTGAAGGAAGGAACGTATTATGGACTGCATCCGAAGCATTCGGAGCCGCGCCCTTCATAGCCACCAGCCATGCATGGAATTAATTTCACTAAAAGCCGCTACCCTCGAAATGGCGCCATCAGGATATGAGTCTTTTACTCTTTATAATGGCGGGCCACACCCCAAAAAACATTAGTCGTTTACAAAAACATAGGTAAGATGTGGAGACGCTAGCACGCACTCTGTAGTCCGCCTTAGTAATCGCTTGTTTGGCGATTCAATTTCAGTTATCAACAACTTGAATTACTTTATTGGGAGAGTTAAAGTGATTTCCATAATTTATGACGTCGCAGCCATTAATCAAGTGAACCGGGGCTAAAGCACTTCAAGCGCCAACCAACCCTTTTCTTATAGTAAATCATTGTTTGGTTTCTGTATACAAAGAATGGCAAAAAAATTCTCTAAAAATGTAACATTAATGGTTTAAAAGTCAAGAGGAAGTAAATCATATTTAAATCTCGTTTGCCTCTTGAACGGTGGTGGGTCTATGCTCAGTGAGCGACATCAGTCGCTCGAGCCGCAACTGATGTGACTGTCGACCCTGCTAACTTCAAATAACATTCTAACAAGAAAGAACGTAAATATTTAAAACTCACTGAGACATTAAGAAGTGCTTCACATCCAGGGCGCATCATTTACTTTTCATTGCGCTGGTATCCGTGTCCCATATTTCCCGGCGCTTCGATGAATTCTATCTCACATTATTGATTAGTTTTCAAAGAAAACCCTTTGTCCCAAAGAGATTAAATTTTTATGGTCATACAGTTTTTATGAGATTTTAGAAGGGGTTTTATTTTCGTTATAAGTTAAGGCTGGGTGTAAATTATTCACGCCTCCGTGGTTGAACAGGGCACTGATGTTTATTACTGCGTATGACAGTTACTACTGACCATCTCTAAAGCAAATGAGTTCATTGTTCGTCAAGAACTTACAGCTCACTTCAACTAGTAAACTCAATAGTCGATTGCAAGGAATCTGTGGTTGCTGGCCTCCTACTATCTATGTACCCCCATTTTACCCCCACTACTAGCCAAAGATGGCCGATGAGTGGAGAATGACTGATGAATGAGTTTTATATTTTTTATAGGTTATGTCAACTTAGATTGAAGTGGCCGTCCAATGCAGATAATTGATTTGACAAAAATGTACCTAAATACGCGTATCTTATCATATCATAAATGAACCATTGATTCCTTCATTAAAATAATTCTACTAATAATAAAATATAACTTCTACCCCTTGACTCACTCAACGGCTAATATCGCAAGAAAATGCGTAATTTCAAGACACTCATATCCTTACATAAGTTTAAAGTCATTTAAAAAATAGAAGAGTCAAATTGCCATTAAACTTCCCCAAACCCCTCCCCCCGCGTCTGAATGTTGCTTCAAACTTTACTACTTTTGTGACACTTCCCTTAATATCCAATGTCCAACACATGGGACAATAGGGGCTACCTCCTTCAATTTTCACTACGATGCTCAAAAGAAATATAATAGTGTACATTTTTCTAAAACAAATTTAGTAGATGTTGTATTCCTTTTATATGCCATTACATAAGATGGTTTATCTCAAACTGAGCTTCAAAGGTACTAGATTATTAAAAGATAATATACATCAAAGTAATCGTCTAAGAATAAAGTTTCTAGAAATAATGGATTATATGTTTTGAGTTCTAATATCAGCTCTCATCTTGAGCCAAAATGCAAAGAAAGTGTTTTGACAGTGAGCACAGGACTTGTCATTGACATCTTTAAAAAAATGTGTTTGGTTGAAATAGGTCTACATTAGATTCCTGAATGAGTCAATATTTGATATGTGCTTGTTGTTTCATTAAACAAGCCCAGATACCGGAGTATCCAAAATAGGGAGCGAAGCTTGGTGTTATAATACAACGTTTGTTAAATGTGCAATCGTATTTGGTGGAGGTGCCGGGTATTTGGAAATTCTGCCTTTTGGAAAAAACAAAGAAAAGTTTAATATTCCATTCCACGGTAAAAATTGTACTTTGCTACTAAAGTTATGGAAGCAAAAGCACGTCCCACATTTTAAAAACACCAATGATAATTAATTTGACCGTGTTAATGATATGATGTATTTCATTTCCATTGGCAAACATAGCAAAACAACTTTGTAAACGAACATCGTTAAAAAAAAACATATAGTTTTATTTCGTGCCAAATCCGTAAATTTAATATTTACCTTTCAAAGTGTTAATATTTTAATACAATTCAGAAGTTAAACAATCCATCACGACCGGGTTTTTAACATCTGAATTGTATTAAAATATTTACAATTCCACCTACGGGAGTGTTTCTCGACTAATCAAATCGAGTTTTTAATGTGTTGTCAATTATGAGTTATACTTGTGCGTAGTTATACTAAATCCTACGGATCTAAAATATTCAATCATAAATGATGCACTTGATAAATATGCATTCACTAAAAAACGGTAATGATATTTTTAGGATTACTTTTGATGAACCGAAACGGTGGATTACGCAACATTTGTTGAGAACATAATATTACTAAACGTAATTTTAAGAACTCATCGAAACAAATCAACTTCTAACTTGATAAACTTAGCTGAACGTAGAGGAAGAGAGCGAACATCCTCTCCACGTTCTTTAAATTGACAATTTCCTAACCATCAAGGGTTGGGGGAGGATGGGTGGGAGGGGGGAGAGACTGGGGGAGGGAGCCCTCGATTTGCGTTGAGCTAAAAAACAAAATAAAAAAGTTATGGCTTGATGGCTTATCTCATAAGAGAATGAATTATTAAAGAAACGATTTGTGAAATGAAAACGAGAATGATTGATCAAGAAGAAAATTTACCGATAGAGGTAGCTCAACGGTTGCTAGCGATCCTCTCAGTTGGGAGATCATCGATTCAATGTAAGTCAACGGAAATCATAACTTTCATTTCTGAAATGAGATTAAGATTTGCTATTAAATATCCCTCGGACATTCGTGCCCAACTTGCACACACCAGAACTCTATAGTACTCTCTACTAATATCCTGATGATACTACTTTCAAATGCAAATGCAATTATTTGTGTTAGATTTGGAACAATTTTCAAACCGTGATATCCATTTCACTTGGTCTAGCTAAACTGATATTTATTTTGTATTCAAGCAATGTTTAAAAGTAAACGGAGAGTAATTTATTTTCTTGGGTGATGATACAGTATAACTGGAGCTGTAATAAAAGTACGTATTAAACTCCATATAATCATATTGCATTGGATGCCAATTAGGACTTTAGCTCTGATTCAAAGTCACGACTCTTCATTATGACTACTTAGAAACAACACGTTTTAGGTAAATTCAGCTCGAATTTGTTCACATATCGCAACCGCGCATTTCTGAGATTAATTTAATGTAGGCCTAATGCCCCCTGTGTGGTACAGCCCCCTACAATCGCACGTGGCAATGCCCGGCTGGCTTCTTACTCAAGTTACATCTAGCACGCGTGCACAAATAAAGCCGTTCCTCCGACTTTATGGCTTTTTATGCAATATTTATTGAAGCCACGGATTACGCTACCCCCCTCCCCCGCCCCCTCCACCCCCCAGCCACCGCATTAAGGGCAGACATTACGTGTAGTCTAGATTACACTGAGTGGGGCAGCGTTTTGAATCCTCGCAGTACGGAATCTTACATAATCCAGACGCAGCTAATGAAAATATAATTCGGCAAATAATGACAGAATTTCGTAGATGTTTGCAAACGAATCTTTCATACCGATGTGTATAACATTAAAATTAAAAGCTCACATATTCCGATTTTTTTTAATGATAACAATAATTTTTCGTAGAAAACCTTCCCAGGGTGCAATACATGCCCCTCTTCAGGTGTGTCTAACTAGGTTTATTGGAGTTATAACAAATGTGAAGTAATACCTTGCATTCGCATCAACGACTGAGGAAAACCTCGAAAAAAACTTCAGACAGGATTGCCGATCTCGACGTGTTTCCGGGGCCTCCTGAATCAGAGTCGCGCGCTTGACGTCGAGCCAACACTATCGGTATTTTTTTTTTTATGAGGTAAATTTAATTATTTGTGTAATGATGTAAAGAAGAGTAGGAAAACGGTATAGTTTACAGGAGTTTTGTAATTGGGTCTCTGCACTCGCACACGCACACGCACAAACATGGAAGAAGATTTGTCTCACTAAAAATGCTGTTTCAATTTGTTATGAGCAATCGTGTTTGTCCCCCTTTAAAATATGTGGGCGGTAACGATTAGACATACGGAGTATAAGCATTTTCTCTGCTCCAAGCAACCGTCCAATTACAATCATTCGTTAGGTTGCGTTTATTATTTTAGGTCAATAAACCATCCGTTAATAAGTTGAATTAGTGGAATTAGTCCAATTAACTGAATTACACAAAAACAATGTGGAACGAGGGAGACCTATATAATGGATAATAGTTCTAGTCCATACACACCGATGGGGGGGGGGGGGGAGAGAGTCAAGCTTTCTACTTCAGAACCAAGGTGTAGTCTTCATATTCCACCACTTTGATAAACCATTTAAAGAAATAATAAAACAAGTGGTAGCCAGGAAATGAAGATTTTGTGAAATGTTAATTCCAGCCTGTATTGTTTCCGGAGGATGTTGTCAATCGGCTGGTCTTAAGGGGGACCCACCCAAAAGTCGACCGCGATACGGTAATAGCTTACTCGGGGCCATGGCCTCGTCTTGAGGAAGCCATGCTGGCTTGGCTGGCTCGGGTTACAGGGTGAGGGGCGATTTCTTAATCTTATTCTACGTAACCTCTTGACATGTTTTCACTATTATCATGATAATATTGATTTGGTCTAAATGGTTGTGTTCGATTAGCAATAAAATTAATCGGTTTTCGGTTACGAGTTCTAGTTTTGGTTTAAGTAAACGAAAATAGAAATACCAATTCGGTAAAAGAATCAAGTAGTATACATTGAAGGTTGTAAAAATTTTTTTTTAAATGTGTGATACAATGTATGAGATAACTTGACGTCGTACAAGCATGATTCTGTTGCTTTTTCTACAGTCGTTGTTTCTATAAAACAAATGACTGCAACGTTGTAGTATGGTGATCAATGATTTCACATTGCAAACAACATTCAACACACATAATTTATTGATTTGTCTTGTGACTGTGGCAGCTCAGCGGACGTGGAGCCGTCTGACCTGGGTTTGAGCCCCAGTCAGAGTAAACTGTAATGAGTAAACACTTGACAACATCCTAATACAACCCCCATTAATCTGGATCGCGCTTTTCAATCTGAATTATAAAAATAAGCTGAGAAAATGATTAACAAAAACATTTTGACCTTTTTTGCCAACCTCCCTTTAAATTGTATGTATTTCCAAAATAAAGCATGGAAAAAACATACTAAACAAAAGTAAATTTTTGTGTTATGTGCATCTGCCCTAACATACTGCATATAATCAACGCAGCAAAATCACTTGTCCTACTCCAAACCGGTTTTTGCCATAGAAGCTTAAGGCTCCATTTCAAGTAGATGCCAAGCTAGTCCGCGCCACTTACCAAGTCGGGCGCGACGGAGCAAAAAATGCTGGTTACTCGGCTGTCTGTTGTAAGTAATGACTTACTTCATTGACAAGACTAGTAGAAATGAAATACATGACAGTTTGTTCAGGATTTACCGAAATACATGATATAGGTACTAATGAACGGGAAAGACAAGAAGATTACAATGTGAGATTTGACTTGTTTAATTTGCTTATTATTTCTTCAAATCAGTTGATTACCGACTAAGTAGCGATGTTAAGATGTAAGGATTTAAAAGTCGTTGATATTTTCGAACTGATTAGAAAAACTTTGTAAGTAATTACGAAGTAGCATTGAGATGGCTTTTTAGTTTTTACTGTTGTGGTACGATCAAGTAAAGACTGTCTTCGCTTGTAGTGGATCCAGACAAACAACTGAAGAATGAGAATACTGGAAATTGGAATAATGGAAATTAATCGAGTTCTTGATTTGAGAGACGAAAGTACTCACTTTCAATTAGGGTTAAAATGATTAATGAACATCACCCCATCTATTTGTTTACTTTCTAAAAAGGGGTTGAGAAGGAAAGGAGAAGACACCGAGGTATAACTTGTGTCAACACAACCCTTTAACTACAGAGGTGACATTTAAAGTTCTTTTTAATATGCAAATGTACGACAATAAAAATTAACGTGATATAAATCGTTATACTACAGAAATCTACGGTATCTTATATCAATCGCCATCAGTCAAAATTTTGAAAACTGCTTTCGAAACAACCACTTGGTATATCGCACTTGAGACATTTGAATAATAGAGATGTACAGAATGTACATTATACTCTTAATCGATTGGTGTTTTCACCTAGAAGGTTGAAAATTGATGCAAATTTATTATTTTGTACATCTGTTTTGTTGATGGGCCACTAAAAGAATGTATCACGATTCTCATTTCCTATGTCGACTTTTCAATCCGCCGTTCTACGAGTGATACAATTTAATTTAATTTGTCTTTATAAAAAGTTAAGCTCTGTTTTATAGCGTGCATCTATTAAAAGAAAGATACAATAATTCCCGAATACTGTCCTTGCATGCAGACAACAACTTAGACTAGACTAGGAGACTAGACAACCGCCACTGGTCATGGTCTTCGTCTTCGTCTTCATCTTCGTCGTCGTCTTCGTCTTCGTCTTCGTCTTCGTCTTCGTCTTCGTCTTCGTCTTCGTCTTCTTCGTCTTCGTCTTCGTCTTCGTCAACTTCACTGCTGCTCCTAATGTTCCTCCTCAAAGCTTGAGTTCGCAAACAGAAAACCGCTTTTGAGAACCCCATAATAATTGAACTAATCAAAGCTTCCAACAACATTAATGACGTACATCGTTATACGTATATCTACATCCAATCTGTAGAAAGAACCGGATGACGAGTAGGAGCGATTCAGCTCTAGTGATCGATATGTTATTGTCTGTTCTGCTCGCCTCTTCTTCGCCCCAGGTGAATCCAGAGAGCCTTCCACGCCGACATCGTACACATATCACTCGAATAAACACACACGTTGAGGAGACGAAGAATGGAGTCTATTTCCGGACTGTAACAATACTCTCTTAACGATGAACGTTTCGCAAACACTCGCCGTAAACCAGCGTGCTTTCACTCGCTGATGCTCCCCACGCTATTGTACATGTTCGATGCATATTCGATGCACAATGCCCAAAACTAGGTAAGATTATAAAATATCAAACATCAAACAAAGCAAACTTTGATTTATTTTACAGTCGCCTTGGATTTAGAAAGCATAAAATAAGTACATTTTTCAAAAGAATTCTGCCTACATGTCCCTTTATAGAAGAATGCTAGAGGGGTATTTTATTTTACATCACTAAATCACTGCATTTGCAATTTTTCTCTGTAAAACATTTAATTGGGGAATACTCCAAAAACGATTGTCGATTATGTACTTAAATCCAAACTAATAGTTCATATAAATAAAGTGATTGTTGAAAAAACTATGCGTTGATCGTGATTCGAACCATGGCCACACGACAAACTCTTTCTCAATTGCCACATGTATGTGGATGGAATGTTGAAATCTCTTATGCCGTACAGTTAAACGACTGAATGAGCAGATGTTAATAAATCACTGTCTCATCATCACCCATGTGTTGGGAAATATGATATTTTATAGACTAGAGATCAGTTTCCATATGTCGAAATATGTATCTCACTCAAAAACAAGCATCATTCTTCACAGCGGTCGAAATTACAACTCAACAACTTACTATACATTTTTTTAGAGAGTTGATGCATGTGTGTAAAAAAAAATATATCTCTGTTTTAAACACATTTTCAGGCAGTAGATTGAAACTATAATGGAGTACAGCCAACTCAGGTCTCGCAATATGTCAATAAACATCCACATTAAAACTTCAATTTGAACAACATACCTTATTTTTTCGTTGTTTCAATAGCAAAGCATTCAAACGAACGAAGTTATATACATAAATATGTTTATTTTGAGTGCAACTCAAACAAATAATTTTTTTTAAATCATAAAGGGAATTTTTTTGTCTACTCGTCAATTTTATTGTATGTGACGAACATTATAACAAATGCAAATTACTGTCGAATAAGCCAAAGGCGAATCGGTAGTTTATTCAGTGAATTTATTACAAGTGGATTTCAAAGGGATATGAACACCGTTATCAGACCGGGTTTTGAACGAATTTTTTTTCGTACTCTCATCAACTACAACGATATTTGCATTTTTCAGACTGACATACTTTATCACGAGCTTCACATCTGCGTTATTAATACCTGTGCAAAATAATAATTTATTCATGCGTTGTTATAAAAATAAAATTATCGCGAAATTGATTCCAAGCGGGCAGAGAAATTCTGGTAAAATGTTGTTTTTATCGTGTAACTTTCGTGTAGGTCAACGTTTTATTAAAGTTATACGTTTTTTCCACTTTATATCAAAATTATTCAATGAGCACGAGCAAGAACTGACGGACAGAAATGATTGACTAAATCTATTACTCTTACATATCGGCCAACATCTCCGATACGGAACCTTATTCGGTAGGGCACACGCAGGTTTGTGTTTAGAGGGGGGGCAGACCTTATGAATCAGAAACCTGTAAATCTCATTCTAGACTCGTGCGGCCTGCATGGTACATGCATGCCATAAAAGCATATTTTAATTGTAAATTATACGGTGAGACGGTGCTAAAGTAGTGTGTTTTTTTACGTTCGCCGGAAGTATGTTAAATGGAATATAGAGTGTCAACACTTGAGGCAAGTGCGTTGCGTATGCGTTGCTTAAATTAGAATTTAACTGTCAAATTCGTGGTCGACTCATTTAAATTTTATATTTGTAGATCATTTCCTGATTCGTAAATATTTTATGAGCTTTCCCAGTCTCCAATAGGCCTATATTAGAGAAACAACAGAGAAAAATGTCAATAGAATGTTGTTCGAACTGTTCTACGTAAACGCGGTACATGTACGGGGTTCTTCCACGATCTTTGCAATCGATCCCTTTAACTGGGTTTATAATAGTGTTTCAAAGATCACCTTTATCTGGTTTCAAGATGGCTACTCAAAGGTGAAAACACGTTTTTATTACATTATATTATTGGCAAAAATAAAATAACAAACAATTGCGTATTTCAAGTTCACCCTCACTTATTCACAAATTTTTAGGAGATTTAATATCATTTAATATAATCTTTATCTTTAGGATGGCTCGTGAATCTATCTTTTGCATATACACAGAAATAATTCTAGATCGTAAAAGACCTCTGTCTGAACTGGGATTTGAACCCAGGACATTCATCGTTGAAAGCGAGTATACACCCAAAGGATTGTTTATGCTATCGTTCGTTCAATAATTGTCACTGCAAACACGGTACTTCCATTTACAACTGCTAGCAGACATCTTCGCGGTCTAAAGTGTGCATTCCAGTTGCTACGTACTTCTACCGAGACACGTTTGGAAATCAGAATCTGTGAAATACATATAAATAATAAACATCCTAAGGTTCTGGTAGCAAGCTCTATAGTGCTTATAAGCAGAGGCAGGTATTTGGGGTGGAAATAAAAGTCAATTTTCGTTTTTAATGTACCCAAAAGCGGTGAATTGGTGGTGAAAATAATTGAACATTTAGTTGAAAGCTCTATATCTCTCTCCCCCTGATTTTTTTTAATTTTGGGTGTGGTACCTTCTAAAAGAATTGCAGATTACAATAAAATGTAGTTATGAGAATTCAGAGGCAGATGTTTGTGGTGGAACTTATTTACATCTTAGTTTTTGTTCTGACCAAAAGCGGTGAATTGGTGTTGAAAATGATTTATCATTTACGGTTTTTAGCGGTGAAAATTTCGTTTTTACCGTAAAACCCTGCCCTGCTTATGAGGACCGATACGGGCCGATCCGACAACGTAAAGCTAGCGTGAGAGGAGACATCCCTAGAGTGTACTAAACTCAGGGTGACCTGCTTCGTCAAACATTAAACGCCACTTCCCATTACACATTATCCCTATCTTACTTATGGAGAAACGTAGACTACTCTTGCACTGCACACTTGAGGGATATTCATTCACTCACTGAACCAAAAAATAAATATGATAAAGGATAAATGTAATTAGTTATGAATTTACAGGAGTGAATATATAACAATTGAATTCACCATGTTGATTCACCATTATACAAACTTGATTAGAAAAGTCAAAGAACTTACTAAGGACTGTTTTACTAGCTTTAACGTGCTTTATAGTTTACGCGTATCGTATTGAATAATGGTTTTGATAACTAAAGTTGATCTGGCAAGTTTGTCTTTCTTGACTCTGTGAGGCACACTGCAGCACGGACGTCGAAACATGAAACTATCGCTGTGTGCTAAGGACTTCAAAATGGACCTCGAAACATGAATTCTTCGCAACTTGCACAGCTCTAGAAATTCAATTCGTGTACGTGAGATGAACATTCGAGAATCCATATCTCATTTCTTTTTGTCTACGTTTTTGTTCATTTTATGCTAGACAATTTTTTTACGGTTCTCATTTTCTAAATGTACTTGTTAGTTCGTCGGTCCTAAAGCTCCTCGCATACTATTCTCAGTCATCGCCTCATACTCGTACAATAGTAAGAAAACGTCCACACGAACAACGCAGAGTATTATGTAAAACAAGATGTCGTATGAGGTTTTGTTCTCTAAGAAGAATAGGCTTTAGAAAGAGAACAGAACGTACCTTTCCCTATGATAGAACCTAGACTATACTTATTGTAATGTCAATGCAGTACATATGTACATATATCTTAACAAACAAAAAACTGGATAAAATTGAACAGCCCTGGTAAAAATCAAGTTTTCCTACTTTCGCATTTAATTTCTAAATTGCTCGTGGGGATCCCTGCCCAGGGATAACTGTTACTCATGCCCATCTTCAGGTGAATGTTTGGATGGACGTGCATGGATTGTCCAGGGGTTCAATGGATTCGCATTAACGACTGGAGAAAACTAAGGGAAAACTTTCAGTCGGGCTTGCCGGTGGCGGGCAGGACCGTTCGCCCTCCGAATCTGTCCCGTACGTAATCAAACATCGGTGTCGGTTGCAGTAATCATCGGTGATCATTCAAATGTAATTGACAATCTGATGTTAGAGGAATCAACGTGCCAGGGTTATCTCACAGTTGTTCAAAAACTGTTCTCAAAACTATTCTCAAACAATCCCAGAAGAGGAAGAAATTTGACTGCCCTATCTTTAAATTATAAAATTCTATAGGTACTACGAAGCTTCGCAAACGCTTTTTCAGGCGCATTGTTGGATGAGCGTAATTTTTTAAAAACGTTTAAAGCGTAAAATTGCGATTTTCATGAGAAATAATTTTTCGATTACGCTCAATTTCACGCGAGTCTATTAATTCATAAAATTAAGGTTCTGGGAAAAAATAATTACAATCGGATAAGGCATGTTGATGTTATAAGTCGAAGAAATTTTTAAAATAAAAATAAAATCGTAAAATTGCGATTATCATGAAAAATAACTTTATGCTTCCGCTCAAATTTTACACAAATATATTAATTTATAAAATTAAGGTTCTGTGAAAAAATAATTACAATCTGATAAAGCATGTAGGTGTTATAAGCCGAAGAAATTTTTAAAAAATCATAAAACTGCGATTTTCATAAGAAATAATTTTTCGATTACGTTCAAATTTTACACGAATAGATTAATTCATAAAATAAAGATTTTGTGAAAAAATCATTACAATCGAATAAAGCATGTAGGTGTTATAAGTCGAAGAAATTTCAAAAAATCGAAAAAATCGTAAAATTGCGATTTTTATGAAAAATAATTTTTCGATTGCGCTTAAAAACGTGGCAGTTCTAAGTTCAAAGATTTCGAAGGTCTCCAGAAAATTTCATCGCAATTGGAGGATCGGTTTAGCCGGAATCGTGTTAACAAACACACAAAAATACAGAAAGAAAAAGAAAGAAAGAAAGAAAGAAAGAAAAAAAACATTCCGGATTTTTTTCTCCAGTGTAGTGAAATGGAATCTTCGCTACGCTCATCCAATGAAAACAAACGAAAAAATTATTCAAAGTCAGAAGCAGAAATTACATTAGTTTAATAATATATTAATAACAAGAAGACTGTCTCGGTTGGCGCAAGTGCATAAAAATGAGACAAATCAATTAATCAAGACATCAGAAAAATCTTCAAAGTCTTTAATACTAACAGTATTTTATCAATCTAGAGCATGTATTATAAATATATCGCAAAACAAGTATGCTTTGCTTGCAAAGGTTGTGTGTTGTCTTCTCTGTACTATACATTGTAAAAGGGCGGTCTAAGTTCAAGACTCCAAGGGACCAAGGGACGTGCGTTCGATTCAAGCATGGACATGGATGTCTGTAATGTTTCTACATCCTCATTTTATAAGGTATTACTAAATTTGTTATAATTTGGTTTGTGCTAAGTCGGAGTATTATGCTTTCCCTTGCTTGTAGTTGTTGGTAACGTTATCTCTAAGCGTTTGATACTTAATGTGAGATTATATCAAACGTGTTCAGAAAAGCTTAGAAAATAATTAAGTTAATCAATAGAAAATCATGCCAAGAGAAAGCAAGAGTATACGATTTAAACCTCCTTTTATCAAAATTAAGTTTTTCGTTATAGAGGTACTTAGTAATAAAATATCTTAATTACTAGAATTAAAGTAAAAATGCTAAGATGCGGAATGAGCATTGAATGATAACGATCCCTAGGGTGGCTGGTATAGGCATAAAAATAAGTAGGTACTCGAAAGAGCAAATGAGTGAAGAGGCTTATTGGACATGTTCAATAACGGGAATCAAGAGTCTAGAAGAGGACATTTTGAGAGAAGAATAAATATTAAAGGATATAAATGAGGGGAAAATGGAGGGTAGAAGCTGTAAAGGGGAGAAAAAGGTTAGACTAAACCGACAGAGGAGGCTCATGCATCAGGCGTGAGACTTTGATTCAGGGGCTCGTGCATCAGGCGTGAGACTTTGATTCAGGGGCTCGTGCATCAGGCGTGAGACTTTGATTCAGGGGCTCGTGCATCAGGCGTGAGACTTTGATTCAGGGGCTCGTGCATCAGGCGTGAGACTTTGATTCAGGGGCTCGTGCATCAGGCGTGAGACTTTGATTCAGGGGCTCGTGCATCAGGCGTGAGACTTTGATTCAAGAGCTCGTCGTTTCGACAACCCAGTCAGAGTGCGAGGATCTTAGTGAGTGAAGCTTCCAGCATGTATCACGTTTCTGTTTGTACGCCTGTAGCGAGTGTCACGTCTTACGATAAAAACCGAACATCTAATCCGATCTTTGTTGACATTGCCGATCAACGAGGTTGATATAGAACGTTTCTGGTGACCCTAGGGGTCAGAGGGACGGGACTATGCTCATTCAACGAGGGGATATTTTCGAACCCGGCACCTCCACCAAACATCCAAAGCACTAGAGGTTTTATGTTTGTATCATTCTCTGACAAACTCTTGATTAAGTAGCCTCGAACCCTATTGTGCCGTCGTCTATCTAACACAGACGTGATTCTCTATATTCTGAGGGGCTACGGATTCTTCCAGTAATGTTGACTCCTTTGTAATGTCGTTCGACCCATTATATCGGCTATTATATCGTAAAAACTATTGCAAATACTAAACGTTCTGGTGATTGTTAAGAGAATTAGCCTACTTAAGAAAATTGTGTCAAATTTCGTGGTGGGTTGAAAAATGGATAGGGTGAGCCCAGATCGACTAAATACACAGAAAACTCGTGCATCTCTATGATTTCCGGTTAGTTGACTAGGCTTTCATCTCACGAAGGGATTTCGAAAATTCCAAAGAGCTTCTTCGTTACGACGATTAAAAGTAAAACAATAGATTATAGTTGAGGTGGATCAAGAATGAGGGCGTAATGGTGTCTCAACAGAACTCATCACCACATTTAAACCTCCCGTCTGCGAGATTACGAAGGCGTATCGTAATCTTTCCAATATCTTTCGATCATCTCCCGTTTTATTGTCCCTTGATTGGGCATAGCACAGTGAACCAATATCCACGTCCATTAACATTATGCATACAATGGAGGTTACACCCACGTATAACCATCATATATTAACGTCAGTAGCAGCCTGGCCCATTCTTAAATCCGTCGGTGACGCACTACTACAAGTTACTTTAAAAATGTCTTGTGGAGCGGGCGCAGCCTCTGAGTGTCGGGAACAAGAGTGCCGGGACGATCAAAACACGGTCAGTACTCGCTGTTGCTAATTACAGGCAGGAGGTAGGTGTACGTGTGTGTACGCAAGCTAATTATCCTTACTGCTTCATCCTGTGTTAGCGTCAACTGATTACGACAATCAGTTTTAATTATTATTTCACAATATCAAAGGGAATTAAAAACAAAAGGATATTTTTAGATTGTTGTTTAGTTAAGTTAAGGAGATTTCCGGTAAGTAGAGGTACTATCGCGACGATAATGACTGTGGTGTGTTTGTGAAATGAAAGCCTTCGAGTTTGTCTTGAATTTAAAGTGAAGTGGTGAAACCAGCTAGGGATGTTTAAATGTCAGACTAAACGAAGTATAAATAAAAATTAACGTTCATTTATCATTGCAATGAGAGCGAGTTACAGCCGGAAGCGGATGTTTTAGGCCCGGGGGTTACGCCTTGTTAATTTAATAAAAATATTACGCGAACGACGATTGCGTTTAAATGTCAGCTAAAGTTCACATCGAGGAAAACTTTCTAGTCGACCTTAAAAGGCTATTGATTTTGTGTTGAAACTTTCGAGATATTCTACATTTCCACGAGCAGTTAAATAAGGGATAAGTTATTAAAGGGTTCAAGTTTTGGGTGAGTTGAGTTCTGAGGGGGTATAAATGTCTTGTGTTTTATTAGTCGTGTTTTCCTTTAAAGAGTAAGAATCAGCGCAGTTTGTAGAACTAGGGCGCGATTTATCGGTCTCCGGGCGTAATAGTGGCAAAGGGTTGTGGCCCCCACACAATCATGTAATAGGTCAATTTATTGGCCATGGCTTGTCACAGAACCAATGCTACATAAATAGCCGTAGATATTACCTAATCCGAATTCAAATAAATTTACAGCACTAGCGAAGTAAACCGCTATTAATCAATAGGGTAGAACGCCGCGCGCGTACATTAGGGTAGACAAACCCGAGCCAAAAGCGATAAACCCTTTTATGGAATATAAACTCACTCGTTTACGTTATGTTTTTTTTATTTTAAATGTAAAACCAAACCTGCGTTTTTACAGCTAACGGGCCTTCCAGCACAAGGTCAAGAGGTAAATAAAAAAATCAATTTTTAACACTTTATGAATACGAACATTTTAGTGGTCGTGAAAAGGCTCACTCGGCTTATACGGCTTTGGTTTCGGCGGGGAGCAAATAGCCCTCGGCGATCTAGTATCCCTCGTCAGTGATACTTTTCACAACAGCTCACAAAACAACTTTATATCACCTCTAAATGTTTAAAACAGAGAGATCCAATTATCTTGCAGCTCCGGAGGTTTTATTAAAGCGGAATAAAATGAATGTTTGAGTGAAATGTTCCGAGAGGAAAATAGAGAGACGACTTATATGAAACTTTTCAAAGTGGCGACGACGGAAAATTCAAATTGAGAATATCATTCGTTGGTTGTTACTTCTTGTCTAACTCCCCGGGGTTTGAAAGTATCAAATATTCTAACGGATTAGTTGCGGGAATGAAAATATTTCGCTTACATTGACAACGCTTTGGTTTATTTCATTTCAATCCAATTTGAATTATATTTATTAAATGAGAAAATTGGATTTTTATTCGTCGGCGAGCTGATTTTATCATAGCTATCCGCCATAAAGATCTGGAGGGAGGTATAGAGGTCTCTTTGACACGAATCAGAACGAAAAGTAAAAAGTAAAAGATAACTTGTAGAGGGGAAACCGTCCAGCAATGAAAACATTCGAAGTTAGAACTCACGCACACTGACATACTCACGCACACTGGACATACTCACGCACACTGGACAAACTCACGCACACTGGACATACTCACGCACTCTAACTCACGCACACTGAACATACTCACGCACACTGGACATACTCACGCACACTGACATACTCACGCACACTGGACATACTCACGCACACTGGACAAACTCACGCACACTGGACATACTCACGCACACTGGACATACTCACGCACACTGGACATACTCACGCACACTGAACATACTCACGCACACTGAACATACTCACGCAGCACTTTTTCGTGGTTTATTTTAAGAAACAAAAATACAAACAAGTAGTTATTATATAAAAGTATATAAAGTGGAAACTATAATTTCAATCCTATGAAATGTTTCCGACGTTTTTGCTTTGTGATTATACAATTTATGTACGATTTCGGAAAAAGTTCTAGATGTTTAAAGATTACATTACTTATACGCATTTCAATGCTGATATTCACCAATTCTTGTAAACGTTCGATTTGCACAAGATAAATCAGTTGCTTCCAGAAAGAACAATCTTATAACTCAGTAACTGAACACCAAGAAACCAGTCGAACATTTTTTAAAAACTTATAAGACGAGTATACCTTTCATATTGATTTCTAAAACTTGCAACAGAAGCATAGAGACAAGAACAAATCAAAGGGGGTATTTGTTCGTTCTCTGTGCAAAGTATTAGCACACGTGCTATTATGCTTTTCCATTATCACAATTCACAATTCCCAACCACGTGGTAAATGTGGTAAAAGGAACGTATATAATCGAGCTACTCATGCTTGTGTTTTTACCCTGAATAGAATGTTTCTATAGTGGATGGTTAAATGAGTGGTTGCGTCAAGTACGCTAGACTACTAAGTGCACTGGTGTTTTCCGATAGAAAGATGGATGGGTCTTGAAACAATACACATACACACAAAGCAAGTTTCCATCATATTCTTGTGTTTAGCATAGGCTACTTACTGTCAGTAGGCCTACCCTCTCACGCGCTTGGGGGCTGGGGGGATGGAGTATTAACAAACAGTGCGAATCAGCATTTAGCATAACACTGTTTCGTGTCTGCGATACGTTGATGGTATTTTTCGTATTAATCAGTTTATTTTCATCGCTTCATTTTCCGAGTCTACGTTTCAAAGATCGCATTATCTTCTTCGTCAATACGGGTTGGTGATTTTATTTTTGTTTACATTGTGCATAAAAAACACCGCGATGAAATATCTTTGTTAACTTTATTAAATTTTATCATTTAACATATTTCGTAGAGTTTGTTGAGTATATATCGAGTGGGCGTATCCGATGCATGGGTGTGCGATCTCCGGAACCCGGTTTTGAGAAAAGTATAGGTAAATGGCTCAACAATTAATATGGCTAAGATGACATAGAATAAAAACCTACTACTACTACTACTACTACGACGACAGCGGTATTCACATTCTATATCAACTACACTAAATAGCATTTGTTTTTTAATATATTTAGTGCCTTCATTCACTAAATTTATTTTTAGACTCTAAATACGAATTTATTTATTTATATTTATTAATAGTGTTACAATCAAGAAATAAGAAAGTTTAGACAACTGGACAACTGTGAAGGATTTTGATGGTGTTGTTGATCAGTGGTTGTCATGGTGAAAAAAGTCAGTACACCCAGCACTGTGTAGAATTTTGCAACACTGTTTTCTTAAGTTTTTGAATTGAATGAATGAATAGTTTCGTATAACTACGTCTATTGCAAAGATTGATTATGTATTTTTTTTATTAGCTTTCAATTTCCGAAACGTTGTTTTTCAAACTTAAAATAACGAGTTTTTCTTTACCACTAAACTGCAAGTTGGTAAGTTTGTTCCGGTCGCTACTCTCGTCTTGTCGGGTGAGATGTGATCTACAACCTCGACGTTTCAGCGAAACGTCATGTGTTTCCCTCACATCCAAGTGGCGAAGCTCTCCGGAAGACACTATCGCAAACCTGTCACGAAAGCTTCTACCAACTCATAAATAAAGTAATCCAGTCATGAATATACTTAACTGTTCAATTTGGCTTGCACTTATTTTCATTTTTTAACAAAACTCTTACTTGCGTTTTACTAGAGGTGAATGAAAATAGTCTTATCACAGATAATAGAGTACACTACGTAGTGTACTCTATTATCTGTGGTCTTATGTTATACAGTTACGATCCGTAAACATAAGAAGACAGTACTAAGCACTACCTATACTATAGCATCAAGGGTGTGTCATACCAACATCGTTTATACACAAAATTTCAATTATATTGCATGTAACATTTCCTTTATAACATCGCTTTCAAACAAAAGTACGGCAACCTCCACAGAGCAGTTTTTAAACGTGGAAATACAAATTGACTGCACACTGTTAAATTATGCTTGATATAGCTTGTGAAATCAAAATGCTATTTTCATTCGCATCAATAATTCACATTCAACAAAAAGTCTTTACGTCTCTGTTATTTCGAATGATCATTTCAGGAATGACGCATATTATTTCAATCTAACTTCCTGATTTCACATTTCCCTGGTATAGGAATAAACTTAACTTAGTGTGACTTTTGCGATATAGATTTCTTGTTTTTAGTACCAACATCGCCGAGAACATTTTGTTTGCATACCGTACCATGTTATGAAACCTTAAATATGTTTATGGATAAGTTAAGCACATGTTCAGGAAATAGTCCGCAGTCACATACGATGGATATTGTTTTATAGTCGAAGTTTATTTCTAAAAGCGCGCTCGGTTTAATGGTCTACGTGCCACATTAGGCACGCTCTACCAGACTTGCCAACTATCGCTGCTTATTGTTTAAGTACTTCTTAAATGGTGTGACGTTGATTTCAACACGATATTCAATCTCAAACTATTAGCTATTTGTGAGACGTAAAGAGTTTTTATCCCAGCTGAATGTGGCAGTGATCGTGCTGGAAATACACAGGTTTCTGCCTCGTTACGACTAGAAAACACCGTGTGTGCGCGTGTGTATGTGTGTGTGTGTGTGTGCTCGCGCTTTGACCCGGGTGGGAAACTGCTTATTCCTAGCCTGGCGCCTAGAGTTCGCTCTACAGACCAATATGCTAGCTCATTTGCATAACACCCGTCAGGCAGACCTTTGCAGGGGATGTAAACAAATTTCCTTCTCCTTATGAAGACGGCCATGTGCTAATTTCTTGGAAATTTGTCTTTTACGATTGGTTTTCGCTGGAATATAAACAAGTGCACACGTCGTATGAACAGTAGGGTAGGCCAGCATTAATTGAAACCAGAGTTAAGCTTAATTGTATTATTGAAAACGTTAGAAAAGTGTGTTCCCATTTTTACTAAAATATCAATTAGATATTTGTTTTAATTTCACTCTCACGCTTTGAAAGTAGTGGTGCTAGAATATAATGCCTAATTAGCTATGCTTAAAATAATAATCATGAAAGTGGTAATTATTTCAACTTCTATTGGTATTTTCTTGCGCCACCAATTTATAACTTCTGCCGATATTTTAACTGATGTGTGTCCGCGAGTGTCATTACAATTGTACAACGTTTTTTCACTCTAAACTTCATTTCGAAAAAATGTTCGTTACAACGTTATTCCATTCAGGTATTCAAATATTAATGACAATTGTTGTACCTGCTAAAATATAAGTCCAATCTCCCAATTGATTTAAAGGCATGTTTTAACTTGTAAGTTGTAAAATTGAGAATTATTATTACTTATGCACTAAGATGAAAATGATGATTTTTCTTGCTTAATGTCTCTATTGATGCACTAAGCTATGCACTAAGAATTAAACAATCATGTTTTTTACGCCATTTGAAAAAGAATTCAATAGAATCAAAAACTACAGAGCGACACAAATTTGACATTACAAATTAAACTTTGTTGCCCTTGCTGTGATTTTTCTTTCGAACGATGACACAATGTTTCAGGTAAAAATATTGTAATGATGATTTAGTTAAAATAGAATGTAACTAAAATATAATAAAAGGATTCGATGCAAGTTGATTCGGAAACATTTTCTTGACCGAATCAGCAACCTATGCCCAATAACAAACAGGAGAAATGCCCCTCACCTGGTATGCACGTGTATTCGTAACGTTCAACTAAATAAACCTCCTGATTTTTAAGTCAACCCTGTATAATTTAACTATAAAATTAAATGCATGACAAGCAAATCTAGGGTATGTAAATAATAATTTTACAAATAAAAGTAGTTTTAGATCAAAAATATAAAATTTGTGCACATAAAATGAGCTTTGTGTGGTATGACCAATAATATAGATGTGTCTGACCATAGGCGTTGGTATCGGAAAGCGATTTCGGAGACGGCCTGTGGTCAGCCACCCCTACTAACAACCCCCCCCCCCCCACACCTATTTCTTGAGGATGGCTACGGCCCTGCTCAAAGAGTAGTTAGTACCTTATCCGCATTGAATCAGGCCGAAATGTGGAGCGATCAACTGCTCAAGTCGGCGGTGGCAGATCTAGAACGTATGCGCATTGATCGAGATGGCAGTGACTCGGAGCTCTCTGATTCGGATCATTTCCTATCCAAGGGGGCGTTCCTACTTACTCCGAGCCACGAGCTAAGCATGGAGAAGGCCAGCACCATATGCGAGAAGATGAACTTCAAAGGTAGGCACCTAGTCAATCACAAGGAAGTTACTTGCAGAAGACCCTAGTGTTGTAGTCGAAAAGGGAAAGAGGTAAAGTCAAAATGCACAAATAAATGACGATTTTTTACTGGGTATGTTATTTTGTATCTCTAACTTAAGTTTGATATGAGGAGTTATTTAGTCAGGTAAAATATACAAAATGTTGGCGACAGAGTTGGGTAGGAACAAGTTATTTTCTGTATAAACCTTGTTCCCGTTACTCCTGTTTATAGTTAATCTATCTTTACAAGAAAAGAAACGTAAAACATATTATTTTGTTGTTAACTTTTAGCTACTTCTTAACCAATGCCCTGATGAATCACCATTAACTCACTGCTATCTACTCTTAAGGTGTTTTGACAATGTTCCCTAAATTGCAGAACGCTATCTTTTTCAGTAATGTTTAATGACCAATCTTCAAAATATTATAGGCCTAGCCTATTAACTATTAAAGATGATTTTTTTTTTTTAAGTAACTACATGACGACCTGATTCCTTTTATAAAAATAGAAGAACTATAAGTAATTGCATTTTGATTGAGTATCTTACCACTGTGCTTTTTGCTATCATATTATAATCACGTGCCCACAAAGCAAGAATGAGCTTATAAAGTGACTCGTGAAAACTCGTTCACCGTCAAAAAGATTTAATATTTAAACGTTGGATAACCGTTAAATACCCAAAACAAATTCTTCTGCCCCAGGTGTGATTTTAATGGTTTTTATCTGACTGGCGATTGACGTCACAATGGTATTCTATCTGGCCGGCAGCCGTCTGCATGACAAGTATGGAGCACAGCTTTCAGCACAACAGAGAGGATTCATCTCGTTTTATTTTACATCAAATGCACGGATTCATGTTAAATCGTGCCATCAATATTGATTTGAGACATTCCCTTTAAGAACAGTGTTATTATGCCTCATAGTGGGAACTTACCTTCGAAGTTAATTTTAGTTTCCTTGCTTGAAGCTTAATGGCTCATTCACGATCAAACTTAAAATTATAATTAACACTCGAGATATATTACGTGTAAGTTTCACTTATGGCACACTTGAATGGTGTTCAACATACATGCAAGTGTAGAAGCAAAGTGGAAGTTTCGAAGCTGGAAACTTGGAGGTGGACCTAGAGACCTAGACGATCGAGTGGAGACGTTAACCAATCTTCGTTCACCTTTACCAAACAATGCGCATACTGACTTTTTATAGAAATAGCGAGATGTTAAAATGATTAAATGATGACTGTACAATGTAAAAAACGACAAACTAAGGATAGTGTGGAAAATTAATGTCAATACAAAATCAAGGAGACAGTTTCATTATTAAATAATAATAATAATACTAATAATAATAAAAGAGTCTTTATTTTCGACTTGGCGAAGCTTAAGGCCACAAGGCCGTTTGTTCTGCTTGACCAAGAATACAGATAAAAACAGTACGCATACCCAGATTTAAGTTGTATAAACCAAACCAAATTTAAGGTGTCTTCCCACAGTGCCGCTCCGTAAGGCCATCAACCTTTTTTCCCCTATGCCATCATTTCTACTGTCGATAAAGACCATGTTACAGGAAGCGTTGATGGCCTAAGGGAATTGATTATTCCCTTTGGCCAACACCCTGCATTTCATTATGGAAAATACAAAGAAGGTTTGTTGGCCTTAGGGTAATTAAATTATTCCCGTTAGGCCAACAGCGTATATGCATCGTTTACGGTAAGGAGCGGGGCGTTGTTGGCCTTGGGGTAATTGATTTATTCCCGTTAGGCCAACAGCGTATATGCATCGTTTACGGTAAGGAGCGGGGTGCATATACGCTGTTGGCCTAACGGGAATAAATCAATTACCCCAAGGCCAACAACACCCCATTCCTTACCGTAAACGATGCAATTACGCTGTTGGCCTAACGGGAATAAATCAATTACCCCAAAGCCAACAGGACGCCACTCCTTACCGTAAACGATGCATAATATACGCTGTTGGCCTAACGGGAATAAATCAATTCCCCTTAGGCCAACAAGTGTAACATGGTCTTTATCGACAGGTAGTAATGATGGCATAGGGGGAAAAAAAAGGTTGATGGCCTTACGGGAAGCGGCACTGTGGGACGGCTCCAAATTTAATATCAACAAAATTATGTTTTTCTACTAATAAACGAAAACAATATTTACAAAACTAAATCAAATTAGCATGATCTTCATGTATACTTTAATAGCATATTAGGCTAAGCGAAAAGTTTCGTACGTCTGCGAAGTCAATTGGCCGTGCCAACCGTATTTTGTGTGAAATGAATACCCCCTTTAGCTATCTGTAATAATCCCCCTACTCTGAATTGTATCTCAAAAGTCAGACAATTTACATCACGCATATTT
Source organism: Sweltsa coloradensis (assembly GCA_024449915.1). Taxonomy (NCBI): domain Eukaryota; kingdom Metazoa; phylum Arthropoda; class Insecta; order Plecoptera; family Chloroperlidae; genus Sweltsa; species Sweltsa coloradensis. The sequence continues at coordinate 130,993 of JAMZAV010000204.1, forward strand.
GCTCTGGAAAAACATCCTAAAATGTCTCTTACAAAAAGACGCGAGGTCCCATTCACTGTTGAACGCTTGGGAGCATTCAAAGCAGCATTCTCATGAACCATGCTTCGCTCCCTGTGGTACTCAAAGTTTTTGTTTACCTACTCATTGTGAGTCTTAAATGACTTCCATCCAAGCCACTGCTCCCGTAGTGAAAAACTGGCAGATTGCTGCATACATTTCAGTAGACTGTTTAGTATGTTAATCTTTTATGAGACCCTCTTTTGTTTTGGATGAGTGGAGTGTAGAAGTCATACTTCAGAATGTAGGGATGGAAATTCAACCAACTTAAGCTAAGAAAATATTTACATTTTTTTCAGATTCATTATATAGTAGTGTAAAATGCGTGAACTTATCACCAGCTGTGTCTTGTTTTGTTTCTAGGTCTGTTCTCGCTTACTAAGACGGCGACGGGGATATTATTCAAATTCAGCGATCCCGAAGATTATCAAGCAGTGTACAAAAAAGGATTTCACAAAGTGACGGGTGCGCGTTTCTACAAGAAAGTGAGTAGATTATAGAATGCCGGTTGTCAGGTGACTGTCACGCAAATTGTTCGCGTTCATTTCAATAAGAATAGGTGGCCTTTGTACATCCAGTTCCATGTTAAAATAACTAGGGTGATAGTTTTAGAGATATTTAGTCTTGGAGGTGATGAAGGTGACTTAGGAATAAACACCGAAACTGAAAATGGAACCACCAACACACACACACCATTATACTTTGAAATGTTAGATATTCATGCATGGTTACTGAAACGTTTGGCATAAATTTAGATTCCATTGTTGGTTTACATTATCTAGCTATAGAGCTATATTATACCGTTCGGAAAATGTCAATTAATGATGTTACCAACATAGTAGTTTTAAATATTACAACATTGTTGAATACACAATTCACGAAATGATTAATTCATGGTTGAATGTATCTACTCTATTACCAATTCTATAAAATATTCATCTTTAAGAAAGTATGCTTCACGGCAAGATGAATTGGATAAATTGGTATAAAATTATTTTAACATTCTTGATTATAAAAAATATTGTATTTCGTATATATGCTTTTAGCAGCTAGGGAACTATAGAAGGAGCTTAGCCGTTGTAATTAACACTAGAACATATGCAGTTCCCTCATAATGACGTAGAGCGCCTCTGTATACATATATTTCATTATTCATTTGTTCGTCTTATATTATATTGAGTAATGATTAAGTCTTGTAGACTTACAACAAGCGCCTAGTAACTTCATACGTTCAAAGGTAAAATATCCAACTATGAATAACAACATGCAATGTTATATTTACATATTTATGGTAGTCGAAGTCTAATCATTGACACCTCATTACAACGTTAATTACTTCTTGAAATATGATAGTAGCAGGCTGCAGATATAGATTAAAATTGGTAATGGAATCTTCGTGGAAACATATTCTGAGCTAAGAAAAATACTATAGAGTGAACCTTCACATGTTCTTACTGCATGTAATTAATTTGGTTTGGGAGTATAATAATATTATTCAAAGTAAAAAGTTAATGAGATTAAATAATTGGAAGGCCGTTATCAAAAACTTACTTGAAATTTGTACATTTTCAAAAGTATTAGGGAAATTAAGATAGGTCTATAGGTTTAGGAAATCCATTAACTTAACTTAGCCCATTAAGTAATGATAACCGAAAATAAGTCATCCTCCACCATATGAAACATGAATAGAATATCGTTTTCAGGTGCCCATTCCATGCCGTCCTCAGAAGACGTTTACCGTGTTCGTATTGGAGGTTCCCGAAGACATCCCTGAGGACGATATTCGCCATTCCCTGTACAAGTTCTCGAGCATTGTGGAGGTTGCGCGGCTGAAAGATCCGCCGGGCGCGCCAACCGGGGGCCCTCAAGCTGGGGGTGCACCAGCGTCGTCGCCGACTGCAGGTAACATCGTCACCATTCGCATAGCGAGTTTCAATGTATCGCGATAAGACGGTTTTTCGAGCTCGGGCCAACTTTTTTTTTACAATGTTGTTACAATGTTTTACAATGTCCATTTAAAAATTCGCTTGATCGACAAATCCAGCTAACTTCACATACAGTCTGGACCACTTTTTGACCTTCAATTTTCACCCAAATAATTTGCTTTTTTGAAAAAAAACAAAGTGGATGAGCGCATGTCGCTATCAGATCACATTTTAACATTTCAAATATTTTTCCCCTACACAAGCTTGCGAAAATAGTACAATTTACCTTTTTGATCGCATATTTACGGTCAGAAATAAACAAAAGTGAGCACTTTTTTGAAAATGGGCTCCGATAGAGACAATCACACATTCTTACTAAACATTTTGGTGCAAACCACAACTCGCTAGGACAAACGCTTGAGCTTCCAAGTGATCCAGACTAAATCTCAGAGTTCTGAGTAATAGCCTGGTTTTCTCAAGCTCATTTAACAGGGTACGCGAGTAACTAGGGAGCGAAGCTAAGTAATCAACAGATTGTCGAAGAAGAACACACAATACGACCAGATCCAGCATTTAAATCTCTAGAAGTAGGTGCCGAGTACATAGAAATTCTCCCTTTCAAAAGGGATAGCCCTGCTTCTCTGACCCCAAGGGTCTCCAAAATATTTCTGTTTTGGAGAGCAATGCTAACAAAGCCCTTGAGGCGTGATACACGCACAGACGGACGGACAGACATACAACTGATGGAAACAAGGGGACCTTCGCTCATCAATATTGTAAAATATCCGGTATTATATTTTAATTTGGTGCTAAAAGAGTGGTGCAAACTGCAAAGAATGTTTTATTCAAGTACGTATGTTTAATAGGCCCCACACTCCGACGAAAAAGTTAATTTCAAGAGGATAGAAACCTTGTTATCGATGGCTATTATCACATTCACGCATCTATATCTCTGAGAAGTAGTGAGTGAATAGAAAGGTTGGTGGGGGGGAGTGAAGGGGGAAAGTAAAGGCTTTACGGTTTAGTGTATCTGCTCAGCATGGGTAGACCAGCTCTGTAGCTTCAGAATCAGAACAAAAAGCTTTGTTTGTTACGCAGTATGTGATGCAGTCTCAAATTGATTTTTAGTGCGTTCCATGGGATATATTGTTTTAGTACATGTTTACTACCCTTGGCGAAGAAAGAAAATATCGATTAAGGTTCCCCCTTTTTAGCTTTTCTCTTTAATATAGTACAGACCAACATCTAGACAATCGTAAAAACTCTACTGAATCGAAAAACGCAAGCCTCCAAGAAATTTCTTCTGGTTTTTAGCCAGGCAAAAAACGCCATCGGTTGACGAAAATATCGAAATAAAAACGAAACATTACGTGCTCTAAAAGTCTCAGTGAGTTATTGCTATTATATACGGCCCCATTTTACGCTTATGCAAATAAATATCTCGGGTTATCAGAATGTCTACTTTGTCATGCAGTAGCTTCTATCTAGTCAGAGATCAGACCATTAACGAACACGCAGCGCTAAGGTGTGCATATATTTAGTTATTACTGTTAATTTATTCTTTTTCGTGTACATTGAACTTGTCTCTTGAAGAGTGTTTCGTCATAACTCACCTCCCCCCGCCACTCCCCCAGCCCCCCCCCCCGCCATTAGATCATATACAGGTGAGACAAACACAGCGCCTTGTTAACTCAGAACATAATAGTTGGCATATTATTACGTACTCCAGAGTCCAGACTTCGATCTTGTCTTGTATTTCTGCTACTCACGCTATATATTTCATGCTGACGGCGTATCTGGGTTCTTGAAAATTCAAGCCTGGTATATGCGCGCTTTTCTATGGAAATGTACCTTTGGTTATTTCACTTGATAGAGTGAACAGTATCCTGATAGATAAATCCAGCTGTAAGCGGAGCTATCCAAATACCCAACTGTAGCGATGAGCATTGATCTCTACAAAATCGGTTTCAAGTTTTATTTGGAAATTGGAAATCGACCAATCGAAATTTATGTTAGTAACTTTTAGCGACACAAATATGTCGTGTGTATGGCAGAGTTAGAAAGAAACTAATGAACAAGTAACATTTACAACATTTCTTTATATAACACCTTCACAACTGTTCTTTGGGGATATAGTCACATCATGTGTCACCCCAAAACACCCCTATCATCATCACACGCACCCCTATGCTTCCTGAACACGCATAGAGCTACACATGCACGCTCTCCTTCATAGTCTTATAACGTCAGTTACTAGGGAAAAGCATAATACAAGTAGCGTATACACTATTAAACAAAGAACTCGCGAGGAGGGGTGGAAAATGAATTTTCTAACGTGACATCTAATTCAAAGGCAGCCTAAGCTATTTTTGGAAAATGTGATATTGATGGTGTTTTGTAAAGTAACAAGGGTTGAAGATCGTGGTTTATCCGGAGCCTAGGTTTTGTTGCACGAGACTTGAAACTTCTCTGCCATGACGTCATGGAGACTGAGTTTGTAGCCGACTCTTTGTGTCAACGAATAACAACGATGGGTGTACACTGTACAGTGCGCATCATAACGTGCGAATTGCTTCAACACCATGTGACTTGGTCACAAGGGAAAATAACAGATTTCAAAATACCACATATACATTTAAAATTAAGATATTTTTTCGCATTTTTATCTTTGATGTCTATGTACAAATTAAATATCACAAGAGAGACTGTCAAATGCAATAGGGATTGGTTATTTTACAGATATATATTTGACATGAACGGAATGAATAAGATTAGTAATGTGATTGAAATAGAAAAGTGTGGAGGGTGTTGAAAAATATGTTAAAAATTGTATAAAAAGTTTAGACGGAGCGGACTCGGAAGAATACGACATGGAGACAGACGAAACACAGAGTTGAGATGTTGTGAGAGGTAAATTCACAAGTGGAGATAGATAACCATGGGCTAAGCAGATTCGGATGATACTGACAGTAGGGAAAGTTTGAAAAAGTAGAAATCTTGTTCGTTATGAACAACCTTGCAAGTGCACAGAAAGCCGGGAATACGTACAAGAATAAGTAAGTTGGGTTTTAACTCTTCGTGAAGTGACAGACCCTAGAGATGAGCGGTGGAGATGGGAGGCAAGACAAGTGAATATTAGAGTGAGATAAGTATTGTGGACGACTCCAATATTGCAAACTGCATTCGTTATCAACGACTAACACCGTGCCAATAATAATGTGCCTAACAACATGATTAATTATTGATGCTCATTGGTATTGTGGTTAGCATTCCTGCTTCCAATGCAGCAGGTCCAGGGTTCGATTCCCGCTTTCGGAAGAAGTTTTTTAACTTCTGATCTGGACTTACATCCATCACTTAGGAATTTGTAAACGGTAACTTTTGAGCCGTCCTAGCAACGAGGCACATAATAAATTCAAAGTTGTTCTGAATCGGCCTTGTTGATTCTGGCGTTGATCCGCGGATGTTAGTACTGTCCATACCACTCATTGCTATATTTCCGTTTAAAAAATATTGATCTTTGGTTGGTTATCGTTGGTTCACTCTTCGATTGCATCGGGGCCTACAGGGTTGACTTGGTCGCTTTGGTTTACTTTCCCCCACTGAAAATCAGTTATATTAATGAGTAGGTAGACTCTAAATAAGAATTTATTTTATTTATTTATTTATTAATTTATTTATTTAAACATAGGCTTATGACTAGTTGTTGATGGACAAGTTTCCCACTTTTTAAAATGCAGCTGTACTATTCTAGGCAAGGAGTGGCTGGATGAATGTTTGCCCTTGAACCCAGACGATTTGTTCCATACGCTCCTGACCCGCAGCTGAACCATATTAGCTGCCGCGCACTGCAGAAACCATTTAAACAAGAAATACGATAGCTGTGTAAAGAACGATTATTCAAATTGGTATTTAACGGTTTCACGGCTTTCCTTATGGGCTCGACACACAGTCGTAACTCAACTTAAAAACTAATACGTAAATAGACCGAAAACAAGAAGAGAAAAACGTTTAAGTAAAACCATTATGCCCATGTAAGCGCACAAAAAGTCACGAAATTGTGAAACTAAATAAGGGACCGTTTGAACTTTGACGTAGTTTTTTGTAATGTTTTCGTGCGCTGAAATGTGCGTGTTACGTGGTTATGGACACAACTCCAATAAAATAAAAGTATTTTGTTTTGTCTACGCTTTGGTGTCACCATTTGGTCATAGTTTTAATTATAGAACTTGACGAACGAGATTTATAGTCACATTGAATAACGAGCGAAACTAACTTACATTTCGTAAATTATGTATTTTCGACTGTCGAGCTGATGAAAATTTATCCGTAAAACACTGTGCGTACGAATACAACTTCCTTGAGAAATATGTCTTGATAATGATTTCACTAAAAGACGCACGGGTTTTATTTTAAGGTTTCCTGAAAATGTCAAAATCAAAATAGCCATCTGTCCATTACACAGGCTAGCTGTGATCCAGCCAGGGATTGTCCAGTGAAGTACGCTTCGCTCACTGCGCTAGTTGTCTACACCAAACGACCAGTCTGATATCATGAAGCACAGTGGTGACCTCTCTATTACTTGAGAAGATGTAATTATCCGCGTTGACTAGCAGCGATGTAATTGCCCGTAACAATTATTTGATGTGAGCGATCGTACGGAGTAGCGATGTGGAATATCGGTAATGACTCGTTGTTTGCTTGACCGCGAACACTAGTTTGAACACCATGTGTCATTACTCATTACGATAATATAACACAGTAATTTAACTTTGATAATTTGCGACACTATATTACAAATCATAAACTTGGTATAGGGAACGCTTCCAGTGGTGAAGCCAGTGGCGTACACGGACAAGAGATTGAGATTATGCAAGGTGATAAGGGGAATCCTTGGTTGTGTGTCATTTGGTTTATTTTCTTAGTTTTCTTAAGTTCTTCTTAAGCTGTTGAAAAAGTTCTTCTTAAGCTGTTGAAAAACTACTAACTCTAGAGTTTGAGTTTTTAGAGTTTTGTTAAAAGCAAAACAATTGTGTTTGATATGTTTGTTTAACGTATTATTGGACGGTTAATTTGAAATGGCAATCGTACAATTTGATATATAATGATGAAAGAATAAAAATGATTTGTAAGTGCAAATTTCAACAGGAATATTTATTCGGTTGCGCTGAAAATATCAAAGGTTCTATGAAATATTTCAAAGAAAAGTGTTTTTTTCCATAATCAAATGTCTATACATAGAACGTTGTACGTTGTAGTGAAAAGAGTTTTGAAAACTACGCATCTTTAATGCAACGCTGAATTATGATAATAGAGACAATGAGGTAAATGTAAGTAATAATAATATTAAAGGGTCAGAGTTCTCAATGAATAAAAAAGAAAAATACTTGTACTTCTACTAACTTCTACCACTGCTTCATTCAATCATATTTAAATTTAATTATTTAATACAATGACAAATGTGTGTGAATAAATATCAAATTCAACGGCAATTCTCAATAATGAACACTCATGGGTACAGAAATAATAATAAATAAATAGAGAGCAAAGATTACAGTTTTGTACCTCGCTTGTCCCCGAATCAAATGTAATCGTGGAGGTGCCGAGTACGGTTTGACACGTAAGGCGTGACACACTCACAGACGGACAGGGACAGACTCGACAGAAAGGTGTATTAAACTTCGTTCACTCAATAATGATTATTATATTAATGATAAAGATATCATCTTCGGGTTTATTTCAAATGTATCATTCGCTTATGTTACAGGTAAGGAATTTTATCACTATGTCCCAGTTAAGTTATAGACATTCATATCGTCAAAATATATTATTTGGCAATGTTTATAAGAGACAATATATTTGCTTAAACCTCAAAACACATTACAAATACAAAGCATGAAATTGCTAAAATTAAAATTGTCATATTCCCACAAAACCCTAAAAAGGTTTAACCAAATTACTTTAAACCCATTTTCCATATTTAGCATTTATAGTTGAAAATATAATTTCACGGGGTGCTTGCGATTTGACTACCCCTAGCAGGATAAAATCTCGAAGTGTTTTTTAAACCTGCACCCAGGCGTAATATTTTTTTCATGACTCAATATAAAGAATGACAAGATAGCTGTTTAAAGCCAAGCTCGCTCGTAAAGTCACATCTAACTCAGTGACAAATCCTGGAATAAAAGTCAAACAGTTTGAATAAGCTTCCATGCACGCAACACCAAGTAAGCTGATGCAAATGAATCATATGTAGCTATACAGCCTTATATATGCATGCACGGTAAAATTCCTCTCGCTCACTCAACAACCCTAGCACTCGCAACATTATTCTGCTTTTCTAGCGGTGAAATCGGAATTGCTTCAAATCTAATTATGTGAGCCAATTATGCAACTAGCAGCAAATTAAATCCTTGGCCAGCAATGATTTGATAATGTTTTAACAACCGCATTCTGGTTGCCATAGGAACATGCTAGTCGGCGAGCGCAGCAGCCAGAGCGAAACAGCATCCATCACAAATACGCGAGGGGGGGGGGTAGGTCATTTGATATTTTATCATGTTAATAGTATCAACTTGTTGGTGCATGGATGTATGCCGATGAAATACATTGTATTAGGCGATATTTGTACGAGTATATATGGAATAGATGGATCTTTAAATAAAAACACCAGAAAAGCTCTGTTTAAGATTCAATAACTAATGAATTAATTTCTGCAAAGATTTTGAAGCAAGACATTTTTTCTTGTCGGCGTTTTTAATTCCAAACTACTTGCGATGTTCAGACAAGATGACATGATAGAATGAATGACCATAGTTTCTTTGGGTATACACAAGAGTGGCGGTGGTTATTTTGTCCAAAAGCAATGAATTAGCGCTTAAAATTTTAAAATCGTTTTTATAGTGATTGTGATGGTGATGGTGATGGTGATAGTGATAGTGATGATGGTGATAGTGATAGTGACAGTGAGTTTGTATTTTGGAACAAGGATCTTGGAAGGTTTGCAGGTTACAATAAAACATGTTGTTAGAATTCAGAGGGAGATATTTGCGGTGAAACTAAGTAAACATTTTTGTTTGTGTTTTGACAAAAGTAGTGAATTTGACACTGATAATTTTAGCGGTGGGTTTTCGTCATGCCTGTGTCAATGCTCTTTACAATCGAAACTTATCCAAGGTATTACTAAAAATCTCTCTATTTTCATGACATGTTTTGTAGCCATCGACTTTATGGTCATACTGTCGTGGTTGTGTGGAAACAGAGGCGATCGCGAGCCCCGGTGGTGATGACTTTAATCTGTAGTTGATTTCGTTTCCATCCAAACCGTCTGACACGGCGACGTTCGCATCCGGTCCCCGGAGGTTCCAGGATTATGAGCTACAAGGAAGAGATGCGACATGCGCGAACTGTTTGTTAATCACAAAAACACAAAAACGACCATTCAGAGTCTGTTCAGTGAAGTTGATTCCCAGGAGAAACCGAGATAAAACCGGCCAGATCCAACCGCGTACTTGAAAGAACAGTGATTCAAATAGTTTGAGCTTGCGAGCGTGAAAAGAAAGCGGGGAAGAATCGAGAGAATGGCCTTTGTTAAAGATTACTTCATTTCAAAGCTTCATTCGAAAGAAATAATTAAGAATTGAAAAAGAATTACAATGTAAAAGGCCAAAGAAACTAATAAGACAGCGAAACTGAAACTGGTCTGGTGAAAACGCTACTTTGTGGCAGAAACACAATAGGACAAATAATCTTTGGTAATCTACTAAATTTAATCAATAATCAAACTTGTGCATATTCAAGACGGTACAAAAATGAAAATGAAAAATGAAAATGTGGAACATCGTATAGAACGAAAGCCAAAGGAAACTTATTTCAAAATGTCTCATTTCATACTAAAAAATATGTCAATAAATGCAAGCAAAACAAAAATAGCCATCCAAACGAATACGTTTTATGATGTGATACTCAAGTATGCATCAACCAAAAATAGTTAACAGATAGTTTGGTATTCTCAGAAGACTGTAAAAAAGTTCGTACCCACTGTTATAAGGCTGGGCGGGTCGGGTCGGGTCGGGTCGGGTCGGGTTCGGGTACTATAGAGTGCTTCGGGGTTTCGAATCGGCTCGTGTAGGGAAAATATGGCCGTTATAACACTGCATGTTAAAATAGACAATGAAATTTTACTTATGAAGAATTTTACATAATTTTTTCCCTATTCATTTTCTATTGACTGGATTTTCACTGAATAGCATTTTGTAAATAAATTATAGGCTATGAATTCAAAATTGTCTGGACCGGCACCTCCACCAAAAAAGTTTGTAAATCCTGGACCGGCACCTCCACCATTCCCCTAAAATATATTTTTAGTTACCCGAAATCGTATACCTTTTTTGACGATCGGGTCGACCCCCAAATACCCGATTTCGGGTACCCGCACACTATTAGTGTTTTTCATATTTTGGTGGACGAACACATTTAATCCTACCAAGCCACTGAACAACAAGTCAGAAACAGACCTATAAGTTAACTATTCGTTTTTACACAATATTGAAACTGAAACAGTAACCCCGGGTAATCTGCGTATATCAATTCAAGAACTGCAGCAGCAATTTAAAAAAAATAGTAACTAAATTAATGAGGATAGTGAACTGGTTAACGGGCGTTCGTTATTTTAAAAAAGTAAACTGACCACAATCTCAATTGTTTTAACACAGTCCCTATGGAATAAACCAATTGATGAAGGCCTTCCTTGTGTAACTACGAAAATTAAACAATTGCCGAATTGCTCTTATAAAACAAGGAAAATATACAAGTGTATAGTGTAGTACAAATATCGATAAACATTTAGACGAGAAATGGCGGCAACGTATTCGAAGTTCGAACCTATCATCGAGCACCGGTCTCGTCTTCGTCCCCTATGAAACTGACGACCGATGTATATAAAGGAGAGCGACGAATATCAATATCACCCTACAATCTTACTTGAATGCGTTGAAAGAGACGGTCCAGCACGCTGGGACCTAGATTCCACGATAAAATATATTCGAATCGAAAATAAAACTATCATATTGAAAACATTTTGCATGGCCACATTCATTTATAACATAACAAAGTGATATTTTAAAACATCATCATTTTCCTTCTTCGGAAATATTGAGGACAACCAAGCAACAACAAACATCAACACATATTATTAAATAAAACTCATGCCTTTAAGCTGAAATAAATATATTAAGACATATTTCATTACATTGTAGGTACTTATAAAAGTAGAAGACCAAAAAATATTCATAAAGCAAATCTCGCATTTATAAAATACTCGTAATTTCATATACATATAATCAGAACCGAATTGATATTATGTATTGTCCGAGAATGTGTGCGATTGTTATGTGTATTAAGTATTGCAATGTATTTGTATAAGTTTGGATTATTTTTGATAATCTATTAACTTTAAAAAAATGTATAAACTACATGCCGGCACTTATACACAGTTATATCGGTGTAAATGACGACGTGAACATGCATTAGAGTTGTGTGGAGTAAGATGTCGAGGCGTCGCGGACAACAAGTTGTTGCCCTGGAAGACGAAAGAAATCTGTTGCTTCACCGAACTAGAATCCATGCTCCCTCACCTTTAACTCGTCGGCGTCCTCCCTCAACGATATCACGCACAGTTGATGTGCTAAGGAGGCCTTTTACTTTCGCAAAGTCCAATTTTCTCAAGCCCACGAGCGTACGGCACAAGCGCACTAGGGCTCGACTCACTCCCCCAAGTCGATACGTACTTTTCACAATGACAATATCTTCACTGTCCGCTCTACAATATGTTGCCTTCTCTTCTCTTGCAGGCGCCACAGAGAAGAGTGTCAGGGGAGAAATGCCGAGTGGACCTCCAGCTGTGATCAGAGTGACACTGGCTAACCTGGAGGAATCTAACTTACTACTCCAGAACGGGCTGGACTTCTACGGCGCCACGTACTTCCCCACCGAGCTCGGGGCCTCGGCTCCCGCGCTCAGGGGGACCCGGAAGAGCATCGTAGGCAACAGGTAATAGGGGACAGTTTACTTGTCTCCCTATTAATATCCTGTGGATTTTCTACGTCCGCGTTGGCTCATACGGTTGGATGGATCCGAAAGTGTGACTCCCTGGATTGAATCAAGCATGTAAAGGCAGTTTCTTTGGAAATGTTTATTCATCCTCATTCCTCATGTCACAACTCGTCGTCTGGAATAGCACAATTATTATATTTACAGAGAAGTTAAGCAAAAAACTCACTCACTTATTAATTCGAAACATGCAGATAAAGATGATGAAATCAAACTCAAGAATTTTTAAGTGTCGAGTCAAACTCTAGGAGCTCAAGAATAAAATGTCAGAAAATATTAATCAACCTGTTTAGAATAGAAATTTAGTCTGGAAAACAAAGCATTTCATTTTCATACAAAAGTTATTTAAAATTCACTGAATTATATATGTTTTAGGGGCGTGTGAGATGGATTGCACAGTGGGGAGGGGGGTCAACAATTCTATACTTCACAGCGCTATAGTCTAGTTAAGGTAGTATAGCGCGCGGTTAAAACATGTGAAAAATAAAAATTGTTCAATAGAAAGAATATTATGATAAACATCTCTGCGTTCGATACGAAGTGAAAGTATAACATTGGGGCATGGTATTATTTTATTTACGAGAATTGATCTTATTCTACAAAATAACGTATATTTCTAGAGGGTTGTCTTTGGGACGTGAGTGCAATTTGATATTTCCACGCGAGAGAGAGTTCGTGGAAAGAAAAATAATTTTCTCATAATAAAAAGTGTCGGGTTGTCCTCATAAAAATTCGTCTCTTATGTCGACAAAACTATATTCACGTTTAATACGAGCTTCATGATACGAATATTGATAGTTCGTGCTAAGACCTTAAAATTCAAACATGATTATTTTCAATTCCAAAATTTTGCTATTTGATTTTTATGATTTTCTGAAAAAAAATGTAACGCCTCGGAACAATTATGATAATTCGATGAAAGCATAAAATGAAGCCCATAAGATACTCAGTCAAATGTAATCTTTATATTATAAATAAAAATAAGTTGTGAACCCTATATCAATTTTCGATTACTCTTATGTACCATTGAAAACGTGTTGATTGAGAACATTCATAATATACAAACCAATAGTTTTCTGGGCTCACGATTTAGAAATAATATAAATCACGATTACTATTGCGATTTACTTTTGAAAAAGACCAATACGTTCCATAAATTACTGTTCTTTCACTTGTAAAGAGTGAAACACTAAAATGTTGTATCTTTCAAGGATCTTTGACGTGGTGACAAGTTCCGGGCAGCGCGTCCGAGATCTACTTCCGGTGTTCGATGCTGCAGGCTTCGTGAAGATTCCACCACCCGCCACCAAGACCATCAAGCCGCGAACCAACTGACATGCATTCCAAGGACCCCCACCCCCTACACCATCACTTAGGCCGGCTCACAAAAATATGATCAGATACTTACAAATAAGTTTGCCCAAAAATATTATGTCTGTCTCACTAATTGCATAGAGTAATGGCGTAAGTTAACTATACCAAAGAATGTAAACCCGCCTTATATTATAATTAAAACATTACTTGCAAATGAAACAACTTCAATTGTTTTAGGATGAAAGCTATAGAAACAAATTGATGCATCTACTCAAAGAAACTCTTTGGATGCTTGCTAATGTTGCTTTCCTTTCCATCGAAAGCATTAAAGAATGTTCAAGTATATATTCCAAAATCAAATTTAAAAATGTTTTAAGATGTGTGACAAATGACAACATCTATGACGTCAACATCGTATTCTTACTCCGTGGAGAGTATACAGTTATGTTCTAGGTTGACAACGACGTGCTATATACTGGCAGTCAAAACTTCCCACGTAGAAGATGGAAGTTTTATGGGCTTGCCACGTCTAGTGATGTATAATTACACACTTGTCCACCTTTGGCTTAATTAGAAATGTAACACTTTTGGAATATGAGCTTGACAAGGCGAGCAGTACATTGATCAAGCTTACAGGTGGGGGGGGCTACCCCATCAATCTCGGTGTCGCCTGGCTGAAGGGCTCACAACACTGATAGACGTGCGATTATCTCTCAAGTAGGGAATAGTGGTCATCAACGTTGCAACAACGATATTGTGCGTCGAGTTTTAGCAGTTAATTTATAATAAAGCTTAACATTATTTTTTAAGAATCCAACCGAAAAATGTGGTGACAAGTGTACTTAAGTGATTTATATAATAATTACGTTATACTAATGAAAATCAAAGAATTAATTTCATATAGTCTTATACGCAATTCGAAGAAAATGTGTCTATATCTATCATTCATCACAAAAATAATAATTAAAGAAATATACAAGTGATATTGTATTGTACTAAACAGCACACAGTAAAAAAAACAGATTTTTATTATTGATCATTGAAATTGCAAAAACTAATCTTTCAAGAAGAGTTTGTGCACAAAAAAAACATAAATACACCCTTCGCAACCGTGATGTATAGGCTAGTTGCATGGAATTGACAGAGCCTCTCATTCGCATTGTTGTTGCACTTACTATCAAGCATTATTCAAGAGGCACTTAGTTTTCATTTAGCAATCCATTAATTAGTTGTTATTTCTAATATAGACATAGAGTACCTATAGCATTGTATTCAACTACCTAACATTATGATGCAGTCTTAGAAAGTTTTAGCTTGTTATGATTTCTGTTCCTATTTCTGTTTTGTAATTCAAAATCTGAAACCCAATTAAAATATTCATATTTGATATGTTACAATAAAAGCAATTGAAACACTGACGAGATTTTTATTCATAAAGCTGAATCCCTTCTCCTCGAATCCCACATTTCTTTGTGGACTCGGATTCTTCCCTCTAATGCGATACTCTGCTAAGAATCAGTGAGGTGCCAGTGGCAAGTAAATCAAATCTCGAAACCTATTTGACATGCAAATTCAACTTCTTTAATCTTTGATCTATATTTATCAGCGTGAGTTGGAATAATGCTTCATAGCTCGTACTAAACTGAGAATAACAGTGAAATAAGAGTAATAACGAAGATAAATTTGCCGTCACTAGATAATATGGAGATTGTACATAATATTGTTGAGGAGCTAAAGAACACGCATGCCGTAACAACGGTGTAGAATTACTATAGGGTATATAGTAATGAATAATAATATAATGGTGTATTTATTATTGATATAATTTTCGCTTTTCTGGAGAAGTTTTCTGGCAGGTATACAAATGAGTGTACATAGAGAGACACGGGTTCAATCTCCGTGTATCTAGGGAAACTGTTTTCGACTATTGCTACAATTCCATCTTTCTTCTGCTTAGAACATAATATATCTTGATTACGAACTAATGAGTGATGAAAGCGCTAGTGGTTGATTATACACACATATTTTTGTATATTCGTTGGTTGAATTCAGCATGAAAGTGATAGCAGTAAAACATTAATATTAAAATCACAACATAACTTGAGCATTTGAGAATCCTATTAAATCACGTGAAAGAGAAGCGATACGTACGTTGTCTACTTGTCTATGGACTAAAATATATCAATAAATGGTAACGAAATTACCAACTTGCATTATAATTCTGCACTATCGATTGCAGGCAGAGAATTGCTATTTATTATAGGGCGCGATTTTTCTTTTCAAAAGAGCAGGGCTGTGGGATTGGTAAATAATATCAAAATTATGTTTGTAGAACTCAATCCAATCATGAGCCTTATAATTGAAGCGAGCGATAATCGAAACCGCGAAGTAGAGTCCTTTACACTAACGATGAGCCAACTCTATACGTGACACGCATGCAAGTCCATCACTTTCCGTGGTGTGTCCACATTTACAATGATTGAGGATTTAAGTTTACCATTCGTGAGAGTTTTGTAAAAGATGGGATTTGCATTAAATTAATATAATACGTACTCTATGGGGATGCAGGAAAAACTGTATAGCTAGGTGTGATAACTTCAAAGAGAATATGCCATAAATTATCGTTATGAAAATAAATACCTTTATCTTTCTGTGAAATAGCACTGACAAGTTTGGTTTTTATTGGTTTAGAATTTCTGTGTTTGTCTAGAGGCTGAATAAATTAATACTTCTTTTACGAGCCAAACTTTGCGTAGATCTGAGTGCAATTTATACGGAAAATTAATTGGATAATACCTATTTAAGAAGGGAAATAAAATCTGAGAAACAATCTACATTTGTTTGATGCCTCACTCTTTTGTTCCCTAATAGGTAGTTAACGGTTTATTTATGCAAATGCTTTATTCAAATTAATGTTTCGCGTAATAAAGTCGGAAACCGTATTAACATCTTTATGTAGAAGTGGTGTTTTCTCGCCCTCTTTGAAAGCCATGTTAACACTGTCTGCCATTTTATTTACGTTGAATAATTAGTTTCGGGGTCTTTGACTTGAGACGCGTGATATTTGTAATAGAACGGAAGAAAAACCTTACACCGAAGAAAACATGAAACTGAACCAGAAGTAGCCATATTTAATATTTTTTCGAATTGTCTTCCCCACTCACAAGTTTAGTCTACCCACTCAGTTACAGAACTAACTTTTACTGGGGGAACTTGTATTAAAGGGTTTACCACAATAAATTATTCTTTTACCACGTAATTTATATAGCACAATACAACACTCAAAGACCATTTGAAAATAGATATCTTGTAACTGTGATTTTACACCATTTTGTTTATTTTTTTAAACCTGAAATTTGCGAAAATAGGTGTTTTGGGTGAATTTCTCAATTCGTCTTTAACATGCTAATTTTTAGTTCCACATAGATACTAGAGCATAGTACCAATTTTAAATGTCCATTCGTAGCATTATAACATCGTGTCTAGAAACTGTGCACAAATATTCTCTCAAACACGTAAAAATATGCATTCCAATACCAGACCCCTTCTTGGTAATGAGCATATTTTGACCGAACAATTTGCCCAAATTACAAAACAAAATATAGAGGATTTACAGAAAAGTCTACCTAGTACGTCAATATTGACCAATATTTTTTTGGATCAAAATCCTTCAAGATCACGGGGCATATTTTTTATGGGAGATTTTTGCCGATGGGACGTAGCTCGAAAATTACCAAGTTTGACAATTTTTATTCGGGTCATGGTGGACCCAATAATGTTTCTATTTCTTTCTAAATTAATAACTATAGTTAGCCTTA
The DNA here is from genome assembly GCA_024449915.1 of Sweltsa coloradensis. Lineage (NCBI taxonomy): Eukaryota > Metazoa > Arthropoda > Insecta > Plecoptera > Chloroperlidae > Sweltsa > Sweltsa coloradensis. The sequence goes on from JAMZAV010000204.1 coordinate 148,217, forward strand.
ATTTTTTATTTATTTTATTTTAGCGGGTAAATACCCGTTAAAAGTGGCTCCGAAACCAATCCTTTCGACGCCCGCGCCATCGACGGTTGAATATGGTCAACCAGCGATCGATATTTTGGTTGATTGTCCACGATTCACTGATAAATAACATAAGCATCGACAGTAACTGTTGGCTACTTCGGATCAAGGGATTCTACTTTGTTCTTGAGCCTCGTAGCTAGGACGGCTCCGAAGTCACCGTTTATATATACAATTTATCATATAAACTATAAGTATGAATGACACAGATAGGACTCGCGTGCCCCATGTTAAATCTCTCAAACAGGTAAGAGCACGCTAATGAGCTACACCTCTGGTCAGCGGAATAGTAAGGGTATAAGCTGAGAAGCTATAATTTGACAATGACATGAGATTCTGACTCGCATCGCAGCACGGAGCAGAGAATGAAGTGACTTTAAATGTAAAAATAGTCAAGTGAATTCGTAAATGTAAAATTCTTATTCTAGAATCTGAATGGGATTTATTTGTGTTTGGAGGTTAAGGATATACAGTGGGGAACTAGGGAATAGGGATATTACTGTCTTTTATAAGAATGGCATTGCACTCCTTTTTTAGTCAAGTCTAAGAAAAATAGAAAAGGTAGATATAAAGATTGAAAGAAGTAGAGCAGAGATGTCTTGCGATGTAATGGATTCAGGAAATAGACGGAATAATACGTTATACGATTCGAGAAAATAGAGGACATTCTTTAATCTACAAAATAGGTTCACGGTTCACAACTAATCCGAGAATAAAAAATAAAATAACAATGGTTACAACTGCAATACAATGCATTGATGCAGAGTATTTTAATGGCCGTTCACCTAACTATTGGTATTATTTTACAAAATCTTAGATAAGGGAATGTTCTTTTTTGCACAATTGTGTAGGTTTACATATTGTATTTTATTTTTGTTTTTTGTTTTTTTGTTTTTTTGCTTTGTTATTGACTACGACAGGCATTCAATTAATTAATTAATTTATAATTTGAATACTCGTTTTCGACTTTAGATCAATTTAATCAACATCAAAATACTAATGTTTGTACTTTGATACCATTGAAGAACATAATACTATTATGTATAGTTAAAATTTAATTTAATTTACCAAGGCCAAGGTAAGAAAGTTATTGCGGAATCAAGATTTCCCAGCTAAGTGTAAGCTGTTACTTTACAAGGTACTATCTGCCAGGTCTAACTTTACCATGCCGAGACCTGGACTTCCTTCTGTATAGTGAGGGACCCAGTAAGATGCAAGCCGGAGTATAGTGGGTGTATCTAAGCTTGACGTCATCAGGAGTAAAGAAATAAGGAGAGTTGGAGTTGACAGGCTTTTGTTCAGGAAGAGAAAGATTGAGGTTGCATGGATGAAAGAGATATGAAGAGAATGGACAAAAAGTGAATACGGAGAGCAGAATTTGAAATTAGAGGTATGAACATAGATAGATAGATAGATAGATAGATAGATAGATAGATAGATAGATAGATAGATAGATAGATAGATAGATAGATAGATAGATAGATAGATAGATAGATAGATAGATAGATAGATAGATAGATAGATAGATAGATAGATAGATAGATAGATAGATAATCGTCTTTATTTTCCAGGTGGGATTAAGGCCAGCTAAACCTTTTCTTCCATCCAACCTTATATGATATATGATATGATGATATTATATATATCCAACCTTATGAACACGGACCGTGCCTATTTCGTTCTAAAATTAAAGTGTTCGAATGTGTAAACTAGGGAAACGCCAAAGTCGTTGTTAAACGAGTGAGTGAGCCAAGTGTTGAGTACCCGGGAACATCCCCTTTCCTCCCCTATATACCTACGGCTGGATCTAGCCCAGTATGGGGAATGATGCCGGGTACTCAACACATGGCTTACTCACTCGTTTAACAACGACTATGGCGTTTCCCTAGTAAGTCACTCGGGACACCGGTAAAGTGTTCTGACTTCTAAAACCGGTCTGTCTGGTCACCTTATTTAAACTGGAAGTCACTCTGCAACAATAATTATTTAAATTGAACATTCAAAATGCGAATCGTGTTCAAAACGTATTAGCGTAAAACATTACCAATTTTCAAGATAAAACAAAATCATCTAATTTTTTCCCCCCATTTAAACCCCTCAAAAATAATATGTGGGTGTAAAAATATAAAAAAAGTTCGAACTAACGGTTATCCAACCCCAACCCTCCGTGCGGTAGGCTAAATGCTCGCTACAACTCCATGCATACACTCCACACGTAGATATCGTCCCGCTAGCTGCTACTAAACAAATGCTATTGATATATTTTTTTTAATCACATTTTTATTTATTGTAGGATTAAATCGCAATGGATCTAGCTGTAAACTTGTACCGGATAACTGTTTAAAATTTCAGCGCAATCTGTTCAGCGGTTCGGCTGATTTTCGACGTACAGACAGACAGACAGACACACAGAATCGCAGAATGAGAGCCGTTTGAGTTGAATGGAGACACTCAGTCGCTCCGCTCCCTCGTTTGATGAAATTTACGTTCATTTCAAGATATCTCGATTTACTTGGATGAGCGTGTTTGTTTTAATTTTTGTCCTTTCCGAATTTTCTGCGTCAGTTTCGTTTCGGTGGATACAAAAAAAAACTACTCTTGGTATTTTTCTCAGGAAAGTTTCATTGAAGTCTTCGCTACGCTCATCCAATAAGCGTTCGCGCAGCAGCCTAGTTAGCCTATAAGTCGGGAAAAGACAAGAACAATTTATTCTAAACCGTTAACATTAACAACACTGTTCACACAAGATCAAGGGATAAAACGTTTGCAAATAAATGCAATTCAATCACACAAAACAAGATAATAATTTCAATAAAACAATTCGAAATAGGGGACGATGACGATTTTGTTGCGTCTAACAGTAATGCACTAAGGGTAAGGCTATCCGAGACGATGAGTGGTGAAAGATGAGGGTGAAGGACGATAACAAAAAACCCATGCCTTATCCGGGATTCGAACCCACATCTTCGTAGAGCCAAACGCTTCGGACCATGCGCCCTAATCGTATATGTCACAGCGGACGGTATATAGAGGGGGACAAATTAGTGTGAGAGTTGAAGGGTTTTGTCTGATGGGGCTCAAGTCCACCTCACGTGGATGACAGTTACAAACTGACTCAACAAAAGTGGTAAAGTGCAACATTGTGAAGAGGGACAGAATGTGCAAAGAGGAGGCAAAATGAGCGAACTTATTAAACGGTTGCCTATTTTAAACATATTTAAAACGTAGGACTTTTTTCTTCACAATTAAAGTTATTCCATGCACTTTTACCTTTATTTTGAAATTCGAAGGAAAATAGTTAAAAGTTGGTTGAATTAAAGAGGAACTTTAATTAAAAAAGGGGAACACAATTTTTTTTACGCGAGAATAACTCTTTTTTGGCCATTTTTGCAAATTTTGGGTAAATTAGAAAAGTAAAGTTCTAGGTGCAATAATTAATTTTGAGCTACGAAATTTATTTTATTGTTTAAACACATCTTTGTTTCCAACACGAGTATGAGGGGGAAAAAATCTGAAATACCGTTTGTTGTAAGATTTTTGTCGTCCACAGGTTCAAAACTCTAATTTGTACTGTTCTCTTATTTGCATTTGTTATTGCGTTATTCTCACGATTGCAAGTCAATAAATAAAACCATTACACTAAAACAATAAGTGGTTTCATCACGAAACTATATAACTTGTTGGTGGTGTTGGATGGTTGAGGTATGACAATGACCAGTTGAAAGAAAGGCCAAGAGTGGACGGAAGCCGATGGTGAGACAGTGCAGCCACAGGACAATGTAACGATCAAACTAAGGGCGAACTTGCTCGTCTAACTTCACGGGCCATTGAAGAGAAGAGGGCGGGGGGGAGATAGTTGGTCACTCAAAGAAAAAACCTATCATTAGATGTATTGAGTTTTGCAAAGACTTTCTCAATATTATTTCTTGTGAGGTAAAATTTCGGAATAAATAATAATACGTTTTGTGAAAACCGAAAATAATTGGGTATTAAAATTCAATTGCATAAATTTATCAGATGCATAGACTTGAACTTTAATATGATACCTAACGTTATTATATGTATTTTAAATTTTCATTTATACAATTTAATTAAATAAATAAAATATAATATAATTCAATTCAATTTAATAAATATAAATTAATTAAATGTGAGCAGAACAGGACTAATTAACATTATTGATATAATTTTAAGTATAGAATAAAATGTAAAATATATATACCATCATCATTATAGGTTGCCACGTCCAACACTGAGCTGGATCGGCATTGAAGACAGGCCTCTCCATATTTTTCGTTCCTGCAACCACTCTTCTCTTTCCATCACATTCCAGTCTCCTCCTCGCTGTTCCACATCTTTTCTCATTGTTGTCGTGGTCTGCCTCTTGGTCTCCTACTGGAATTTCCAATTCTATTATCCTTCTCGGCAATCTCGCACTTTCCACCCTTTTGACATGTCCGAACCACTTTAATGTCTTTAATGTTCTCTCCAATTCGCCCCATACAATTCTTACGCCTTATTTCGAATATCCTCATTCTGTATTCGGTCCATCTGGTCTTATTACCTACAAATGCTTCGCACAAACTGTATATCCTCAGCTTGCACAAGGCTCTCATTCACTGCGGTTATATTCTATGTCTCCGCAGCATATCACAGTATTGGTACAAAGTAGGCCTCGTAGATGGTAACCTTCACTTCTTTCGTACTTCTCTGTTCCATATGAGGACTCGAATCGGTTGACAACAGCTTGCTGTGTCCCTCTTCCTATCTCTGGTTGAATCCTTCCATCGCATGCTACCAAACTGCCACGCAGTTAAAACTCCCTACTGGTAGAATTCCTTCTTTCTCCGACGTATCTCGTGTCATCAGCATTGTTTCACTCTTGCCTCTTCCAAACACCAGACCATATTCTCCTGCCACCACACTCCTCATATCAACATGAGATTAAACCTCCTCTTCATCCTCTCCCCACATCAAAGATCATCTGCAAATAACATTATTTGATCCATTCTTCTCCGATTCTCTCTACAACTTTCCTTTTGATTTCGCCCTTCCTTGTTTCAACCCATTCCTAATGCCACACCAGTCTGTAACGCCACCTCTTGTCTTAAACACTTTTAGATATCGAGTACATATATTATCTCACTCTTTCACAGCTCATCCACTCCCACAGCTTTTCCATTTATCATTTTCTTCATTGCCAGTTCCACTTCTCCCCATGTGATGCTACCACCTTCCTCTTTCTCCTCATCTCCAGACTCTTATCAATGTATTACATCAGGTGCTCTCATCTTCTGTTGGTTGATACCAGGATTTACAACGGTTTCAAAGTAGGAACACAGCAGCAGTTTGCTGTTGGGATGTCGCCAGTTCGATACCTGCCGCCCTCTATTATGACTTGAGAAAGTTTTTCCATGGTGTTCAACAGTCATTATTGCGAATGCTATCAGCTCCTGGACATTCCCAACAAACCAATACCTACTATTGTCCCTAGGCAAGTTTCCCAAGAGATTACTTATCCATTTGAATGGCATCCAGTGTGGTCTATAAATACGATATTGCGACGCAGCGTGGTCTTGCTGTCTTTGTAACAAAGACCAGCTTGAGCTGTGAAAAATAATAAACAACTATCCGCTGAAGTGCATTTCAGTGTATCGCATAAACACCCGTCCTTCCCGGCGGTCGGTGCAGTCGTCATGTCCTCTGCAATCATCGTCATCATCACTCACCACGGATTCTTATCAACGCGTTCTCTGTTTCAACTTATTCTTTAGTATACATCTAGTTTAAACATATTTCATCACTGTGTGTGTGTACGAGAAAATACTAAATACATACGGTTCTACCAAACTGTGTTTCAACTCAATCTAGATTTGATCCCCTTTCAAAGGTCGGATTCCCTAAATCAATGGTATCTACATATCACTAGCACGGATGCGGAAGTACCCAAAGTAGGGAGCGAAACTACTTTATAAACAGGTTATCGAAGAAGAATACACAACTGAAACCTCTTTAAGCGTGATCTATTTTGGTGGAGGTGCCGGGCTAAAAATCCTCATATAAAAAATTGATTGATAAATAAATAGATAAACAAATAAATAAATTCGTATTTTTCTATCCCACTCGGCCACAAAACTAATTTTCAGTGCGGAACATTTTTTAAAGCCGACCAAGCTTACCCTGTATAGCCTTGCACAGTCACTGAAACGGGCAAAGTTGGGTCAATTTTGTTTTTGTTTTTGGAAAAATTTTCTTTACACAACATAAAATTTGGAAAACGTGTCATTCTCTGTTAAAAAAGGGGGGCGAGTGTGTAGGTAGGAGTTTTGTTTGTAAAGAATTTGATTTTACTCGAAAAGACTTTATTAAGAATTCATTAAATTACAAATTATGATAACACATAAGCCAAATTTCTTATAGAATTCCATTCTTTAAAGAAAATAACTATAGACATTGGATAAGAGATATGAACTATTTAGCTGTAATTCTTGATTCATGAGATGTAAAATCTATTGCAATATTGCAATTCCAATTCGTAATTCGGGTAGTTACTGCATATTCTGAAAACTTGTATTTGAAATGTTAAATGTTTGTGAAATTCTTACGCTGATAAAAATCATCCAATTTGTATTAAAATGTCAAGAGCACCTCTGGTGATGCATAAAGGGATCGTGAGGTTTGTCTAGGGGAGGGGGGGGGGGGGTGATACGCAATACACCGCGCCCCCCGGGGACCATCCCTCCCAGACAGGTCAAAGTTTAGGGACATCTCAGTGCATTTAATCTGGCGGACAGCATCTTGCCGAACTACGCCAAGCTTATAGAAACAACAAGAGTTCAGTAGAGTACATCTCTCGAGGATTGCGAACAGTAGAAAACCGTCTACAACTGGGCTGTCAGAAAAAGATTGCAAAGGATAACTGTGTGCCACTAGTCAACATATTGCTGACACGAAATAATCTGTAGACACACTTGAATCGCAAGATCCTCTGCATGCATCACTTTATTGTCCGTCCGTCTGTGCGTGTGCTACGTCTCTCGACAAAAACCGTACATGACCTCAGATTAGCACGCGGTTTTATTGACATTGACATTTAAAAAAGATGACACATAATGTGTTGGTGACCTTATGGTCAGGTATCCAGGGTTACCATTCTTTAAAAGAGAACCTTCTATTCTACACCAAGAGATGTAAAATGCTGGAGCAAATTTTATTTTTGTATCGACAATCTGTTTATAAGTCGCTTTGCTCCCTATTTTTTACTCCCTTACCCCTGATTGATAATATTTTAATAGTAGATACAATTGTTACTTGTCTTATATCATATGAGAAAAAATTAATGCAAACTTACTTCAAAGTTATGATTTCAGAAACCTTATCTTAAATTATCGGAAATATAATGGTGTGAAAAAGAGAAACAATCTCTAAAGCTCAGATTTGGAAAGCCTGAGTTGAATACCGTACATAACTGACAATACATTTAGACACTGTTCTAATGAGAACAGAATCATTTGAACCAGAAGCAGAAATGTGAATGTGAAACAAGTTTGCAGTTCTGTGTCACATCAATTCTTAAGCTCTGTCCTCATTAACAAGATATGAAACAAATTAGTTGAAAATTACATTTTCTGTTTCAAGAGAGGCCATTAGTGTCTGTCTCCAGACCTCACATAACTTTTAACTTCGAGTTCGAGTTGAAAACATTAATTCCAACTTAACAACTTAAAACGAGAGATATTCGGTTAACAATCCTTACGGGTAAGGTTTCAAAGAATTGATGTCATCTTCCAAAATATGTATTACGTTTTTCTCAAAGAGGTAATTTACGCTTTCCACAATTTTTTTAACGTTTATCTGTCTTTTCAGAGAAAAGGCGAACTTTTAACTGATATTCCAAGGATGCAGGGGGCCTGTAATTCAGTGGATTGCTGGATAATATTGTTTGCGTTTAAATTATTCTGTTAATGTTTCGTGTATGATGCGTAGTATCACACACTATTACAGATTTGATCTGCTACTGCTACCAAAATTATAAAATTACACTTTGTAATATATAATAATATTTTAGGGGAATTAATGAATGTTATGCATTTTGAGGACTATTCAGCTATTTACAACACACAATCTCGGGGTTAAATAAATGACACTATAAAGATTGAGAATATTTTCATCTCTAAACACAACATTTTTTTTCTCTTTAATTATTATCAACAGAATAATAATAATAATAATTGTATAGTCGTCAGACAGGCTATATCAGGTCAGGTTTAAGACTGTTGGATGAGCTCGAGCAAACCCTGCAGGCTTTGACGCAGAATGCAGAGGTATAAACTGTAATATATAGTTTGTCCTATCGGGTTGTGGTTTGCACCCAAATGCCAATAAGAATGTGTGATTGAAGCTATCAGAGCACATTTTCCAAATATGTCTACGTTCGGGCAGTTGCCATACGAGAGGGTAATTTGTAGTAATTTCCAAGATTGTAAACGCGACAATTATTTAAAATCTTGAAATGTGATCTGATAGAGACTTGTACTCATCTTTTATAAACATCATCTCAAAAATTCATTTATTTTGTGTGAAAATTGGGTGGGGGGGGGGGATCCAGAATGTACATGCAATTAGCTGGATTTGCCGATGAAGCAAATTTTGAAATGGGCATTTAACATTGTAATAAAGTTGGCCCGAGCTTAAACAATCGTCTTCACAAGACATACACAGTGAATTTCTCTTTCGCGTTGAAGTTTGTACACACATTCTTCAATAACAAAGAAAATAGACATGGACCCTACAGCAAATTTGTATTCACATGAATAATTTTTTTGTTGTTTTATTAGGTAATAGGTTTATCTCAAAATAATATTTTAGCTAGCAATTATTACTGTAACTCATTGACATAGCAATGGCGACATGCGAAAAAAAAAACAGCCAAGAATTCTTGTTTATGTCAAAGGTGAACCACCTTCTTCAAAAACTCCATGAATACCGTCGCTAGCTGCTGGTACCTCCGTTTCTCCACCTATTGGACCAGTAGTAGTAACTACCTCACCAATTTCATTAGATCCTTTGCCATTCCCGTTGTTCACCCCAGTAACATCTTCACCATTCTCAGAAGGCTTATTTCCATGTGCACCATGTTTATTTCCCTTTACGTTCCCTTTATTTGAGTGTTTGTTTCCAGTATGGTGTCCTCCAGGGAACTGTTCATCATATCCGCCATTAATCCTGTCCTGTGAAGGACGATCCCCCACGTTGTCTGGCCCTTCACCATCACTTCCAGGAGGCTTATAACCGTCACCATCATCACCATTGGTGTCGGGTCTGATGCCAAAATGCCAACGATCCGAAACTAGAGCGCCAATTACGTCACTAGCAATGCCAATGGGTGATGTAAGATGAGAATGGTGCGTTACGGGATATCCAAGGAAAGAACTCAGAGCACCAGTAAATATAGATCTACGGTACATCGAGTGTACTTCTGTCGGGCTCTCATTAGCTTCTTCAGAGGCTGCGAGGAGACGTACATCTGAAAGAAAGGGAATTGGTTAGTATTATAGGGATTATGGATTTATCTATGGATTTAGAACCAGAAATAGATATGATATAATAAAACCTTAAAACATTTCATAATTGAAATTTATCTTTAGATGTTAAAATTGGTATAAGCATGTCTGTCACATGGATCTCTGGTTGAATTATAATAATATTAAGTTTAAATATTATATCATATCATGTTATGCTATGTGTATACTGATAAAAAGAAAAATTGGAATTGTATCCAAACCAAGCCAATTCTAGTATTGTCCTGTCATACCCAATTCACAAGAGCGACTTGTACTTATTTGTGTGTAGTGTAGGCATACTTATTTCTGTAGGCTAATGGGCCTAAAGCATTTTACATGTACTTTACAATGTATTGCATTTATATTCGTTACGCATTGCATCAACCAATAAATACTTGCTTTTAAAATAATTAAAACTGTAAGGTATAATTACATCAGTTAATTGCAATATTAGAGCCATATAATATGTCTAGTTATGCCGCCATCTTCTGTTTTGCGTGTTCTAATATACTCTTGTCATATGACTTGGGAAGGTTTTAAAAGTAATTAAGCTGAGTTATTATCTGTAGTTTGAAGTTTTGGTATTTATACTATCACTATCAGTAATGTTTCATAATTATTTAATCGCGTGACCATTGAGACATCACTAAATTAATGTCATCTTCAATAATTATCGATTCGTCTAGTAACTGCACCTGGCTAATACGATAAGAACGCTGGCCCGAAGCGTATGGCTCTACGGGGGCGTGGGTTCGAATCCCGAATAAGGCATATTTTTTTGTAATCGTCCTTCTCCGTCATATATCACCACTTATTGTCTCAAATCATCATCATACAAAAATTAATCTGTCTAAGTAATGCATACTATACACTGTAATTTTAAGTTTGTATCTATAATGTGTACATTTCACGCTTAAATACGATAGCCCTACTTTATAAATAATAAATTCCTTTTACTGTGTAGTGTGTAGGCCTACTGTAACTTATCTTATGTCTATATGTAGCTGTTATTTAATTTCGTGTACTTAGATCAAACTATACTCAATGCTTATATCTTTGCAGTTATTAGTTGTATATTATATTGCACTTGTGTTCTCCGGACCACGTTGTCAATGAAGAAGAAGAAACAAGTTTAAATTTAGTGCTGATAAGATTTAATATACATATATCTTATTTTTAATGTGAGCCGCCATTTTGCAAATTTCTTTTTATGAATACTTAGACCATTTCTCATAGCTATTCGAATTCCGTTCAAGAATATAATAGTAAATTAAATTGTTTTATGTCTTCCTTTTTTCAATTTTACCCTTAATTCTGAGTTAAAGCTAAATATAATATGTGTGTGGTGGTATTATTAGATATTCAGTTCACAGGGAAACATATTAACGCTCGCTTAAGTCGTGGATAAGTCAAAGTGTTTCCTGGATTTGGAAGTTAGCCAACGCCCTTTGGACGAGGTTGCTACAGGAATTAAAAACTCGGCCAAGTATGAAGAAATGCACGAAATTAACATATTACACTTTTGATCAAATGTTATGACTGTGTTATACTTATAACCTATACAGAGGATACCTTATTTTACCTAGAAAAAGGTATTTTTAAAAGGTTAACGTGATTTATAATATTAATGGCAGACAACTGCAATAAAAAGCTGTTGAATACATTTCTTGACTTCCGCCAAAACGTCTTGCGTGCGAGGGTTAACTTATTAGACCTAGGCATAACCTAAGACATAAACAGTCGAGTATGCCTGTGGCGTGTTCACCTTTCACTTTTTAACATGTATACGGTAAAGATGTGATGATATGGTTTAAAAAAAGTGTTTTTGTAAAAATGGCCGCTACATAGTGCACATCAGTTTTACACTCAGTGGCCCTCTGTACTAAAGGTCATTAGGGTGTTGGGTGTTGGTATTGACACATGACGATTAAATAAGTAGCACACCGTGCCCATGTCCAGGATTCGAATCAAGACAGTAGAAACAGTACAATGCTACCGACTACGTTCTACTATAACATGATCACTATTTTTTACTATACTCAATGATTTGATCGATCAAGTCGAGAGCGAATATTTCTTGATCATGATTTTATTTTGAAAGTAATTTTAAAAGTTTAAATGTTACAACAATTTGCTAGAAATGCGTTTACTTGACATTGGCACATCTTGTGAGTCTGAAATTGTTTATCGGAAAGTTAAATATTAAGCATATTTGAAGCCACCATTGCAAAGAAATGCATTCAATTTTAAAGTGTCCATAATTCAAAGTATTCAATAAGTTAAGATTTATTTATGTTAAAATTCATAATATTAATATTATTTATTCATCCAATATCACGAAAACAAACGAAGATTATGACCCCTTGATGAGTTGGATTTTTTAAATTTCTGGATTCTTTTAAATAATGAACCCTACGAGTGATACAAGGCATGGAACTTTTCTTCTAACTTTGCGTAACGGTATCATTTCTGCCAGAGAAAACCCCATTAAATCCATCGATTTTGAATAAATAATTATACTATCTTCTGTTACAAATCTACCTCGAGTCAACTTTAGAATGGAATCAAATACGCAGATGGCTAAAACGCTAATTCCTCTCCCCCACCACTCCAACATCCCCTCAACCATAAAAGCGAATGTCGGTTGTGAGAGAGACGGCGAAATTTATACACATCATAACAAGGTTAACGGATTACAAACCACGCCATTCTTCTTTTCCTACGTACGTGAGTGTTATACTATGACCGAAGTAAGAATATGGTCACATAGTAGATGAGGGAGGACAATGCATCATACCATGCGTCTGTGCGTGTGTCACGCCTCACGATAAAAACCGAACACAACCTCTGTTTGAAATACACTTTCCATTGACGTTGTCCTTCAACAAGGATGATAGAGAATAATTTAGGTGACCCTAGGGGTCAGGGGGCGGGGCCAGCGTCACAAAAAGCTTACATAGAAGTACCCGGCACCTCCACCACCAACGAGTTTAATGCACTAACAGGAACGTATTTTTATCTTGTATCCCTCTTTATACCCGGCACCTCCACCAACATCGAGATTGAAACGGTCACAAGAAACTTTTTTTTTTACTCTTCGACGGTCTGTTGATTAACTTGCTTCATACAATTATTGCGTACTCTTGTACCCGTGCTTTTACTTTGAATAGTTGTGTGCATGTGCCATTGACTTATCTGTTGATCATTGTCAAATCAAACGTTAAACAATCATAAATGACACTTTTCAAGTACTTTATCACAAAGCCTAGATTAAATTTCATTGTTGGTTGAGTATTTACGAATATCGAACGCTTATAGTACTGTATCACACTTTAGATGATTTTCAGGAGGTTTCAAAGTTTGATTCCAGCTTTTTTTAAGGGTTAAATTTATGATGAGACGAATTCTACAATTGTAAAGAGAAAACTTTATTGAATGAGGCCCCAAATACACAACAGAGACCCTGCTTAAATAAGATTTGTGTAATTTTCATTTTTCATACACCTTTAAACAACAACCTCATGAAAGATAGCTTTCTTGTCACTATAGACATTTCTTTAAAACTTTCTGAAAAGAAAGGAATCTCTGCAGGCATTCTGTACATGCTGCAAAACCGATGTATACGATTATTTCCACATAACGATCGATAATCGATTAGTCTGATCGAACGAACGACTGACCAGTGAATAAAATCAATTTAACGCTTGTATACAGCTGAATCTCACTGGAAAAGAAAAAATAAACAAACGTCCCATCCCTGAATGTAGCTGCCAACTTCAAAATATAGGCATCTTCAAAAGTTTTGAAGCTTCCGATACAAGAGTGCGGTTGTAAGTTAAATTAAACACTGAAGCTGGAATTAGATTTTGAAACGATATTTTGCATTCAAGATTCAATTATCGATCATCAATCGATACCAAAAAATTTTTGACATTTTCTGTAGATAGTCGATTTAACTTGTGCGATTATGGATACTGAAATTCATATCGATCAGCAATTCAGAAACAAAAGTAATAACGTTATTAGAGACCACTTTTGTTTTCAACACAATGATATATTATTTTAGACTCCATACACACGCACACGCCTACGCATAGGCCCCTGTATATACGAGTTTGCTTAGTCTAGCTCAGCCGAATGTTGGGAATTGTTGTTGTTTAATGGAGCTTAACGTCTCATATTTATACGCGGGTTATCCATGAATAATGATGAAGAGGGTGAGAAGGAGGGGGTGGCGGGGCGGGGTGGCGGGGAGAAAGGGAGACGTGAAAAGAAGGGGAAAGAGGGAGAGCGACAGGCGTGCAGAATTATGGGAGGGAGTAACATGATAAGATAGGAGGTAAAAGGATTTTCACGAAATTCCGTATTACTGAAATCTACCTTGAGACATTTTGTTATAGCGAAAACCCACTTATAGTTAATAGTGATTAAAGTTTGCTTCAAGAACACATTTATCTAGCCTAAACATACATTAATCGCAGTGATAGAGCTAGCCCGTGCGTTACACGAGGTCGCCAGATCGATACTGACTGCCGACAATCCTGACTGAATTATTCTGCCGGGGTAGGTTTACCACGGAGAAAGATAAAGCTCGCGGTGAAAATACTCAGAACACAGGGTTCGTGAGTGGACGTACGGGAGAGCTGTCGTTGCTTGTTGCATGTTTTATACGAATGCCCGCTAGGTTACACACAAGTTTACCTGTTGTCTTCCTCTTTGGGTGAATAGCCAATCTAATTATTTCTTGCAATACATTACATCGTGCACATTGATCTAGCTTTCAAAACAGTTGACCAATTTAGTTTATTGTAGCCTACCTTGTGTATTAGGGTTTATTAAATATTTTAAAAATATTTATATTTTCCGATTTTTAGTTGTTCAGTTGAGATGAACGCCAAAGGTAATTTAGTATATGAATCAATGCCGAAAATTCGCCCATGACTAAGGATAGCCTTGGAAAAATTCTTCAGTTAGGATTGCCAGAGGCTGGGAGCGATTCGACGACCTCTCAATTGTGATTCTCGCATACGAGCGTTGTGTTACTTCTAAGGTGCTGGTTACCCATGTCTACCCCATGTCTCTTGGTTTTGCAGACAATATTTTTCCCCTAATATTCCCTATCAAATTCAAAAACTCAGAACTCCTCATTAGAATCTATTTAATTTCAGTTGTATTTATTTTTTCAAACGCGTATTTATTTTCATTAACTATATTCTTTGTTACTAACCTGTACAATAAAGTATGCTTAATGAAAAGGTAAATAAGAAAACGTATCTTGGTTTCATGCACATCGGACTTGCACACCAATATCACAGGAGCCGTGGCTGATTACGTAGATAGGGGAAGGGGAGGGGAGGAAAATTGTACAGCATCAGAGACGTCAGAATCGCCTAGCCTGGTCCAATGCCCGCATCACTGGCCAGGGAATAAATATGATTCCTTTTTCTCGCTTTGGTGGTGGCTATATAGGCCTACCCGACCCGATACCGCGGACGTGCCGAGCGGGAAGAGGCTTCCTTTGAGCAGCATCGCGGATAAGCTATACCTTACTTGTGAGCCGTGATATCCAATTACTCCACGCAAAGTTCAACTAGAACCGAATCAAATATGCCACATCTTAGTCAGCGAACGAAAGAATCGGCTAAACGACACTGTCAGCGTTTTCTGGCCTTACAGTTACATGGGATAATCCCCTAATTTACGTAATCTTGATTCTCAATTAGAGATGTGACGAACTAAGAGGGCCTACATCAATCATGGTTTGTTTTAATTTTTTGATTTTGTGTCATAACATCATTGAATATAACTACTATACCCAATGATATATAGGCTTATGGGACGAATGCTTTGTAGAGGGGACAGCAATGTTCACATTTCTTGTGGGAAACCTGATGCCTATGGTCAATATCATGCCCTGCCAATTTTAGCAGTTACATTGACACAACGACGACGGGTAAATAGACACAACATTGGAGAAGATCATTCAAGTGGGTGGCTGGCGAGTCGTGGCCAACCATCGGGGCGCTGGTTGGCTGTGACCATCCGCTCGTCGATATCGCTGGTATCAACAGTTGATACTGAACCACTTTAATCAATGTCCCACACTAAAGAAACAGTTCATCTTATTGAGTGGAGTATACAGTGTTATGTAATAATATTCCAGTCATCTTTCAATGAATTCGGATATCCCATTCCCATAGTAAGAGTAACTCACGATAAACAGAAATTAAATTTCTCGATTTGGTTGGTCGGGAAACACTCCCGTAGGTGTAATTGTTATTATTTACTACAATTCAGAAATTACAAAAGTCCGCCCCAACCGGGATTCGAACCACGGGTCTCCCACAATGTGTGAATTTTATTTACCATTAGGGGCCTATTTTTGGACTCCCACGGACTCCCATGGAGTCATGGACCACGGAATGTGGGAGACCCGTGGTTCGAATCCCGGTTGGGGTGGACTTTTTTAATTTCTGAATTAATTGTAGTAAATAATAGAAATTAAATTGTTACAAATTTGTACGCTCGCCTTGTCGGTCACTGTTCTAGTATAAGGATGCTGAGTCAAAACTGGCAAGGTAGTGTCGTCGACAATATCCATTTCCCACCGTACTCGCCTTCCAACCCCAAGATGTTAGTTTCGTGCTACGTTCTAATTGCCGAGACGCAAAACCGCAAGAATCGAGAAAATAAGTAGTTACACCCCTCGCCCCCCAGCCCCCTAGACCGATGGCAAGTGTTCTCATTATAGGAGGGTGTCGCATCAAGTGCGTATTGCATCGGAAAGGCAAGACGGGTATGATGGGTTTCGTTAGCCAAGGGGTCAGACAATAATGGGGTTAAATAATTTGTACTTCTTTCCCTGTCATTATTTCATGATTTCATTGTAAAATACTTCAATCGGAGGTGCGAATATGATTGAAAAGCCCTCAATCGCTAACTATCGTGTGCTTGATGACAATATGAATGGAATGAAGTGATTTGGTTTAGGCATTATTCTGAACAATCAAAGCTACTGAGAAGCTTGCTCAGGGACGATGTGACTGGACTGGTGAACATGCATTGTTGTCTTGTGAAAAAAGAAAACTAAATTCAAACTGTCAATAGTACAACAATATTTTAACGTGCATGTACATTACATTTTTTATTTTAAATTTACGAGGTGATAAAAAATACGAATTGCTTACATTGATAATTAAGAAACATTGAACTTGTGAAAAAGTTAGGAGATAGAAAACAAAATTTCGGGGATAAGAAAGGAAGTAAACGAAGAGGAATTAAATTACAAAAAAAGGAAAGGAGATAAAAATTATTTGAAACATTTTCCGAACTCAGAAGAGTACGAGGATTGCAATCAAGGAATGATCAAATTATCACGAAATGAATCTAAAGAAAGGCAAAATCTTCACTTTTCTTTCTTAATTTTCCTTCAAGAATATCGTTAATGAGTACAAAGTTCGTACAGCCAACTTGTCAGCCAGAGAACCTAAATGCGAGCGATTCCAAATCCCCGGTCTGTACAATATTCTGTTGGCATTGATGGCAATAATAACTCGAAACAGCAAATTTACAGATTGATCAAATTTATTGTCAGTAAAATTAAATTTTCATTTGGTCGTCTAAGATAGTTTAATAATTGAATTATTACGATTAGATTGAACTCGCCCTCTATGACAACAATTATGATATTTGCAACAATGTAATGTATGATTAGCCTCTTTCTATTGCAGTAGAAAGTGGGTATATATTATTTAGAAAGGTTATTATTTACATATTATTTGAAACTAAATATTACTGCCAAACTTTAAGACATGCATTGTATAAAATATACACATGAATCGCGCTAAAGGATATGAAGTAACTTCTGAATAGCAAACATAACTAAGAATAGGTTTTCACAATAATATGCAAGTAATGAGTTCAACTAGGCCTAAGTCACAAAACGTTTCCAGTATTGATAAGCAACAAGATGCTTTGCTTTGCATATACTCCCAACCAGAAGTCCAGAAGTAAATCAAGGGCTGGGTCCTGGGTGTAGTAGATACAACTTGAACCCTTGATTTAATTATGGTCGATGGTGTGCATATATAATATTGTCACCTTAATATACGTTAGAACTGTTTTGTATTTTGTAAATCTTTATTGTACAATTTTCATCCAATTGCATCTACCTTAAAAAAAAAATATGAATTAACAGCAGCATCTTTTAATTTTTATTTGGTTTTGTGCAAATGTACAAAGGTACAAAGGTACAATCATGTAAAAATGTGCACGTATCGGTCGAACATATTGGTGAAACTACAATCTATGTACTTGTATCAAAGGTAAGGTACAATCATGTAAAAATGTGCACGTATCGGTCGAACATATTTGTGAAACTACAATCTATGTACTTGTATCAAAGGTACAGTCATGTAAAAATGTGCACGTATTGGTCGAGCATATTTGTGAAACTACAATCTATGTACTTGTATCAAAGGTACAATCATGTAAAAATGTGCACGTATCGGTCGAGCATATTTGTGAAACTACAATCTATGTACTTGTATCAAAGGTGCAATCATGTAAAAATGTGCACGTATCGGTCGAGCATATTTGTGAAACTACAATCTATGTACTTGTATCAATGGTACAATTATGTAAAAATGTGCACGTATAGGTCGAACATATTTGTGAAACTACAATCTATGTACTTGTATCAAAGGTACAATCATGTAAAAATGTGCACGTATCGGTCGAACATATTTGTGAAACTACAATCTATGTACTTGTATCAAAAGTACAATCATGTAAAAATGTGCACGTATCGGTCGAGCATATTTGTGAAACTACAATCTATGTACTTGTATCAAAGGTGCAATCATGTAAAAATGTGCACGTATCGGTCGAGCATATTTGTGAAACTACAATCTATGTACTTGTATCAAAGGTACAATCATGTAAAAATGTGCACGTATCGGTCGAACATATTTGTGAAACTACAATCTATGTACTTGTATCAAAGGTACAATCATGTAAAAATGTGCACGTATCGGTCGAACATATTTGTGAAACTACAATCTATGTACTTGTATCAAAGGTACAATCATGTAAAAATGTGCACGTATCGGTCGAACATATTTGTGAAACTACTAGGAAAACGCTTAAGTCCCGCCGCGTTGTTGGATGAGCGTAATTGGTGCATTGAGCTGCCATGATTGTGTTATGAGGATTTTCTGTTGTTCTGTGACAAAATTATTACAAAGTCGAATAATTTTTTTAAATTAAATTGAAAAAATACAAAATTAACATTATTTTTTAATTTTTTTATGAATCGTAATTTAAAAAAATTTAAAAAATCGAAAAATTGCGATTTTCATAAGAAATAATTATTTGATTGCGCTCAAATTTTACAAAAATATAATAATTCATAAAAATTAAGGTTCTGTGAAAAATTCATTACAATAGGATAAAGCATGTAGGTGTTATAAGTCAAAGACTTGTTTAAAAAAAGGAAAAACCTGTAAAATTTTGATTTTCATGAGAAATAATTTTTCGATTGCGCTCAAATTTCACACGAATATCTTAATTCATAAAATTAGGGTTCTGTGAAAAAACCATTAAAATCGAATTAAGCATGTAGGTATTATAAGTCGAAGAAATATTTTTAAAAATCGAAAAAATTCGTAAAATGGCGATTTTCATGAGAAATAATTTTCCGATTGCGCTCAAAAACGTGGCAGTTCTAAGTTCAGAGATTTCGAAGGTCTCCATAAAATTTCATCGCAATTGGAGTATCGGTTTAGCCGGAATCGTGTTAACAAACACACAATAATACAAACAGAAAAAAAAAAAAAAAAAAAAAAAAAAAAAAAAAAAAAAAAAAAAAAAAAAAAAAAAAAAAAAAAACATCGCGGATTTTTTTCTCCAGTGTAGTGAAATGGAATCTTCGCTTCGCTCGCTACGCTCGCTACGCTCATCCAACAATCTATGTACTTGAATCAAAGGTACAATCATGTAAAAGTGTGCACCTATCGGTCGAGCATATTTGTGAAACTACAATCTATGTACTTGTATCAATGGTACAATTATGTAAAAATGTGCACGTATTGGTCGAACATATTTGTGAAACTACAATCTATGTACTTGTATCAAAGGTACAATCATGTAAAAGTGTGCACGTATCGGTCGAACATAATTGTGAAACTACAATATATGTACTTGTATCAAAGGTACAATCATGTAAAAATGTGCAAGTATCGGTCGAACATATTTGTGAAACTACAATCTATGTACTTGTATCAAAGGTACAATCATGTAAAAATGTGCACGTATCGGTCGAGCATATTTGTGAAACTACAATCTATGTACTTGTATCAAAGGTGCAATCATGTAAAAATGTGCAGTATCGGTCGAACATATTTGTGAAACTACAATCTATGTACTTGTATCAAAGGTACAATCATGTAAAAATGTGCACGTATCGGTTGAATATATTTGTGAAACTACAATCTATGTACTTGCATCAAAGGTACAATCATGTAAAAATGTGCACGTATCGGTCGAATATATTTGTGAAACTACAATCTATGTACTTGTATCAAAGGTACAATTACAGCATACCGACGGGGTTGGCTCGAGCGCTAAGCGCTTGACTCTGATTCGGGAGGTCATGGGTTCGAATCCTATCGTGACAGGAAATCCTGACTGGATTTTTTTAGGTTTTCCTCAGTTGTTAATGCGAATAGAAGGGATTTGGTCCTCTTAAACAGCCCTCGGACATGTTATCTGATATATGTGATTGCACCCTATCACAGGTTTAATTCCCAGGGTAAAAAATAGAGTTTTGAGTGAGTGTTTCCAATCTTCCAGTGGTAGAATCTGTAGTGGTACGTGGCCGATAACGTAACATTGAGCTACACCGACCAACCGAGCCAGAGTAGACTTGACTGCCATCTATTGATTGCCACTCCAACTCGGAATCTTCAAGCTCCGTTAGCGTGTATCGTATTATCAATATATCTGTGATTAGGCACATTTCCAGATTAAATAAGTCAATTTGTTTAGGTGGAAATCAAAGAACAAAATAGTAGAAAATACCAAGGATGGAATACGAAAAAGGAATCCATGGTATTATGTGTTATGGTGGACATCGAAATGGTTTGACTTACCACTGGCAGAAAGAAAAGTTGGAGAGCCCCATCTGGCCCAGGGTATTCCTCTGCAGATCTTAGACGGTGAGAAAATAGGTAAAGTCCATCTCGCAAATATCAGCTGTATATAGTACGTAGGGGGAGTATTTTACCCCCCAAAACTAGAGGTGAGCTCTGGCCGTCGACGTGAGAAACTTCCCCTTGCATGACGCTGGATCTGTCATCCCCACATCCCTTAGGCTAGATCGACATGATTATGACAATAATAACAAAATTATAATCTGGTGTAGAGTTACTTAATTGAGGTGCGATTTCAGAACTGCCACTCGACTCGTGGTTCACATTTTAATACATAATCGAACATAAATGCACATGCAGTTTGATACAAAGTATGTGCCCGCACCCTTTCAATTAATGTCAAAATGTTCAGAGAAATAATCCCCTCCCCCACAGTCAGGATCGAAAAGGGCCGGATTTGTTTTGGCGACGTCCGGAATTATAGAACTTCGTACTTTTACGCGGTACTTTATCTATTGGTGGCGAAGAGTTGCGACAACATTCCGTCTTTCGCAAAATGGATTCATATTCGAAAATATAAGTTTTTACTTTTTAGTTAATAGACTTACAACCCACCAAACGATCCATGATTTTAACTATGGTTCATAAGAAACAATCGAAAATGATTATGCTGACAAAACAAATTACATTTTTCCAGCCTTTTCGTATATTAAATTATCCATTTGCCTGAGTTATGAATATGATGATTTCAAATCGCTATCAGTAAACATTAAATAAATACATTGATCATTACGCTGATTTAAAATTATAAAGAGATGTATCTGATTCTGATGTGTTACAAGCTATGGACCAGTTCAGACAGGAGGTCGTCGGATCGATTCTGACAACCGGCAAGCCAGACTAAAGGTGTTTCCAAGTTATTTCTTAGTCCTATAAAATATCTCTGGACAGTTGTATTTCAATTATAATATTAAACTTACCTAGTGAATTCACGTGAGCTAGTATAAACACGAAAGAAGTCACTGCGATAAATCCACTCATTTCCACACCGATTTGCCTGCTCTCACAGACAACGGTTATACAAAGAATAACTCAATTAGGCCTTCCGGTCACTAGCATACGTGTTTACCAAGAGATACACTTCATAATAAGTCATTAGAGCGCTGTAATTATATAATCATTAGTGGCGACAAGGTAGTCTTATTTATTAACTATATAGATTATATTAAGAGGATGCGGGACAAACATGGGCCATGGCACAGTTCACTTAAATCGCAATGTCAAAAACTATAACTTATAAGACTAATAACTGTAAAGAAATTAATCGTTTGTTTTGATGCTTTTGGAATCAGTTAGAGTCCAAACAATTATGTATCACAGGAGTGACCCAAATAGGGAGCGAAGCTTACAATGAATAAAGAAGGCCATGGCAACAACAAAATATTGGA
Source organism: Sweltsa coloradensis (assembly GCA_024449915.1). NCBI lineage: Eukaryota > Metazoa > Arthropoda > Insecta > Plecoptera > Chloroperlidae > Sweltsa > Sweltsa coloradensis. Next base: position 170,456 of record JAMZAV010000204.1, read on the forward strand.
TGAAGAAATATTTGTGAACACCCTACGGAGTATAACCATTGGAAGTATTACATGCAGTCGAATATAGCCGATCAAATAGGTAATCAACAGGATCATAGAGAAAGAGTACGTTGTCGCAAAACTGCTGACAGGACACTACTCAAACAGTAGGTACTCAAGCACTCAAACAAAATTACTCGTAATAATTCTAAATCTTTAGTTGGTCAATTGGCCTATACGCTAAGATATAAGATGCATTCTATAACCAGGATGTCAGAAACAAAAGTGAAGTGAGTAAAAGTTACTTTTCGAAGCATTTACACTGGAAACTCTTTTGAGCGCGAAGACAAAAACGTGGGCGTGGTGTTGTATTCAAAGGTAACAGAAAGTCCAATCGCTATCAACTCTCCACTCCTCTCTTGTCGAGAAGTTGCCCACTCCCATTATGTTCTTTGCTTCTTCTCATGTTGAGGCTCCTGTATCAGGTTCAATAATTTCGGCAGGTGTTTTATTAAAACTTGGAGAAGGCGCAGTTTATGATGTGTAACAATAAATTTATTTAATACGGAAATTGATTTGAAATTTAGTTGAAGGCCGAGCAGTGCCCGACAAGTTGGGAGACTTGACTCTTCAACTTTCCGATGTGAAGGCAACGTGAAAAGTTCCATAAGCTACATGCTATCACCACTTCAGAAAAGTTACTCTTTCTCTTCACTTTTCTCTTTATTTCCAAACCCGCTAGTAGTGTCTCAGATTCCCGAGCGACCGCGCCACTATACGGTGCGCCTGCCAACGGGACATTGACAAGCCCGCAATACACGGTTTCAGCAATGCAATGACTTTGCGTATGAAATATCCCTTTGGACTTTGGAGGATACACAGAGGCATTGAATAATGTTCAAACCAGGTTTTCCAGAACGTGAATTGGCCAACCTGTCCACTACTGGGCAGGTGAACTATAATAAATTCAATTCATTTGTTGTTTTACTTATCGTAATTACAAATTTGAAACAAAAGAAAGTAAAGGAATTTACTTTCAAACTGCAATAGAAACGGGACTTTTCCGAATTCAGAACAAGCAAATAATTATTTAACAGTCTCAAAGACTATAGAAAAATGCAAGGTATAGAAATTGAGCAAATTTGCATAAAAACAAGGATTAAACCAAAAATGGTAGTAAATGATTATTTTGTAATCAATGATACGAAAAAAAACGCAACTAAACAAAGTCAAATTAAATCAATTATAAATTACGTTTCGTGATTTGCAAAATTTAGCTACTAAATCAAATCTAACACGTCAAAGGTACGTGATAATCTTTATTTTATTTTATTTATTTATTTAACGTCTACCTATTCAGTTATAAAAACTGATTTACAAAGAAGGACAGCTAAACAAATCTTATTACATACATGCAAACACAACAATGAACTACATTTAAGTAAATATTTGAAATAGTAATATTACAACAACAGTGCATTAAACACAACAATTTTGATAACAAATAAAAAGGATATTAAATGCAATTAATGAATCAAATAAAACAAAGTGGTGGAAAAAATACAAAAAATACAAATACAAATACATGAATACAATTAAATGATTACTACTGTGAAAAAAGTCAATTGTGAAGAAGTGAATGATTAAGGAGTAGCTCTTACAAGGATTAGTTAGTAAAGAACGTTGTCAGGTACCAGGTGCTATTTTTATTATACAATTGACACAGGCCGAAAAAATATGCCATTAGTGTTATTAAAAATCCTATGAAAACATAAATGCAGGATAATACTAAATTGTACAATTAATTACTTATAAAATAATATAGGTGTTTGTTTTTAGTAACAAGCTATAAATTCGAAATAATAAGTTTGTTTTCAATTGAAAGCTAAAAATGTATGAATGTTTAAACAGCTGTGAAAAAAATGAAGAAAAAATGTAATTTGATTTTGCCATTATTGGCCAGAAAAGTGTATTTTATAACTGATAATGTATCTGAAATTAAATAAATAATAAATATATAAATTCGTATTTCCACTCAGTCACACAACTGATTTTCAGTGCAGGACAGTAAACCAAAGTGACCAAGCCAACCCTGCAGACCCCGACGCAATCGACGAGTAAACGATAACCAACCAAAGATCGATATTTTTTAATAGGAAATATAGCAATCAGTGGTATGGACAGTGCGAACACCCGCGGATCAACGCCAGAATCAACTACGCCGATTCAGAACAACTTTAAATTTATTGTGCTTCGTTGCTAGGACGGCTCCAAAGTCACCGTTTACAAATTCCTAAGATAAGAACTGATGAACCTAAGTCCAAAACTTCTGACTTAATCGGGAATCGAACCATGGGCCTTCAGCATTGGAAGCAGGTAGGCTAACCACAAGACCAACGAGCCACACATACAAGATCAACGAGCCACACGATTAAATTATAATTAAGGTAATTAATTAAATTAAGGTAAATAGTTGTTACAAAGATATCCAGGAAACATATTGCGTCATATCAATTAATTTTTATACAATCCAATTTAATTACGCACAGAGTGAACACATATGTAACAACTTGTGTGAAAGGTTTATTTTGAAAATTAATATGTTTTACTTATATCTTGCGAGTAATTTATAGAGGAAAATCATACCATCGTTTTTATTTAAATCTTCAAATGCAATTTTAAAAAATATACTATTTTGAAACAACTATGTAAATAAATATTTACATTTAGAAATTTAATTTAATTTTCCCAGCCGAATGGATGTTATGTGGTTGAAACCCTTGTACTTCAATTTAAGATTTTTTACCAAATGACATTCTAAATTTAATTGTATTACATATTAATCGCTCCAATTCTTAAAAAAAATTAAATAAAATTTAAAAAAATATTACTCTGTGACATTGAATATCTGTAGGGTTGGTCTCCAGGTGTAACCAAATACATCTTGATGATATGTTAATATTTTGTTATACATAAATATAATTATTATTTATGTATTATGGGCAGCTATTATGCCTAATGAACGGCATGATGCCACCAGCAACGTGTGAGGCGAATAAACAGATGCTACATGTAACTTGATTTTAGTATTTCCCACTCATTCATTTGTTATGATTCATAGCTAGACACCTGGTAGTATAGGTAGATTCATCTACCGCCCCTTGTCACCTGGGGTTCTAATCCTCGGCGGGAGTACAAGCGGGGGGTGGTGGGGTGCCGGGGGGAGCGGAGGCGGGGGCGGTACCGGCATCGGCGGTGGCGGCGGTGGCGGCATCGGTGGCGGTGGTGGTGGCGGCTGAGGTGCCCTTGCCTTGCGACGAATCGGAGGCATTTCACCTCCCACTCTGTAAAACAACAAAACACGGCGTATTCAGTAGAAATTAACCACGTACAATGACCAACTAGAGGTAGACGAGATAGAAAGAGGTGAGGCCTACTCAATGTTACCGATAGAGGTAGCAGCTAGCTCATGCGTAAAGCGCGAGGCTGATTCGGGAGGGAGGTCTCGGATTCTATTCCCGTCATCGGAAATCCCGACTGAAAGATATTTCCAAGGTTGTTTCCTGGCCCTTCCCTTCACTAGCTAGACCCCTGAGGAGAGGCATTCAGTTGAATTTGGACTGGTTTCCCAAGAGAAATTTAACAAATTTTAAATTTAAATTACATTTATTGTGCACAATGATTTGCCTCGTTTTACTCTTGTGTTTTTACTTTGCTTTTTTGTTCGTATAAATCATAATTTATTGGATGAGCGTAGCGAAGATTCCATTCTACTACACTGGAGGAAAAAAAAACGGAATGTTTTTTCCCTTTTTTTTGTATTTTTGCCTGTTTGATAACACGATTTCGGCTAAACCGAGACTCCAACTGCGATGAAATTTTCTAAAGGCCTTCGAAATCTCTGAACTTAGAACTGCACGCGGTTCGAAAAATCGATCGAAAAATTATTTGTCATGAAAATTGCAATTTTACGATTTTTTCCAATTTTTAAAAATATTCTTCGATTTATAACACCTACATGCTTTATCCGATTGTAATGATTTTTTCACTAGGAAAACGCTTAAGTCCCGCCGCGTTGTTGGATGAGCGTATATGGTGCATTGAGCTGCCATGTGTTACGCGGATTTTCTGTTGTTCTGTGAAAAATTCATTACTTAGTCGAAGATTTTTTTAAATTAAATTAAATTAAATAAAAAATTAACCTTATTTTTTTAATTAAACTAAATTAAATAAAAAATTAACTTAATTTTTTAATTAATCGTAATTTTTAAAAAAGAAAAAAATCGTAAAATTGCAATTTTCATAAGAAATAATTATTTGATTGCGCTCAAATTTAACACGAATATATTAATTCATGAAATGAAGGTTCTGTAAAAAAATCATTACAATAGGATAAAGCATGTAGGTGTTATAAGTCAAAGAATTGTTTTAAAAAAGAAAAAAACCCGTAAAATTACGATTTTCATGAGAAATAATTTTTCGATTATGCTCAAATTTCACACGAATATATGAATTCATAAAATAAAGGTTCTGTGAAAAAATTATTAAAATCAGATAAAGCATGTAGGTGTTATAAGTCGAAGAAATTTTTTAAAATCGAAAAAAATCGTAAAATTGCGTTTTTTATGAGAAAAAATTTCCCGATTGCGCTCAAAAACGTGGCAGTTCTAAGTTCAGAGATTTCGAAGGCCTCCATAAAATTTCATCGCAATCGGAGTATCGGTTTAGCCGGAATCGTGTTAACAAAAAAAACAAAAAAAAAAAGAAAAAAAAAAACATTCCGGATTTTTTTCTCCAGTGTAGTGAAATGGAATCTTCGCTTCGCTCGCTACGCTCGCTACGCTCATCCAACAAAACCCTATTTTATGAATTAATATATTCCTGTGAAATTTGAGCGCAATCGAAAAATAATTTCTTATGAAAATCGCAATTTTACGATTTTTTTAATTTTTAAGACATTCTTCGACTTATAACACCTACATGCTTATAATCCGATTGTAATGATTTTTTTATAGAACCTTAATTGTATGCATTAATATATTCTTGTGAAATTTGAGCGCAATCAAACAATTATTTTTCATAATAATTGCAATTTTACGATTTTGCTATGATGTTGCAATAATGCTAAGGCTTTTACAATTTTCATTTTTTTTTTAATGAAAGGTGGTTTAGATTAAAAAAACAATTCATCTAAACATTCACCAGACGGATTTTATAATTTTTGTTTTGGTTGATAAATATGATTTTTTCCTTTGCATTGTTGAAAAATGTATGTTATTTGTAACAAAATCTATATATTTTCCCATATTTTAATTAAAAAACTATAAATCTCATCAAAAAAGTGTCTAATGAATTTGTCAGAATAAGACTTGTGAGCATATGAAAAGAGAAATCATCCTTTTATCTTAAAAACTGTAGAAGAAGTAGGATAATAGTTAGCAAATGTGCTAGAATAAAAGTTTTGAGATAATAGCATTTAAAGTTTAATTGTGTTCTTTTTTTGGTAAATTTGAGTGTAACATAGCCTAAAGATTCAGTTTATTTATTTTACATGAATTTACTGGGCCTTTATAACCTGTTAATCTGGGATTCTTTAAAATTGACTAAAATTGTTATAAATAACACTCTATACAGCCTTAGATTAGGCCTAATATCAGTACTGGTAAGCCATTTTCCCATGCAAAATAGCATGCAGCGCTCAAGAAAAAATTAATTTAATGCTTTTAGCATTATATCAGCATAAAATAAATTTATGTAGTCAATAAATAAAAATGTAAACTTAAAAAAAAACAATTACAACAATAATAATGCAAAATTGCTGGTTTTTCATACATTTTCAGTGAAATAACCCCATAAACAATTACGCTCATCCAACAACGCGCCTGAAAAAGCGTTTGCGAAGCTTCCTAGTCTACGAATCACTTGCATTACTACGTAGATGAGTACAAAAAGTCGGCCATATTGGGTATTATCCGAATCAAGAATTGTGCGGTGGAGGCTTGGAGCTTGTTGGACTCTGAGAATACAAGCAATCCCACAATCTACACAGAAATTATTGTTGTATAATTATTGTATAACTAGGGAAACGACAAAGTCGTTGTTAGACGAGTGAGCGAGTCATGTGTCGAGTAGGCCTACCCGGGAACATTTTCATTTGTTTGATAATTCAGATTCAGATGTGCTTTTATTTTACATGTTACATATTTATAATAGGCATTTAATACATATAAATTTGAGAAGCCCACAAAGTCTAATATTATTATATAATAAAAATAATAATAATAATATTATTATTATTATTCTAATAAAAGTCCACTTGACGTCTCCACTTGACTCTTATGGCTTGAATGTCTGTTTTTCTGTTACTGCTTCGGTACAGGTCGCACCGTTTCTCTGATCGACCTGAAATTTGGCACACATGTACCTATGCGGGTTGCTGTATATTTTTTGAACAAAATACGAAAAAATATATATATAAAAATGTTCCGATCGTTATGAAATTTTGCAGGGTCAATAAGTACAACATTCTCTCCTATTTTACAAATTTTCAGCGAAATCGGTCAAGACCTTAAAGACTTATTGGTATGTAACATTATGGGAATGTCGTACTCGGGTCGTGTTGCACGTACCGGTGCTCGCTCAACAACGCGACGGGACTTAAGCGTTTTCCTAGTAATAAAGGTATAATTAATAGGGTTTTGAGTGTCAACTGAGGCCATAATGCGCCACTCTAGACTATGATAGGCTAGAGAGGCCTTAGGTAGGGGGAAGAAAGGGAATGGTACCGGGTACTCAACACATGGCTCACTCACTCGTCTAACAACGACTTTGGCGTTTTGCGTGGTTCGCAAGTGTGCGTTAGTAAAACTTCCTCTTTCAGTTACAAATAATAAATAATTCAATTTCATGGATAATTTTAACTTTTAGACTGACTGAGATACTAGTAATAAAGAAGTGAAATAAAGGTTTACATTACTATGTTTAATTATGTGTGGCATTCGTTCCTAAACATCGAATTCACCGAAGTGATTAGGCCTAACTATGCAACTCAATGAATTCAATCACCAGACGTTTACACAACAATCAGATAGCATTATAGGTCTAGTTATCAGAGTCAACCCTTACCAAACAACTGGAGACAACTTGTCTCGGCGTGAATGGAATCATCTACGAGATCTGTCTAGCTAACTTCTCTTGAATGACAAGTTCCGGCATCACATTCTCGAGTGGAGTCTTCCAATCGATTCCACATAGTTGTTGAGAAATCAGAGCAAGTTCCTTCAGTCCCGGTAGATGCTCTGGTATCAACATGATGGTTGGCACAATGGAAGGGGTACAGTGAGCCAAAGATGGACGAATCCCTGAGTGGACCTCAAGTCTTGTCAGCTTGTTGCACCCCTTTATGATGGCTGCCAACCCTACGTGAGTAACAAAGTATTGTACGCTATTCGGCTGCAAGAACAACTCGGCTAGGTTCTTCAAGTTGGCACCTATGGCCACGGCCACACTGTCACCGAAGTAGCAACGTTGAAGGTCGAGTGCTGTAAGGTGTTTTAAAGAATCGTTGGAAAACATGTTGATCCAAGTTTCTTTCCCAGCCCAACCGCCTTCAAACCTGAGACGACGCAGGCTTGGCATGTTGGCGATCGCACTAAGACATCCAGCATAGTACGACAACGAGCCACCATCATATGACTCGATCGCCAAGTCCTCTAGATGGACACACTTGATGATGGCTTCTCCAGCTTTTACGGACCACCATCTACAAGCCACATGCAACACACGCAGAGTCCCACATAGTTGGCTACACGCTGCTACAAAGTGCTCTGCGTCATGGGTGTATGAACCGTCGGACAATCTTAGCTCCTCCAGTTGAATCATGTAAAGACTCCAGGGACATAATAATAATGGAAATTCAGACGTGGACTTCAAATTTACTACTCTCAAATGAGCAAGCATCATGACGAAGTCTTTATAACATTTTTTGTGAAACTTATTGACGCCTGTTTCATTATGTTTCGCTTCGTCGTATATCCCTAAACATTTGTCGATGGTTTTCTTTACATACTCCTCATCAAAATGGGGGGATGCCAAGTATGATGACGCGTCCTTCAGACAATTAAAGAAGTGGTTTGTGGCTTCGCTCCTCATCAGATCATTAGGCAGGCGATATAGCTGGTGGTCCCAGTGCAAACGCTCCCACTGGGGACATACCTTAGCCACTGTACTGCACACTTCTCCGAGAGTCAGGTACGAGAAGATGTTGAGCAGTACCTCCTCCGGGAGCGACTGGATGCTGGCTGTAGCGGGTGGAGACATTTGTTGTTCCTTCTCGGTTGTCGTACCAGCAAGGTCACGATTAGTATTTTCCTCCATATTTCCGCGAGATCAGATTAATTTAATACTATATTCGAATGAACTTTTATTATTCTTGTGTCACTCACAGCATAGAGAAAAAATAACAATCACTGAAATATGGCAAGTTGTGTTTTCAACATATCTTCAATAACATTAACAGTCGAGTATTTTTGTTCTATTCTACTGCCTGCTCGAGTTTTATTTCACGAGGCAGTGTAAAATCTCTGTAAAGCCACCAAGTCTATTGAGAAATTTAGTAGACCTTGCCAGTCGCTAAGACCATCATACAAGGGTATGAATTATTAGACGAGTGAGCGAAGCGAATGAGGAAATTATAACGCCACTTGATCGGGTCTTCGTGGTGACTAATGTGTCTGTCTTTTCGCTCCCATACGGCCGAACGACCAAACAGATTGAGCTGAAATTTGAAAGAGAAATCCGTGACCACGTGATTGAGAAATTGAGAACTGCAAACAAAATGAGCTAAATCCGTTGCGATTTAAACCTACAAGAAATAATAAATTGAAAATTAGGCTTAAAATGTGCAGGTTTCATTTAAACAGCAACGCATTTGTTCTTGATGAAGTCATTTTTATCGACTAATTTTTGTCAGGCTGTGATTACATGCATGGCAGCGACCAAGGTGTATCGAATTTTGCATGCTCAAGATTCTCCTAAATTCCGCTGGGAGATTGAGTGCAATCTTTACTTGTATTTCGTACTGGCTATGTTTTTCATAGTATTGTATGCATTTCAAAACATGTTTTGTAATTTTTTAAATACAACAATCCAGAAGTTACAAAATCTTTCTTTTAGTCTATCATAGGCTAGAGGGGTGCATTACGGCCTTACAGTTGACGCGCCCGTACACCAACTTAACTCAAATCCCTATTATGTATATCGATATAATTATTATCAAACTTAAATGCAAATGTTCCCAGGTAGGTACTCAAGACATGACTCGCTCACTCGTCTAACAACGACTTTGGCGTTTTCCTAGTTATTAGACGAGTGAGCGAAGCGAATGAGGAAATTATAACGCCACTTGATCGGGTCTTCGTCGTGACTAATGTGTCTGTCCATCTGTCTGTATGTCTGTCTGTCTGTCTGTGCGATCCCTTACAGCTGAACGACGAGCTGAAATTTGAAACAGACATCCGTGACCAGTTGACTGAGAATTTCAGCTCAATCTATTTGGCCGTTCGGCCGTATCAATCTGAAATGACCCTTTATTATGTCATGCCTTGAAACTGTGCACAAATATACACCCAAACACCAAAAATATGCATTCCAAAATCACACCCCTTCTTTGTATCAGCATATTTTGACCGAACCACTTGCCCAAATTACAAAACAAAATGTAGCTGATTCACAGAAAAGGCTGTCGAGTACGTCAATAATGGCCAGTATTTTTTCGGATCAAAATCCTCCAAGTAGGCCACGGGGCATAAAGATCATCCCTATGTTATTTGTCATGGGAGAATTTTGCCGATGGGACCTATAGCTCGAAAAATACCAAGTTCGACATTTTTTCCCGGGTCAAGGAAGACCCAATAATTTTTCTGTAGATTTCTAAATTCATCACTAGTTAGTATGAATGAAATATATTTTTTGAGTTTAGCGGGTGAATACCCCTTTAATATAATCTATAAAAAATCTATGAATCGATAAATTATAAAATAATACGTATGAGTGGGAGAGTTGCCTAAATCACCACCCATTGCTGCATTACAAGAAAATAATGTGTATACAAGTCTTATTAGAGAGTAGAGTTTAGAGTATCGAATGTTTCCATTCGTACCTGAATTTACCTTCTTGTTACGTAAATAATATTTTTTGTTTTGCATCTATACAATAGTTCGAGGAATATAACTAAATAATATCAAAAATGTTCATAGGAAACCAACGTAGGGACAAATTGCCCCTATGCAGTTAACTAACAACTAAATTTGGTTTGAGAAAATTATTTGGTAGAAAATGTCCAAGAACTATTTTATATGCATGACACTAAAAAAAAAAACTTGTAATAAACCTTCAGCATGGATTGCCGGTGGCTGACATCGAATCGTAGACCTGCCGAATCTCACACGAGAACGATTGAGGGTATCTATTGGTTGGTGGTAGTGTCTCCCTCTTATCAACCGTACTTCGCACTTGGCAGTGTAATAAGAGTAACGGAAATGGTACTGGGATTGCTATGTCTACAGGGTGACTTGCGCGTTATATGGCGTGATAGCTTACTCGTAGTGAACTCGTTTAGTATCGCTAGCATAAGGTGGAACATTGGTGCATGGTCGCCTACTTCGCACAAGAGAGAATAATACACAATTGAGACTTTCAGAAGAGAACTGTTTATAAAACAATAATGCAGTGCAAAAGATAAATGTCTCGGATAGTTTAACTTCTTTCAATAACATTCAACAATTTGTGTTTACCACGAACGAGGCTTACAACTGAAGTTGTCGGGTGGCATGAACTCAGCCTTTTCGTTTTATTGCTGCCCCTCCTAACAATAAATTGTATTTAATCTTAGGTCATACTAAAAAAACAACAGGTTTTTAACCATTTGGGAAATATTCCACCCATACCGAAATAAATGTGCTATTAGCAGTTACTAGAGATGAGGGGAAATTATTGAGAATTGTGATATTGATTGATGGATGATTATGATTATTTATGGTTATGTTGTTGATAAGAATAGATGCATATACAAGTGACCTTTCAAATATTATTTTATATCAAATACTGTTTTACCCAACTTGGAAGGGCACCAGAGCCATGTCTGAATTGTGGGCACGTAAACATCAATTTGTGTTTGCAGGATCTACAATTTTTATCCTAAAAATGTCTACCAAAAAAACAGTGTAGTTACAGCATATTCCACAACAAATAAATGTTTCATTACCACGTGAGGGAAATATTACAATTGACAATTATGGCTAATATGTATGGAGGTCGTTCTAGCAAAAAGCAGCAATACAAGTGCTCTGTTCATTTCATTTTATCATGCATGACATACTCGTACAACCCAACCTTGGAATGCGCATCCAGAGCTAATTGGCTGAACTTGCAGGGCACGTAACTAGCCTTTGTTTTTCAGGGGAACGATCATTTTTGTAACCTCCCAAGATCAATGGTCACCACAACTAGTGGGGTATGTGGGTGCAGTCAGTTATGTCATCCAAAAATAATTTATTTATATACGCTCTTTCCTGGGTAAAGTATACGATTGAGAACAATGGGGGGGGGGGGGGCTGGGGGGGGTGGTCTCTCAGTTGATGCGGATCCAGGATCCACTGCCCCGGAAATTTTTTCGATTCTAAGAGTGTGATTGGAGTATTTTGACGATTTTTTTTTTGACAAAAACCCAATAAAGATATATGAAAAAATAGCAAAATAAGAAAAATATATCAATATTTATATAATATCTCAATAAGTACCTGATGAAAAATAAAAATTGTGTTCCCCTCGCCTCGTTTCCCTCTGACCAAATTCCATGACCATGGACATGAAATTCCGAATCTAAATCCGGGTAGATGATAGGTTTTCAGTTTGACCACATTTTTTTGTGAATTTTAAAATAAATAAAAAAATACCCATTTCAATGGGATGAATTGTACGGATTTGTACCTTTATTAGAGAAGATTGAAAATACAAATCCGCAAAAATTGCTAAAAATGGGAAAATTTTGGTTTTTCTCGGAAATGTAATATCATTGTAGTATTGCTGTTTTTTGAGATAAGCAAAATCTAAAAAAAATAAAAAATTAGAAAAAATCTTCTTTTAGAAATGTGCTTAAAATTTAAATTTGAACTAAAATTGAAGCTTTAAATTGAAATCCAAAATTTGCCCCAAATTCCTTAAAAATCGTACTAAAAAATATTGAAAAATATCAAAATACTCAGAAAAAAATTAGAAAAATGAATTTTTGGCTGAAAATGACCTAAATATAACGCCAATTTAATTCGTGACTGAGAGGGTTAAGGGGGCGGTCGCTCCCCCCCCCCCCCCCCCGTAGTTAAGCCACTGAGCAGAAGCACATGCGACAGTCACAATGTCTCTGCCATGAGGGTATGAACAAAAAATAATAGTTTTCAAATTGTTTTCGTAGGGACATCATTAAACGAGGGAGCGGAGCGACCGAGTGTCTCCATTCAACTCAAACGGCTCTCATTCTGTGATTCTGTCTGTACGTCTGTACGTCGAAAATCAACCGAACCGCTGAACAGATTGCGCTGAAATTTTAAACAGACATCCGGTACGAGTTCACTGAGAACTGTTAAAGGGGCTAAAAACCCCAAAAATTATTTTTTACCACGTGATCTATAGCACAATACTACACTTAAATGACCGTTTAAAAATTATATCTTGTAACTGTGATTTAACACGAATTTTTTTATTTTTTTGATCCAGAAATTGGCGAAAATTGGTGTTTTGGAAAATTTCCTAAATCGGCTTTAACCTGCTTCTTTTTTGGTCCACATAGATACTAGAGCATAGTACCAATCTAAAATGCCCCTTTATAACATCGTGTCTTGAAACTGTGCCCAAATATACCCTCAAACACGCAAAAATATGCATTCCAAAATCACACCCCATTTTGGTAATCAGCATATTTTGACCGAACTACTTGCCCAAATTACAAAACAAAATATAGAGAATTTACAGAAAAGGCTGTCGAGTACATCAATAATGGCCAATATTTTTTTGGATCAAAATCCTCCAAGGTCACGGGGCATAAAGATCGTCCCCATGTTATTTCTTATGGGAGATTTTTGCCGATGGGACCTAGCTCGAAAAATGTCATGTTTGACAAATTTTTGGGAGGTCATAGTGGCCCCAATAATTTTTCTGTTGATTGCTCAATTCATTACTAGTTAGCCTGAATGAAATATATTTTTTGAGTTTAGCGGTTAAATACCCCTTTAACAAAATCAGCTAGATCCATTGCGATTTAAGCCTACAATAAATAAAAATGTGATTTTTTAAATTATCGATAGCATTTGTTTAGTAGCAGCTAGCGGGACGAGATCTGCATTGCTGGCGTGGCTGACATGGCACAGTGGTAAGCATTTAGCCTACCGCACGGAGGGTTGGGGTTCGATGCCCGTTAGTTCGAACTTATTTTATATTTTTACACCCACATATTATTTTTGAGGGGTGTTAAATGGGAAATAAAAATTAGGTGATTTTGTTTTATCTTGGAAATTTGTTAATGCTTCACGCTAATACGTTTTGAACACGATTCGCATTTTAAATGTTCAATTTAAATAACTAGGGAAACGCCAAAGTCGTTGTTAAACGAGTGAGTGAGCCATGTGTATAGTACCCGGTATCATTCCTCATACTGGGCTAGATCCAGACTTAGGTATATGGGAGGAAACGGGATGTTCCCGGGTACTCAACACTTGGCTCACTCACTCGTTTAACAACGACTTTGGCGTTTCCCTAGTTATGCATATTGAGTCGGAAAAGTAAATGTAGTAACAGTACAGTATATCCTGGGGGATGTCAAAGGGAATTTTTACATCATCAAAACAGCTTTAGAAAAAGCTGCGGGCAGGATTGTCAATCGTCGGAATTGATCTGGCGATCTTTCTACTTGAACCCTCGTATCCGGGCACTGTTCCTACTCAATCGGAAGACTGGATGTTAAGTTATAGTAAGTCCTGAATAGTATGGCAGTTTAGCCGAGGCAGACATATTATTATCTGTGGGAACTTGAGGACATCGAGACTGTTGACAGTCAGTAACCTGGTATTGAGAGTTTAACAGAAAGTGGGTGTGTCCAACTTACCGACTTGTACTGCTCAGGGACGAGGAGAGCGCTAGATGCGCTGAGTGAGCTAGTGCCCGAGAATCCTGGAAGTAAGACGTATGCATTAGTGGACGAAATTCAGAGGAACCTTAGAAGAAGGCGTTTCTCAGATTAATTTGCGTTCACGTTATTGTGAAATGACTCATGAGTGAAGTAAAGACGAGGTAAATGTTTCGCAAGTTATTTTATTCAAGGGTGCGTCAACCGTCAGTCCACCATGCTCCAGTCTAACCTAGGGGGTCGGTCCATGCGAGACACAGGCGGGCATGGGGAGTGGAGGGTTGCATGTTTTCTCGTATTTTATGATCAGCTCCAGGCCAAATGGATCCCCGGGACCAGACGGGCATCGTAGGGAACGGGTAACTGTGAGTTCCGCTCGTGCGTGTGTCCACAGAGAACACAACGGACCTATAAGCTTCACTAATATGTGCGAAATGTAGGTATAGGTAGACATGACAAAACACACATTTCATAGTTCATTGTTAGAAGACATATTGAAGGAGAAGTTCTCTTCAAGTCATTCCGTCAACTACAAAAAATGCCGCCAATAGTTCAAACAACTGCATACAAAGATTTCGCCTAAGATGTCCCTTACTTAGTGAAAACGAGCCCATGAGGATTTTCCTTCCCAACTTTACACCTAGTAAGTCACATGAAGAGGGGCGAGCTGTTCCATACCAAACTAAGTGACGACAGGAAATGTGTGACTGTGACAATTATTTCGTCACTACCTATAGAAGCATTCTGTATCAGTAGGCCACCAATCAAATTTAGCCTACTATAACGATATGAACCACAACATGGCTAAAAGTTTACCTTTTTCTACGAACGTGCGATGGAATTCCGGACAAAGCCTCATAAGAATGGGGGGGGGGGGGGGGTACACACCACATTTTTTTTACTACAACCATCCATTTCACTCAACTAAAGAACTTTGGATTTGAAAAAAAAATGTAAGTATGGAACACAGGATCAACTTATAGAAATTAGTGTTGTGAATTATGAACATCTTAGACGTTGAATTTGTTTAATACTTTTAGAAATGATGTCAAGAATATTTAGGTATAAGCCTAGCAATACAAAATTCAAAACGCGAACAGAACGTACACAAAGAACATTGCAAGCACAAGTACACAAATTATTCGCTGCCCAAATCATACCTGCTGAATGGCAGAGATCAAGATCAAAATATTACCAAGTTGAAACATATTGCCAGTGATTCTAGCCTACATCGAAAATCGAGAGGATGGATAATAATGCTTTTAGACGATCATACACTAATTCTATTTGTTTATTTTAATGTATTTTTCTCGTCACTGCCCACTCGGCGAGTTCTTTCTTTAGCCTAGTTGTGAACGTCAGTATTTCTGTGAAGTTTGTTGTCCGGTTCTCTCCCGTCAGCGTTGACTAAATGTTTCGGAGCACCCGATCCCGGTTCAATCTTTGCGTGGATGTACAGAACTCGGCTCTATCCCAACTATTAATAACATTATTTTTCAGTAGAAGTGACACTGTTGCTAAACCTTCCAAACTGCTAATAAAAAAGCACGTAAAACATTTTGTCCGTGGCATCAACAAACAATTTGGTATCCGACTTGCTTTGTGGTAACTGTGAGTTCACTGGGTTGTACTATATTATACATTACTTATGAAATAATCTTCACGTGCCAACAAAATCTTGAATGCGAAATAAATGTAGCCATTGGCGTAACTACGGGGGGGGGGGGGCGAGGGGGGGGCACAATTTTGTGGCACGGTTTTTGTAAACTGACAATAAAAATATCAATCTTCACAATTTTATAAATTATCGACGAAACGACGCTAAAATATAGTTTAAAAAAACACCATTTGCAATGTTAAAAATCAAAAACATTCTGGGGCTACGGGCCCCAGCCCCCAGACCCCAGTGGCGGTTTTTACGGTGTGAAAGGTGTGACAATTGCAAACCTGATGAGTCAGGAAAAATAACAACAACAAACCCAAACTTAATTAGTAGGGTATGAGTGAAACATATGTTTAGAAAATGTATTAAGAGCCCGCAAAATGCGAGTCAATTATTCTCTACTTTAAAGTATCTTCTATGATGTATTTGTAAAACTCACACAAGTACTTTACCCAATGTGGGAGTTACGAGATCGCTTGCTCCTTTGGGGAATCATCGGTAAAGTCTAAAAATAATGGTGAAACGTATTTAACCACGATTTTCCATATAGCCGACATCTTTGGTGTATTCGGCACCACGAAAATAAAAACACAATATGATTTCCTGAATAAGAGAGAAATATGAAATTATTTTCATAACGAACTTAAATTGAGCAAAATCAAAGTACATTGAACAAAATATTCCCGAAGGTTGTGCCTTCAAACTCCCATGAAGTAGTCTATGTTAAAGCTTCCGACCTATCAATTGCACAGTGGTGTCATGCGAGTATACGGCGTAAACCCTAAACGCAATATATACCTTTCAGTAAACCTAAAACAAAATACAAATCAGGGTATAGAGTATACGCTGTATACTACGGTGCATACTATTATACTCTTGTAGAACAAGTGAGGAAATCCAATGTCAAGTCAAAGCACATAATCTAATTTTGCAATCATACCAATTATCAGTAACAAAATAATTACAACCGTAACAAAAACACTAACAAAATTATTAATCAAACATGCCTAAAACTCGTTAAAATCCTTCAATCACATTCTTCTAGTCAGAAAACGTTTCAGGGCTGTGCGCCCCGGACCCGTACTAGCTATAGGGCCTTCCCCCCCCCCCCCCCAAATGAACTAAATCATGTTCTTTACTCAAGATAGAGCGAACGCCCATAAATAAATTTTGATGACACCACTGCACACCTGATAATGAGTTGAAAAGCCGCCACTGCCAGACCCGCACTGTACCAGGATACATAGGTAATGTTTGTGGTTACAAAAATGTTAGTTACGCCACTGAATGTAGCAACCATGGACAGGCGCATGGACGCGAGGATGCCACAGCTACCCACAACGTAAAAAACTTAGCTTGCCGCTCAGTCTGAGTGCATTTTGCGACAGAATTTAGGAAGCGTTATCGATTGATTGATTGATTGATTGATTGGATGTTGCTTAACGTCTCATATCAATGCACTTTGGCTATGGGTGGTGATATGAGTGATGAGTGGTGATAGATGAGGATGAAGTATGAACTGAAGGGAGGAGAGTAAACCCGGTACCGGCACGTAGCCTACTCCTTTCGAAAAGTATCAAGGGGACCAACGGCTTAACGTCCCATCCGAAAGGACGGTGTTACTTTGACAGTCATAAAGGTTCCTCCACTAACCCGGACTGCCGAGCAGAAGTCGAGGAGAACGAAGCCGTTACATGAGCTCTCGAACCCTCCATCCGCTCATAGCCAGCGGTATACGTGAGTTTCAGGACAGAGCGGTCACCCACTCTACCCCTGACCACGCCCGATTCTTCGAGTGGGAACCGGTTAAACGACCTCGGCTAAACCACTGGCTAAGCGTTATCGAGCTAAGTAGGATGCCATAATCTTCTTCACAAAATTTACGCATCTTGTGGTGTAATTGGTTATTTCTTTTGCGCGAGTCAAAAGATACGGCGAATTACATTTTCGTATACCACGCCAACTCTTATGGGCGCTGAGACCACATTTTGTAACCTTGGATGAACCGATGCTTTTTACGAATAAAATTATACTCTGAAGTCCAATTTCACTCGAGTTCGGTATCAAATTCTCATCCCGTAACTTTAATTTTGTGAATGTAACTTTAAAATTTCAAAACTAACCGTCTCGGTAGCTTAGGGGTAAAGCAACCGACCGGGGTTCGATACCCAACTGAGATGTATTTTGTAATTTCTAGATTGATTTCCACGTAAATTGTCTCGATCAGCGCAAGCTCCTAAACGCCGTCCACGGTGGCTCATACCGTCACACGATAAGAACGCTGGTTCAAAGCGTAGGACTACGCCAATGCCACTTAGGAACATGGCGGACGCCGATTCGAATTCCGCATAAGGCATGGGTTTTGTCACTGTCCTTCACCTTCATCTATCACCACTCATCGTCTCGATTAGAAATATTGCAAAAAAGAGACGTTAAGCAACAAAGAGCAAATCAAATCAGTAAGCTCCTACAAATATGAGTCGTAATGGCACGACATTAGTCAATCGTCAATCTCCGACCGTATATTATGTATGGCTACAACTTGAGATGCAGATGTGAGTTTGGTTTATCAAGACGGGAAACGAAATCTGTACGAATATTTAAGATATTTTTATAAAAACAATCATTTCACTGACTGTGTTTAGCACAAAGCCGTGAAAAACGAGGATTGCGAATCTAGTGCTGGATGAAACTATAGATACGAAGAATCTTAGATCAGTGATTCTTACGTTATTCAATAGATATTTAGTCAATAAACACAAAAAACACTGAATTTACGTACAATATTACAATTTTCAAAAGTCCACATGCGTTAAAGATATGATTAAACACAATATTCAACAGTTCTGCGAAGAAAATACTAATTTCTAGAGAGAAGTATAGTAACTGAACTACTTACCAAGCCACTGAAGAACGGAGTATGATGAAAATCATCAGTGCCGGTCGAACCTCAAGAAGCTGAGTCGAAAGTCGATCTCGAAAGTCGAAACTGTCGCGCGATTCGAGAAATCGTTTGAAAGGCACTGCACTCTGTCTTAAATAATATCACAGACTATATTCCAAGGAAGAATATTTCCACGCTGCCATCTTGGCAGTGACGTCACGGGCCGGTGACGGTGGGGGGGGGGGGGGGGGGGAATGCATCTCGTTATAAAAGGTAGTTATAATTTACCAATGTCGGTGATCGGACATGTTGCGTTTTGAACATCTTCTATTTGGGTAAAAAAATACAACTTATTTAAAAATGAAATTTTAATAAAACATTCGAACACCGAAGTTAAGCAGAATCGGGCGTGGTCAGGGGTAGAGTGGGTGACCGCTCTGCCCTGAAACTCTCGTATACCGCTGGTTAGAGCCGATGGAGGGTTCGAGAGCTAGTGTAACGACTTCGTTCTCCTCGACGTCTGCTCGGCAGTCCGGGTTAGTGGGGGAACCTATGACTGTCAAAGTTACACCATACTTTCGGATGGGACGTTAAGCCGTTGGTCCCCTTGGTACTTTTCGAAAGGAGTAGGCTACGTGCCGGTACCGGGTTTCCCCTCCTCCCTTCTGTTCATACTTCATCCTCATCTATCACCACTCATCGTCTCGAATAGCCAAAGTGCATTAATAATATCTAATCCAATCAATAAAACATGTCAATATAATATATTAAATATTTTAAATTAACTTTTTACTGGTCTTGGGTGGATTCTTGTTTTGTCAAATATTTGCATATTGTAAATTATAATGTCTGCCGGTCGAGGTGAAACTTTTCGAAATATTACAGTTTTAAAATCTAATGAAAACGTTTGTCCCGTGGAGAGGATTGTACTTGTCTTTCAAAGAGCGGCACAAATATCAATGAACATCGCTAATCAGCTATCATGCTTTGTGATCGGGGTTTACGGTTTACCGCTGAGAAGGATGGGCGTTATCTGCAAAAGATGACAGAAGTGTGAGCGACAGTAGTAAAATAGTAAAATGCGAATAAAAGTGTAACTATTTACCACTCAAAATAAACTGTTTATAACTGTAGACATGGGCGGCTCGTGAGTTATTATTGTGGGGTGCACATACTTTTGAAGTCTTATTCTGCGGGAACAAAGGGGTCTGGGGCGCAGCCCCAGCCGCCGGAGGCGAAAATTTTTCAGATACTAATGGTCTGAAGTACCCAGAAAACGACTCTAAGAGTATATTTTTTGAATTTATTGGTCAGGAAAAACTCCCCTATGTGTAACTGTTACCTTATGGAAAACCATCCAAAAATTCATTATTATATGGTTGATTAAAATATTACATACCCGATAATGTCCCTTCATCTCCTCCGACACGCGCCTCAAACATCACATCGTATATTTATTTTAAAATGAAGTCCATTCTTCGATTTTTTAGTTTCGAAAAACGGTCAATTACTAGTTCATTGAAATCGCCCATTTCGAGAACCAAGTCCAATTTAAACACTGTTTGCTCACTTCACCCAAACTAACCTTGCACTTCACCAACCCTGTCGCGAACAACTTTCACTAGCTAGTAGCTACTGAGCGGGTTGTGGGGGTGAATGAATGCTGCGCCTGCGAGGGCATTGAATGAAATAAACTGGTTTTGACCCAGTCGCTTGCGCGATCGGGCAAGCTTTTTCAGACGTGATTTCTAAAGATGGCCCGGGGCTCGTTCTGCCATGCCGACCGTAGAAAACGATGACAAAAATGAACTCACATTCGGAGAGCACCCTCCGGTGGCAGCACTTACCGACAGAAGAATCACTCCTGCCGAATATGCCTTGCTTTGGGCCGGCCAAAATATCCATGCAAACAATCCAACGATTTATTGGGAATATTACGAGATTTGCTTCGAACCTTAAATTTGGAATTAGTTCGCGCAGATATTTGGGGGTGCGCGTGCACCTGTGCACCTATACACGAGCCGCCCCTGACTGTAGACATTCTGAAGATTCTGTAAAAATGTATTCATTTGATTATGTATTTTTATTTTATTTTTAAGGCCACAACAACCTTGCAAGCTCCACACAAGTGTGGTGTAGGGCCAGGCATTGAATGCAATTAACTAAATACTACTAGATGCCAAAGAACACTAGGCATATAACTTTTTTATATATAAAATGAAATACGTCTATACCAAGGAGCACAAAAGAACATAATACAAAACAAAGTACAATTTATTGGATGAGCGTAGCGAGCGAAGCGAAGATTCCATTTAACTACACTGGAGAAAAAAATCCGGAATGTTTTTTTTTCTTTTTTCTTTTTTTTTTTGGTATTTTTGTCTATTTGTCCGCACGATTCCGGCTAAACCGATACTCCAATTGCGATGAAATTTTATGGAGGCCTTCGAAATCTCTGAACTTAGAACTGCCACGTTTTTGAGCGCAATCGAAAAATTATTTCTCATTAAAATCGCAATTTTACGATTTTTTTCGATTTTTGAAAAACTTCTTCTACTTATGCTTTATCCGATTGTTATGATTTTTGCTCGGAACCTTTATTTTATGAATTAAGATATTCGTGTGAAATTTGAGCGCAATCGAAAAATTATTTCTCATGAAAATCGAAATTTTACGGGTTTTTTCTTTAAAAAAAAAATTCTTTGACTTATAACACCTGCATGCTTTATCCGATTGTAATGATTTTTTCACAGAACCTTAATTTTATGAATTAATAGATAAGTGTTAAATTTTAGCGCAATCGAGAAATTATTTCTTATAAAAAACGCAATTTTACGATTTTTTTCTTTTTTTAACAATTACAATTAATTGAAAAAAAAATTAAAGTTAATTTTGTATTTAATTTTATTTTAAAAAATTCAACTAAGTAATGATTTTTCCACAGAACAACAGAAAATCTGCATAACACATGGCAGCTCAATGCACCAATTACGCTCATCCAACAACGCGGCGGGACTTAAGCGTTTTCCTAGTAGGATACTATGACGAGCACCAAGTTACACAATGCCGCCAATAACATTGGACGAAACCTTTTTAAAACATTCAACATGTAGGCATATTGTTTTATGTCAAGATCTGGACGTAAGGTGACTAATTGAAAAAAATCGGAGTAGCCTTTTTCATGGTTGGGAGCGAAAAAATCGAAAAAAATATGAGGTTTTTCTTTGGGTAACCAAATTGATGAACTTGCTTCGCCAATTAATTTGCAAAAGGTTACACCAACATTGAAAAGGTTTTTTCATTATTTAAGCATATTTCCAAATGCATTTACTTTGGTTTAGTTCTGCCATTGTTACATTAAAGTAACATTGAAACCAGAGGTACAAAACAATTGTTAAATTATTGATTGATATATAGCTGTAAACGATTTTATATCGATCAATGCCGATATTCGTTAGTGATTCTATTAATAATTCGTCATTGCATTAATTGAATAACTAACGAACATCGTCATTGATCGTTATAAAATCGTTTCAATTCAATTCATTCAAATAATAATTCATCGTTGAATTAATTGAATCACTAACGAATATTTTCATTGATCGATATAAAACCGTTTACAGCTATATATAGGCCTATATACCGTGTACTAATACTACTATACTAATATTAATTATTAGTGATTAGTGATTCAATGACGATTGAACTATAGTGTAAGTAAAGTACACAGTATATTTAAGATAATAATTAATGCCGATATCAGAAAGAGGGTTGGAATATTATGTGTATTTTCCTTCGATCAGTATTTAAAAACAACTCACCCGGCCCACAGTGAAGTCAGCATTATAGCAAACTTAATGTGGAATATTACGTAAGCATCTCATATCGCACTTAAAACATAGCGTAATGTTTAATCTAAAGGTAAATAAATCAAGGAAATATTCGTCAGTTGCATACCAAAGAGGTGCAATTTCCCCCCGAAAATCTTTCGTTTTGAGGTTCAGAACTTTCGTTGTGATATCCACATTTACTCACTCCTAACCATAAAAAAACTCAATCAGGCTAACTAGTTATGAATTTACACAAAAAAGAAAAATATAGGGTTCACCATGACCCATGACAAAATTGTCGAACTTTAATAATTTTCTATACTAAATCAGTTTTTTCTTTTCGTTTTTCGTTTTTTATGTAGACCATTAGGTGCTCAGGAAGCGACCCTCCCCCCCCCCTCGAACTAATTTTCACTATAGCAGTTTTGTTCAGAAAAAAAAATCACTATTAATAATCCACCTGTTTGCCACTTGGCAGCTGGGGCGTTTGACCTCCAGGGGTGTCCAAAGTCGAAAGTTGCGAAACTAACTTTGACCTCCTATAACGGTCAAAGTATTTGATAAAATTCCAATATTCTTTTTAATTATCATTTAACACATTATTTTTGATTATTTAAAACAAAAGCGTTTTCACTTTTTCTAAAGGGGTGCCCAAAATTAATAATAATCGATGTTACTGTTTTATACACTTTAACATTAAAGATTGGACATATAGTCCGCATTAAAGCTTTATTTTATACATAAAATGAAAGAACCACTGAATTTAAAAAATAAATTATGCAAAAACAATTCAAGGGCTGTCCAAAATGCTGGGTTTTATATTATTGCTAATATACAACATGTTTTAAAGTGCTAAAAATGTGTTCATGTTACTAAAATCAGTTAACCTGTCTAAGAATACGTATTGTATGTAGGCCTAGCAAAGAATTATAATTTTTATCAGGGTTGTCCAAAAATTTGAATTCAAATAACAGCAATTTGAGAGAAATAACAATAAAAATAGGGCAAAATCAATGTATTAGTTGGCCCAGTCATCACCGAATTTATATTCTAACCTAAACAATATAATGATGGGCTGTTTTAATACAGGGTTGTCCAAATAGTGTGTTGTGTTCTTGTAAAGAATTGTTTGAATAAGGTCAAACTCGATCATAATATACCGTCAGGTGCAAAGGAAGCGATCCTCCGGGGCCCCCCGAACTAATTTTCACCATAGCAGTTTTGTTCAGAAAAAAATCACGATTAATAATCCACCTATTTGCCATTTGGTAGCTGGGGCGTTTGACCTGCAGGGGTATTCAAAGTCGCTTAATGTTGTTTTTAATATTGCCGTAGTTCTCTTCGCTCTTGTAAAGTTTCAAGTATCTTTCAAAATACAATCACTAATATTATTCCCACATTTCTTCCCTGCCCCGAACCTGTATCTACAAAAATTTGTTTTCTCATATGTGAGAAAACACACATCCAAAAGTATAAAAAAAAAATGGAATGTATTGAATCTTTATGTATGGATTCAATGTGTATGTACTTCTGACACTAATATAATCATACCAATGGTCCTTCAGAAGTGCTTATACCGACTATATTGAATTACACATGTACATACAGACATACATACAGATATGTACAGTTATTACGGACTCACTGTATAGTAATAATAATTATACACCCAAAGTTCGTGATATTCAACTAATCTTTAATTTAGAACAGCTAATCTCTTTCTCATCTCATCAACATACATCAAAACATAATGCACCCTACAGACTTGGCAGGATATTAGTATCACCCTTATCACAGCTACTTGTGATGACCACAGATAACCCAAGGAAATTGTGACGAAGGTGAAGCCATAAACACTGATTAGAGCTGCACGTAAGCCTATAGCTAGATGCTATTATCTTAATTTTTACTGTTTGTATTTTGTTGTACAAATTTGAAAGAAATAATTTTAGGTATAGAGAAAGTTTTTCCATTGGCCGAGTTGTGTTACTAATCAGCTATACACAATGCACAATAGGGCTTATAGGCAGCATATACAGCAGTCATAGCCAAGCTGTGTGCATTATCTGGAACAAAAATGACTAGGTAGAACTGTATTCGTATCTACAATTTGACACCGCTAGTGCGTTTTGTATATCTAAATTATGGCAATGAGGGGACTTCTTCTCGGTGATTAATCAAGATGTTCAATCTTGTTCGTTATTACGAGAATTGTATTGGCATTTCCTAATGACAATGATGCATATCAGCGACCATAAGTAAATCAAGGTGTCTAGTTGTATTGACTACACCCATCCCTTGATTTACTTCTGTTCGAGGGTGTACGTGATCAAGAGGACAAGAACGAGCTCCTTACTTTTAATTGAACGAGGGAGCGGAGCGACTGAGTGTCTCCATTCAACATAAACGGCTCTCATTCTGTGATTCTTTCTGTCTGTACGTCAAAAATCAGCCGAACCGCTGAACAGATTGCGCTGAAATTTTTAACAGACATCCGGTACGAGATTACTAAGAACTGTTAACAAAATCAGCTTGATCCATTGCGATTTAAGCCTACAATAAATAAAAATGTGATTTTTAATAATATCAATGGCATTTGTTTCGTAGCAGTTAGCGGGACGTGGTTGACGTGGCCTGCATGACCTAGTGATAACCATTTAGCCTACCGCACGGATGGATGGGGTTCGATACCCGTCAGTTCTAACTTTTTATATTTTTACACCCACATATTATTTTTGAGGGGTGTTAAATGGGAAATAAAAATTAGGTGATTTTGTTTTATCTTGGAAATTTGTAAATGTTTCACGCTTATGCGTTTTGAATACGATTCGCATTTTGGATGTTCAATTTAAATAATTATTGTGGAAAGCAGAGTGAGTTCCTGTAAGGTGACCAGACGGTCCGGTTTTAGAAGTCAAAACACTTGGCTAACTCACTCGTTTAACAACGACTTTGGCGTTTCCCTAGTATAAACCATTGCAAACTCTCCGAATATGGTTCTTTCTGCCGTATAGTAGGCCTACAGACTTTCTGCATCCCATCTATTTTGACTAGTTTCCCTGTGCATACTATAAACAGGGTTGAATGTGAAATAAATGTATATCATTCTAAAACAATTTATGCGTCCCTATTAGCGTTAAAAGTATACCGGTACTCAAATGTACATCTGGAAAGAAAGCCACAAGCTGCATATTCTTACTGAAGATTTTGGACAACCTTGTGAATAATAACAGAAAATAGTAAAATACACAATGAAATGATAGAAAAACATTTTCACCGTGCAACGGCGTGCATGCGGTTTGGAGTTCAAACATTTAAATAAGTACCGGTATGAATAATTATTGTTGATCAACTTGCAACACACGAAATATTCAATCATTTAGTATAATTGTAACTTCCTACACGATACTCCTAAAATATAGACGTCCCAGTTACCAAATGACAAATATGCATTCGTGGAAAAAAATATATAGTTTCAGCTATAAGAGCATAGCCCTTTTTTTAGTTCGAGGGGATGATTTACATACAGATGTAAGAAGGCTGCTATATGTTTCAAAACATCATATATATTTTTGGACAACCCTGTATATACCATAAACAAATCCGTAATTGTTGTTTTAGGGTTGTACATCGTGCATAATGTTAGGCTGTGCAAACAAATTATGAAATGCAGATAAACTTTACCTAAAAAAATATATGAACATATGTTTGCATATGAGACATTGGACACCCCTATCGTCTAAACGCCCCAGATGTTAACTGACAAACATGCATGCATGCATGAGAAGAACATAGTTTCAGCTGTGAGAAAACACACACTGTTATAAGTTCGACGGGGTTATATACGTACAGATGAAAGAATGGCCGCCACAAGTTTCATACTATTTTGTGACTTTTTGGACAACCCTGTGTATACATATAGCAAATCAGTAGGTGTATTATGTTTTGACATCATGTATGATGTTAGGTCTTGCAATCAAATTATAAAATGAAGATTAATGTGCATTAGAAAAAATATTTTAACATATATTTGCATATGTGACTTTGGACACCCCTACCGTCTAAACGCCCCAGCTGCCAATTGGCAAACAGGCAGAAATGGAAAGAACGATTAATTTCCTTTAAGAAAACATATAGTAGCATTAGTTCGAGGGGTGGGGGGAGGGGGGGTTAAGAGCCACCTAACGGTCTAATGTTTTCCCTTCTTCTTTTCACATTTTATTCATTTTAATTAATTTCGCTTTATATTGTTAATACACAATTTAACTATGTCATCACTAAGCCTAATTGTTGTCTTACCAAAGTCGTAGCTTACTACACACAAAACACAATACATTGTTGTTTCTTTGCCTCTGTAAAGCAGTTAAAGCAAGCAGCAGTAAAGCAGACGACTGTGTAATATACAGAATCACATAAGGAATATTATATGTAACGGACCTGAAGCAGGACTACTTGACTATACTGGAGGAATTGGTAATGGGCAATGAGATGAGCCTTAACACTGATAAATGTAAATGGGTAAGGTTCACAAGAAGGAGGATAGTCCGAGGACTAGGGGAAGGTTACTCACTCATGGGGAAGGAACTGGAAAAGGTGGAAAAAATTAAATATCTAGGAAGCTGGGAGGAAAACGTCAAGGAGGTTTCTAAGAAAGGTTTTAGGTGCCTTAATTTTGTTATGCGGACACT
The DNA here is from genome assembly GCA_024449915.1 of Sweltsa coloradensis. Taxonomy (NCBI): domain Eukaryota; kingdom Metazoa; phylum Arthropoda; class Insecta; order Plecoptera; family Chloroperlidae; genus Sweltsa; species Sweltsa coloradensis. The sequence goes on from JAMZAV010000204.1 coordinate 197,676, forward strand.
AAAAGGGGCAAGTAGTGAATTAAAAGGGCACGCATACAAAACCCTAGTGAGACCGGTGGTCGAGTATGCTGGAGCTATATGGGACCCGTATAGGAAGGGGGAAGAAGATGAGATAGAGGCTATACAGAAAAGAGCTGCAAGAAGGGTACTTGGAAAGGGGAATACATGGAAGGAGGAAGTAGTAAATGGGCATGTAGTAAGGAAGTATGATAGTGTCTCCAGTATGGTAAGAGATCTAGGATGGGAAGAGCTAGAGGTCAGACGAAGGATGGACAGACTAGGGAGAATGTATAGAGTGACTAGAGATCACGAAGGATGGGGGGAGATGAACAGCCTTCTAAGGAAGGCTAATTATCTAGCAAGAGGGGATCATAAGTGGAAATATGAGAGAGGGACATGGGCTACTGATGTAGGGAGGAACTCGTTCTTGGCCAGAACGGTGGTGGAATGGAATGGCCTGAAAGAGGGGGTAGTGGGTGAAAAGGATATCAAAGGTTTTAAAAAGTCTTTAAAACTACTGCCTAAGGCTCATCCGGTTTAAATAAGTAAGAGGAAAGGACTCACCAATGAGTGTCTGATGAAGTCACATGGACGGAAGATGCAAATCAAAGGAAAAAATGGAAATAAGGCAAGAAGAGAGATGGGAAGTAAACAAGAAATAGGGAAATATGATAAATGAAAGGATGGATACTAAGAAGGAAGGAAGGATGAAGAAACCTACCACCGACTATAGTCAATAGTAGGAGAGAGAGATACAATACAATAGTAACTGAATAGGATAGACCACGGATAGACGTTAAATAAATAAATAAAATAAATAAATAAATAAATAAATACATACATAAATAAATAAATAAATAAATAAATAAATAAATAAATAAATAAATAAGGGTCATTTAAGATTGGTACACTAATGGTAAACAAAAAATAAGCAGGCTAAAATTCGCCAAAACTCAACTGTTCACAAATTATATTATAAAAAGCTTTAAAAAATCGTGTAAAATCAGATGTTATTTTTCAAATTGAAATTTTAGTTTAATATTATTATGCTGTAGAAAATAGATATACATTTTTGTGGGGGAGGGGGAGGCTCTCGCGGGGAAACTTGCCAGCTTGCCAGGTACGCGCAGAAGGTAATGAGCGGTGATTGGCTAGCTACCAATGATTCCACAGCCACATGAAATAAATACGTTTACGCGCCGGCTGTGTCACAGAGATTAGTGGGCTGTGAGCGTACTGTCAGTCAATGTCAAAAATGGCGTTGTTTATTCCTACACCGAAAGATTGGAGACCAGTGAAGTCAATATTACCGAGTTCAATGATTATCATGGTTAATGTTTTACTATTTATTGATATGGTAAAGCCGATATATGTTTTCATAGCGTTTTCAAATTATTTTACTAACTTAGGCCTGTAACTTTGCTACAGGCCTGGGCTTAACAACTTGGTTGGGCCCACATTCATTCATCTTTTTGCTTTTGCAGGTACATGGTTATTACTGTGAATGGAATTTGTGTGAAGCAGACCAGTATTGTTGCGGTGACAATCAATGTTGTAATAATGTTTACAGTTTGTGGTATTTTTGGTGAGTATAAAATTTGAATCCTAGGTGCCGAGGGCTAGGCTATGTCAAACATGTCTAAATGTACCTAGGGCTGCATAAGATAACGTGCTCTAGGGAAGGGCTAGGCTAGGTAGGCTAGCTAGGGCCTAGGCCTAAGGTACCGACCTACCCCTAGAGCTAGGGCATTTAGGCCCGTGGCGGTGGCCGTCCAAATGGTTCATTACCCATTCCCTAGGCTACCTTTGCCCCCCCAAAAAATAATCTCATCGTTCTACGTAGGACCCTCCACATTTAAATACAAGCATTAAGGGTAATTATGCAGAATCACTCAGCGGGCCGGAATTACTTTGGAAGGTAATTTAAATGATTGAGCATGTTACTTACATGGTTTGTGGAGTGATTTAAGTCGGCGCACGTTGATTTGACAATGTTTTTTGGTCATTCAGAAGGTTTGTTACATGACATAATGTTAATGTTTACGTTGTGAGAGAGTGTGTTGTATGTCGACTGGAGCGACGGCGAGGTAGGGGAATGAGGTATTGCAATACTGGCAACTAAAGCCTTTGTATTTTATGGGATTGACTGGTTTTCGTGAGTTAGCGATTCATTGGAATGAGCATATGGAATGAGGTGTGTTTATGGTTTTGTTGTTGGGCATGAGTTGGGGTCCAGGGGCAGAGCCCCGGTGGGGGTTGGGGGGCAACGCCCCCCATTCAGTTGTTCATTGATTTCATTTTTATCTCATAAGTTGATAGCACTGGTTGAGGCTGGATTTGAGTTCAAAGATGGTGAAGTGTGGAGGTCGGTGGAGGTGATGGTGGCTGTTTGTTAAGTGTTGTTTAGTGTATGTTGTTTTGTGTTTTTTTTTGTAAACACTTGAGTGCGCCTGTTAAAAAATCATTTAAAATCACTCTGTTGTGGTTGTTCTGGTTATTATTCGACAAAAAACAAATTAAAACCATCGCTGAGTAACCCTTCACTTTTACCGCATTAAGGTGTGCGATCCGCTATCTTAAATTTAGCCCCTTCACATTGATTAGCAGTTAGGTACCGACTTTCGCCTTTGTAGGCCTACGTCGAATTTGCTTCTGCAGTAGGAACGTCGTATTGATCGGTAAAAATTATGGACCATTTTTGCTACAGACAGATGATGAGCTAACCAACTGGTCAGAGATACGTAGTGTGAACTCTGGGCTAAAATAATGTCAAATAATTAACGTTCTTACAAGACAAATGCAATAGGTGTGGCATATTAATATTATACTTTTATATCATTGGGTGGTCCACATAGGCCTAGGCTAATTGTAAGTGAGCTGGAAATGTATGTTTTAGGCCTACTACAGTACCTAACTACGGTAGGCCTACAATTTTTTTAAGAAAGCATGCCATTTGAGAATATTTTCATGGTTGATAACCTAACAAAATGATGACTGAATTGTTGTCGTCCTCCTTTGTAAATCAGTTTTTTGACTGAATTGGATAGACGTTAAAATAAAATATTGATTATCGTATGCATCCCGAATAAATGTATCCAACCGGTACCTAGCCTTAGGCCCTAGGTCTATTATATACTATCAACTTTTAAATATGTATACTATTATCTTGATCTTTTCAGGGCTGGTGCCATATTCCTTGCGATAATGCTGTTGTCCTTTGGAGGATTTTTCCGTTACTGTTATGCATATAGACCTCAAATCATCGTCCACCAAATTACAAACTTTGTACCTCTACCAACTGACCGTACATGTCCAGAAGAAATGCAAGGCTTAGTGGTAAGTGAGCCAGCAAACAGCTAATCAGAGTGCTGTCTCCAAGTTGTATCAAGTTATTATTTTACTAAATCAACTATCAAGGCATATTTTTAGTTATTTGGTATTCCTTTTCTGTCTATTTCCTAGCATGTGGCATCAATATTTTTGGGTTTTTGCGGGTGTGTAAGCCTACCCTTTTAAGTACTGGTATAAAAGTATGAGAAAGCCAAGAGCATAGGCCTATCATAGTTCCAATGTCGAATAGAAAATTTAACTTTGTTATTTAAACATTTAGTTGGCTACTGTATAGTATATCAAGTATCAACTAACATTACATCCTTGCTCTATAAGCTTGCAAAGATTTCCTTGTCAATTATGCTCAGGATATAGTTTTTCAAATGATTTCTACTTTAAAACAAAATTTACAAAATAGAGACTAGACCTACAATATTCTTGTTTTTAACATGTGCATATCCAGCATTTTGTTTGCTTACTGACTAGACCATATGTTTTGTTCCAGGCTTATGAAGACATTGAACCAGGACCTCCTATGAAGAATCCTCCACTATATTCAAAAGGTCCTCCAATCAAGTAACCCTTGCTCTAGGAATACATACTTCCAAAGCTATATTATCTCAACAGACCAAACTAAAACACTGGGATAGTCATCTTCAGTATGCACATACAGTACTCCTATTTACCCAATTTACTAGGTCATACCTTTACAGTACCGTACTATAACATACAAATAGATGTTGATAAATATTCAACCTCGGTTGCTACCTTATTCGCTGGTAAAAATATTGTTGTTTAGGTGTCACAACTTTGGTGTAACAATGTTGTATTAGACCCATTACTATCACATTTGAGTCTGTGCAATCAGATTAAACCTGAAGTCTAATTAACATAATATAAATATTTTCTGATATGACTAAATAATACAATACGCCATTGTATTATTACATAGATTACCAGCATCACATGCAGTGGTATTTAGGTATGCATCAGTTATCAAGTAAGCCTTTCCTAGTTATAGGCTCTATTGAAAGATTTCTTCAACATATACAAAGCAAAAATCTGTTCTAGGTAGGCCTACACTTTAAAGCTATTGTATAGGCCTACCTTTACAGTCTTATTTACGTGATATAGGCTGCCATCCCGTAATGGTTGCACCACTCTTTTGTTCACACAAGTACTGGAATGTTATAAATATTAAATAATATTGACGGATGTCCACTTCTGTGTACGTAATATTTATAAAACATTTTGAAAATTATCAAATTTACAGCCTAATGGAATATATTGTCACATAGTTTATGGCTGCATCCCATTTTTGATCTTGATATATTTAAATTTAGGCTACCCACAGTCTATATTTGCATAAATAATAAATATGTTTTATATTTTGAGATAGTCATCATTGAGCCTTCATTCTCTTAACCTTCTGCTACAGCCTCGCCACAAGCTTGATTTGGTACCTAGATGTATTCATTCTTGTGAATTAATCAAGTTTGGATGAAAAACATTTAATTATAGTTTACCAGCAAACTTGCTAGGTATATCCATGATTATCTTTTTAGTTTCATTTGCAAACTCTTACTAATGATTAAACTTACAACACATAAATCAATATTGACACTCATTACTTTTGCAATTGAATTTTGAAACATCATCATTCATCACATATTGCAGCAAACGTAGAGCAATATTGTTTTATTCAATTGTCCAGATAAAAATAAATTTTAAATGGTATTGAAGTAGGCCCTACTGTAGGTACATAGTAAACACAGACATAGCACAGTAAAGATAACATACATAGTAAAGAGAAAACTTAGATAATTCTTTTGAATACTTGACATTCTGACTTCTATTAGTGAGGAGACAAATACCTACAAATTCCAAATGAATACATGGTACAGATGTTCGTACCATTTTGTTACTTTTTGTGCATTGAAAAATACAATAACAAGACTGATCATTTACTGGACAAGAGTTTGCAAATGGGACCATTGTCGAATAGCTTACCTCAATGCTAGGCAACTAAAATACAGTTCTAGTTTACTACTTCTGCCCTACTGGTACCTCATAATAATAAACAGACCCAGACCTACTAGAGTGTTGAGTTGAGAGCAATGCCTGAATTTAATTAAATGAGTAGGGCTAACCTTGTGTAGAAGCCTACATATTTTGTTCTTCATCACCAATAGCCAATTGCAATTAGATGAGAAAAGTGGATTCTAACGACATGATATACAATGATTGAGTTGAGATACCACACAATAATTGTCATTTACAACCATTGTTTGCATATCAATGCCAACGTAATCATATTTTGTGTGTCGCATGTGATGTGGGGGCATATTAGCAAATGTAGTCAAAATCATTATGTCCTTGTGTTCCTAGATAGGTAGGCCTAATCAAACGATTTGAATTATTTTCCAAGAATCTTATTTCCTCAAAAGTATTATGAATTAGTGAATTACTTATTGTCCATTAATAATTTAATAACAATCTCAGGTACTATACAACTTTATTTACTAATGTACATAAATAGAAAATTAAATCCAAGCCCACAAAGTGACGTAGGCCACACACATGCACACTGTGGTATAATTTTTAAATATAAAAGTGGCTGGAAAAATAACAATATTTATCATATTAGGTCTAATGGGAATGTCACCGGTTGTTAAAAACAGCTGTACAAGAACTGGTGTTCACACCATGCTAGGTCCAATATAGTGAGAAAATATTTTACTTTGAAGCAAGATAATTTGCATAAAATGTAGTTAATATGTTTTGTTGTGATGTTGACATAAGAAGACAGGCCTGGTACTGTAAGTAGGAAATCACCAAATGTTACAAGATTGACCCTGGACACTTATACAGTACATTAGCCGAAATGGACGAGTGTGAGTGTACTTGAATGAAGGTAATTTTGCCTAAACACGTGTATATTGTTCTCTGTGCAAGCAAGCATTGTAGCAAACCTTATATTTTACTCTTGTCGTGTGGAGGTCATATACGTCCATAAGCTGAAAACTGAGCGTTAAAACTGAGCAGCACCCATTGTTCTCCCCAGGTCGGGCATAGCTTCAGCGAAGTAAGCTTTACGAGTAGGATTGCGTCGGAAGAAGAAGAAAAGCTTTTATTGCGTTCTTAACATGATGTATTTTCTTGCGGAAAGTTCTTATGTACGCCTATGAATAGGGAATATACGTGGCTTAATTATATCATTCTACTACAATAAGGATTTGTTTCTGAATGCGTCAATAGATTTCTGTTTTTATTTAGATAATATTTTCATTCTTAAAAGTTAGCTGAAAGTTGCACCAAAAATTTAAGCGAGTAAAACAGGCGCATGTCATAATCTGGTATGGCCAATCAACCAATCACGTAACGAATAATCACAAAACAAAATAAAGTGACAACAATTATTGTTGTCATAGCAACACGAGCTGTTTAGCGACCATGCAGGAAATTTAGATGTGTTATCTAGAAGGCGATTGTTAATTTCATTCATACACCACCAGCATGGATTTACAAGGCAGTTACTATATTATAAGCTCATGCATAAACCATGTGGCGACCAAAGAACTTAGATAAAAGAACCTACTTAGACCGCTAGTAGATAGGTTTTCTTATCTGAATTCATTGGCAAGGACCTGGATAGTGACGTCACATGCCATTTGAAATAATAAACATGGGAAATAATAAACGTAGAACTTTGTACCTCATTAAAATTAAAATGGTTTACTTTGGATTGGTTTACATTACGGAATGTTTTCTATTCATTCTATACACCCAAGTCAATATTTGGACTTGATGTATGTTCCATAATAGGCCTGTGACTTGTAAATCACCAAAATGTTTCAAGTTGTAGCATTGTCTGTAGGCCTAGTACATTAATTTTCATAAAAAGAAATAATGAATAATTTCAATAAAATAAGAAATACATTTAGCTAGTAGAGGAGTACTCAAAAATTCAAATTCGAACAAACAAATCAACTGTTCAAACTTGATTCAATGCCAAACTACCTGTATTCGAATTCTGAACTATTCGAATCCTTATGAACAAGTAGTTCTTGTGGAGGCTGATTGCCTGTTTGACATATTGAGTCCCAAGTTGCGAGTGGAACTTGATATATCCTTTGCACAAGTTGACTGCAAAAAAGCAAATGTCATCTGTAGTCTGTTTAGCCTGACTTTTAAGTGTTTGGTGTAGCTCCCTAATGCTGATTTTGTCTGCCAGTGTTTACAAATACACGTATTTACAGGCATAATTTACACAATCCCTCTACTATGCAAATTAAGTTCAGATTGATGTACCTAAAAAATTAAGTCAATACAATAGGTAAGGTTAGTTGAGCATATCTCTAATCTGCCTGGAGCACAATGGATAGTCCACAGCAAATACTTCAGTTTTAGCATACTTAGAAGTGTGGCTATAATTGCAGTTGCAAATTGACTGCATGCTTAAATTAACATTGTAAAACACAAGACTGTTTTGCTAAAGCTGTGTTCTCTTATTACTTTTGTTGACAGTCAAACTCGAGTATTATCAGAAGTGTAGGTCAAATTTTTTATACGCAAATAAGTATTTTTCACGAATGAGTCATGCCCCTAAACACCCTTAATTAATCATGTATGCCTCTTGAACTTATTTGTATTTATCCTTCTATGAGGCTAGGCATACTCTATTGATTGGTGATAATTTTAATATGGCAATATTTCCTTTTGTGTTTTTGACTTTATCTTATCATTTTAATTGGTGTCAGTTTTTAGGTAGTCAGCATAGCTACAATAAGACACATCATGCATTGTTTGCTTATTAGTTATTAGTTGCTCAGTTATATTTATGAATATTTTATGTAACACGTAGTACTACTAGTAGTTTTAGTCTGTGGTCATATGTATGAGTAAATCTAGAATCAATTGTAAGAGATTTTATTTTACCAGTATTGAGTTTGAGTTTTATTACATCAGTATTTGGCAACTTTGCATACTAAAACACAAAATTCACTACATCATCAAACAGACTTGACAGATACATAAACATTTTCACAGGCTTATTCACAGATAATGTGTAAAATCTGTGCTATACTTTTATGTTGTTGACATTTTACATATCTGTGAATGTCAGGATGTTGAAATATATGATAAAGAATTGTAAATTAGAAAAAAACATGCTTTAGCTGATAGTGACGAGCGTATGCCATTGGCTTCATACACTAAGCTCAGACCTGCAATTGTGTGATAATCGGGTCAATTATATATGATGCGATGAGCCAGCGCAAATGGCTACTAAATCAATGATGCTTTATAAGTTATTAGTTGTGTTTAGATTCCCACTTGTGTGTAAGAACTTGTAATTTTTACAATAACAGAAATATTTGATCTATGTATGCAGTACCGGTATAATAGTTCACTTCTAAATTTGTAAAAGAAGGGATGCCATCTGATTTATATGCTTTCATTCACAATGTTCACTAATGAGCCTACCTCCAAATAAATGTGTTTTAATTGTTTTGTTTTTCTCAGTCTGTTACTCAACATGTACATGTAATTCATGTTGTGGATAAACTTCCATTCACTCAGAATTATACCAGACAATTAAGTTTTGTCATGTGGCTGTGTCTGTTGGCAGGGCCAGACAACTAAAATTCCTAAGTAATGATGCATCTGATGAATGAAAGTTATGATAAAAGTTTGCCCCAATTGCTACTAGTTTAGAGATATTAGTAAGATTTCTCTAGTATTTAGAAATCTTAAGCTTTGTGAAAGAGAAAACATTAGGATAGACCAGGAGCTAATTCCTGTAGGAGCGATATTAACGAAATTGGCTCACCCCACTTAACATCTCAAATCTGACTTGACCACGTGTTAGTATGCACCTTATGAAACATCACCAGGTAGTATGTCACTTCGAATTGTGGTATACGTTTTTTTTTAGAGGCCATTTTGTTTTTGAATGTGCAATCATTGAAACGCTTCTCACTACTGTCTTTAAATGTACACAACTCGGGACTCGGTTAACCGATTTTAATTTATTAAATACCGATTTGTAGGTGACTGTATGCTTTACTTTTTAAATACAATCAATTTTTAATAAACATATGATCTCATTGCTAAAAATTGCAGACACGGCAAAAATAGTGTAAATAATTTTACAAAAATGTGATTCAAGCATAAATTCACAAATTATTTTGGTCAGTTAGCGCTATGTTTTTATACATTATTAGGATTTATAAAACTAGCTCATGTACAACATATATAAAAAATACGGATTATTGCACGTTTGAGTATATAAGCGTTGAAGGCTGAGCATTTTCAATGGATTGTACGCTATTTAACTATGATTTTCATTTAACTTCATTTTGTCATTGCTCGTAAAGAATAACATTTTTAAAGTAGTTCCAACAAGCAATACATGCAAATGGTAAAATTGAATGATATTAAAAATGCGATTTAAAGATTTTTGCAGAATAGTCGATTTTATGGAATTTTCAGTTTCAAAAGTGGAAAAAGTGGAAAAGTGCGATTTTTACGTGACAAATTTATTTGCTGGCACTTATATTCTTGGAAGGTATAATTTAGAAGTTTTTGAAGGTTCTCTGAAAACTTAATTAATTCGGAGTAGCCGTTTGTCCTGGATAGCAAAGAAATTAACGACGACATGTTCAAATAATCAAAAACGTCCGAGGAAATGGTGCAACAATAGTTCATTGGAGGTCACAAGCATAAAAATTTGTGAAAAGGTACTTTATGACCTAATGATCAATAATTGATATGGTCACATTGAAGATTTTACTCCATTAACTCACTGGAGGTCAAAAAGTTAAAATCTTCATATAAAACAATTTTACTGTAAAAATTATATTTTTGGAATCTGTTTAATCCACATTATTAATTAATCATGTAATTATTCACAAAAAGTTTTAAATTTTGTAAAAAATATTTTTTTCGAAATTGGAAACTTTTTGTGAATTTTGTAAAAAATATTTTTTCCCAAATTTGAATTTTTTGTGAATAAATACATGATAAACCAACAATGAGGATTAAACAGATTCCAAAAATATAATTTTTACAGTAAAATTGTTTTATATGAAGATTTTAACTTTTTACCTCCAGTGAGTTAATGGAGTAAAATCTTCAATGTGACCATATCAATTATTGATCATTAGGTCATAAAGTACCTTTTCACAAATTTTTATGCTTGTGACCTCCAATGAACTATTGTTGCACCATTTCCTCGGACGTTTTTGATTATTTGAACATGTCGTCGTTAATTTCTTTGCTATCCAGGACAAACGGCTACTCCGAATTATATTAAGTTTTCAGAGAACCTTAAAAAACTTCTAAATTATACCTTCCAAGAATATAAGTGCCAGCAAATAAATTTGTCACGTAAAAATCGCACTTTTCCACTTTTTCCACTTTTGAAACTGAAAATTCCATAAAATCGACTATTCTGCAAAAATCTTTAAATCGCATTTTTAATATCATTCAATTTTACCATTTGCATGTATTGCTTGTTGGAACTACTTTAAAAATGTTATTCTTTACGAGCAATGACAAAATGAAGTTAAATGAAAATCATAGTTAAATAGCGTACAATCCATTGAAAATGCTCAGCCTTCAACGCTTATATACTCAAACGTGCAATAATCCGTATTTTTTATATATGTTGTACATGAGCTAGTTTTATAAATCCTAATAATGTATAAAAACATAGCGCTAACTGACCAAAATAATCTGTGAATTTATGCTTGAATCACATTTTAGTAAAATTATTTACGTGTACTATTTTTGCCGTGTCTGCAATTTTTAACAATGAAACCATATGTTTATTAAAAATTGATTGTATATAATAGGGAAAGCATACAGTCACCTACAAATCGGTATTTAATAAATTAAAATCGGTTAACCGAGTCCCGAGTTGTGTACATTTAAAGACAGTAGTGAGTAAGCGTTTCAATGATTGCACATTCAAAAACAAAATGGCCTCTAAAAAAAAAACGTATACCACAATTCGAAGTGACATACTACCTGGAGATGTTTCATAAGGTGCATACTAACACGTGGTCAAGTCAGATTTGAGATGTTAAGTGGGGTGAGCGAAAAAAAAATCTACAGGGTCTGGCTCCTGGTCTAGGAACTAGGTATAACCTTTTACAAATCACAAGTTAAAAATTAAAATACAATCATAAGCTAACTAGGCCTAGGTGAAATAATTTAAAAAAATAAAACTGAATAGTGCATATTATAAAATTAACATGGCCAAAACCATACTTAAAAAGTAGTGATGAGTTAGTACTGATAAGTGGTTAATGATGATGTACCAGTATTGTGGCCTTATGTTTGATTCATGTCAGTAAAATATTGATCAAGAGCAATTACTCCCTGAAACAAGTCATAACTATAATATACAGTAAGTATGATTTATTAGTTGGTAAAATTGGCTTTTATAAAAGGTTATAGCCTAGGAGAATGATGTCATTTTATAGCAGAGTTTTACTGTGTTCCAGTCCTTAGTCTGTTAATTCATCTAGCCTTACAAGTTGTGGCTTCAAACCCCAGTTGTGACAAACTTTTAACTGCATTACTTTCATATCACAGCCATGTCTATTGGGCAATAAAGTTAAACATAGATGGCAGTCGTGTTGTTTTAAAATTCTCACGAAAATAGTTCCAGCCTAAACCACCAGAGCGCATGTCGTCTCGTTTTCTTCCCGTATAAAGCCGATTCTCATTTTAAACTGAAAAAATGTGCAAAGTGACATTTCAGTACTACCAGTAGTTCCTTTCAGTTGTCTGCACTATTTAGTAAGCAGTAAAGTAATTTTAAGTTCCTCTTTTCCATACACTGGAACTAGTATTAGGTGTATGGCTGATATCAATTCTCTATAGGCCTTCAGGTGATTGTACCTACTTTTTTTCAAAATTGTCTAGCTTGGTTGTTATATTCAGCTAAAAGTGGGTCAAAATCTTGGGCAATGTTGGCCTTCCAATGGATATATGTATTACTGTATTAGGATAAAGATTCAATAAGTGATAGTTTAAAATATGTGATTGAGAGCTAAAAAGTAAAAATTGAACATAATATGTGTATTAGTGCTTAAATTATAGTTTATGTTTGTTTCAAAAACAAAATGTTGAAAATATAATATTTTACGTAAAGAGTTTTGTATGACTTATTTTATTGTACCTGACCAAAGAACTTAACATCCTTTACTTGAGCATTGCACTATGTAGGTAGTCATATTTTGAAATGGGAAAGAAATTTGCTAACTAGCATTAGTGGCCAGATTCACATTGCTTGCATACATTAGACATTACTAGATAATAAGTATCTAGTTCAGAGGCAGAGAGTCGCCCCTTCCTGAAGACTTAAAGAGTGTGTGCGGAAGTGGATTCTGCCATGTTAACTGGTATCATAATTCATAATATATCCTCTTGTAGACCAAGGATATTTACGAGCTTTTTAGGAATACCTAATGCTAAGTGCGGCCTGGTATTACTTTTTAATTATAACTCGCTCCACCCACACACCCTTAAAGGAATTGTCTCGGTTTGCATAAAAACCTCCTCAGAAGGTGCCTTGATTCAATTCAAGAACAATACAAAAAATTCCAGGTCGCTGAGACTTGCAGAACTCAAATAATCAGTCACTAGCGGGGCTAGGTAGGCCGCCTGTGGTGGCGTCACTGCAGGGCTACCTGCTTGGCTGGCAGACAGCGGGGCACTTTGGACTGTATGTAAGCACAGACGGGGCCGGTTCTAGGCGTAAGCAGCCACTTACAACGAACGGCACATGCCACCCTGACACTTCCAATAACCGATTTTACATGTTGAAAGAACAAGATAAATACCATTCTTTCTGAATACTAACTCAATTAAAGTTTTTATAGTATAACAAAAATGTGACATTCAACACTTTAACAAACATTGACGTTCCATATGAATCTGTACCTCCATATTGTCGCCTCTTGATCGCAGAAGGCGGCCAAAAGACTCAAATCAGATCATCAATGCTTAGATTTCACATTTCCGATGGTTTATTGTTTGACTTTCTCAATTTCATTAATCGGGAAACACTGCCGTGGGTGTAATTGATTTACCTCGCTGAGATGGATTTTTTAATTTCTGGATTGATTTCCATAAAATTGCTTGACTTGTTATTCATTACGCGAGTAATAATATTCTTTCTGAAGCTAGTGCCTAGTGGGGAGTATAGCTACCACTCTCCGCCCTCGTGTAGTTTTATCTGTCCAGCAGTAGCGTAGGAACCGGGGGATGGGAGGGGCAAAATTTAACTTAACGTGCATTTTTCTTAGTTTTTAGATTGCAGATAGTTACTGTAAAACATTGTTTACAGAGTCCGAGTGCAGGAAGTTTAGTTTTAGTTTTGAGATATTAACTAAAGTTATTTCAAGAATGTCTTTATTTTTTGCAAAACCTACTTTTAATAGCCTACACATGACAGTTTAGTTGGACAATCAAATAATTGACATTTTACGTCCAAAATCAACTAAGTGTATATCCTTCACAAACAAAACGGAAATCCCTTGAGTTACCATTTTTCAGTTAAAACATGACGATTGTAGTATGGCGATTTTTTTCGTTTTCGGCGAAAGGGATTCCGGCGGATGGGGCTTTGCCCCAGACCCCAGCTATCATCCAGACCCACGGAATCTGCTAGTAAATTTGCTCCGCCTCCCCCCCCCCCCCTTCGTCAACTTTCAAAACGTTCATACGCCCCTCCAGCCCTCTCGCCCCTATCCCAGGAGTTACAGAATTCCAATGTCAAGTCACAGAACATAATATAATTTTAAAATCACAACAATCATCACCAGTCACCACATAACAAATGTTTTGAAAAATACATGCCCAAAACTCGCTAAAATACTTGATCACACTCTTAAGAATCGAAAAGTTTTTCGGGGCACCCACATTGTACAAAATTATGTACTTCACCAACAAAAGATCGTTATCCCTTAAATAATTTTTTGACGACACCACTGGGGGGCGGCCAAATGTAACCTTGCTTACGTTGGAAAAATTCCTAGAACCGGCCCTGAGCACAGATATGTAAGTATTCACACGCGAGTCACAGTTTGAGTTAGTCAATAAAACAAGAAACAGTCGTTTTGAATGTAAATATGTAATTATTAAAAGTTACAACTTGCAACTACACAGGCTGAAACAAAGTTCAACATTGCCACTATAAACTAGATCAAGATGTCAAATTAAAACACTAGTGCTAATAACTAAAATCACGTGACTTGAACGATGATCAGCGCTAGTTGGATGAGCGAAGCGAAGACTTCAATTTCACCGACCCCCCAAAAAATTTAGCTCGGGTGTTTTTTGTTTATTTTGGGTTTTTTTCTGTTTTTCCGTCTGTTTGTTCGCTCTCTACCGGGCAAACGGCATATGCGATCTTGATGAAAATTTAACACAACCTTCGTTTTCTCTGAACTTAGACTTGCCACGTTTTTGGGTACAATCAAAGAAATATTTCTCATGTATATCGTACTTTTTCGATTTTTAGTGCGATATTTTCGTGACATTTGGACCGATTCTGACCAAACGGGTGGGGCTACAACGTTCATATTTCACATGCACATTAAGGTAACGGTGATGTATTGACGTTTGAAAGAAAAAGTTGAAAATGTTAGACAGAATCTATAGAAATAAAAGTTTTAATATTTAACACCTCAAAAAACTCAAATTAAAACCTTTATTTCTATAGATTCTGGCTAACTTTTTCAACTTTTTCTTTCAAAAGTCAATACATCACCCTTACCTTAATGTCCATGTGAAATATGAACGTTGTAGCCCCACCCGTTTGGTCAGAATCCGCCCAAATAGCACGAAAATATAGATTTTAGATCTTTCTCACAGCCTTGTATGAAAACTTCACAGGAGATTTTATACCTTACTCACAGCCTTGTTACAAACAATCAAAGATCCAACAGACCTAATGATTGCTTTGTATGGGCCGTGTTAATATGTTTTTATTAATTTAAATTAATATTAACATTTTATAATTAAAAAGCTCATCCATCAACGTGACTAAAAAAAGCGTTTGCGAAGCTTCCTAGTATAAATATAAATATAAATCATGCATGATAGGAAACTACAATTCTCATTTACAAAACTAAACAGTAAATTGAAGAGTTGGACGTACGATGTATACTGAATAGCTCGCTCCGTAGCAGGTAGCAAGAGCGAGGACCGTGCCCAGCACTGATGTCACAACTATTTCGTGCGAGTTGAAAAGAACCCACATCACCTTCAATAGGCATTGTTTGCAAACATTATTTTCATATAATCTTAAGAGTTTTTTTAAAAGATACTTATTGGAAACTCGGACAATGACTTCAAATGGAAAATAATTAAATTTCTATTTTTTATTTTTAAGACCAGTCACTGAACTGAACCAATTTCAAAACAAAATGTATAATTGGAAATTGTGTAGAAAACATAACCGCATGTCAGTTTTAGAACAAATTTTGTCAACAAGTAAAAAAAGTAGCTTTTTGACAAATTAAATGTGTTTTGGGCGGGGATATGGAGCGAATTAATTAAAAAGTAATACCGGGCAGAACTTAGCATTGCCCCAAAGTTTGCTAGGAAAAACACACTTAAATCTTCTTGGTCTCCAAGAGGAGTACAAGGGGACGCTGAATAACGTCCACCTCGTTTGTACAGGCCTTGCACAACGAAAGGTTAGGAGGAACAAAGAAAGTACACTACACACGAGGTGGTCGACGTTGTTCCAGTCGGCGCTATTCAGGTGACCCGGATTACAAAACCCGTTCACATTTACATTATAAGCATAGGCAGAATTCACTTCTGCAGACTCCTAACCACAACACATATTGCAGTATCCATTAGTATTTTTGGTCATGAAAAGGAGTCGCTGAAGCCAGTACGGAGAGGAGTTAAAGCACTAAGCTTTCTGCATTTTCTTCTGGAAAACGGCTTATAACATCGTTGATCATATTTCACGTGAATGTTGATAAAGAACTAATCTATGAGATCCAGTATGTACATTCCTCAATCAATTCATCTATTTCGAATACAAAATTCATGAAGTCTACTTTACTAAATTTTTGGGAACTTCACAAATTTAGTCCACTACAGTTTGTCCCACCATATCCTGAGCCCGGCGTTTTAGGGTTCAAAGAAACTAGGATGTCGCCTGCTCTATTATGAAAGGTTGTAAACCCGTCCGAATTTGACGGGAAGGATGGGCCTCTCCGTAATAACAAAGTACAATCACATCCGATGCAAGTTGGTTGCAACCTCCCGAGTATCGAAAACCACTTGTATTTCGGCCTGGGTTTAGTGGTTTACTCTTCTTGCTGCGCCTACATTACTATAATGCCGCGCAAGATCAACGTTTCAATTACACTCGCTCCATCAATATCATCCCCATACAGGATATAGGGCCAAGGTCGCACTGGACGTGACTTTACTTTACTGCTCTGCGAAGTCCACTTCAGCTGTCAAACTGTGATACGTTTACAATGCGACCACCACAGCCTGCGCTCTTTGAACCCACAAAAACGCCGGGCTCAGGATATGGTGAGACAAAGTGTAGCCTAGATTTTTTAAACACAAATTTTCATATTGGATCTCAACGTTTAAATCAATGTGATCATGCAGGTTAATTTTGTTAGTCGTAAGAAAAACGGTTGAAACAAACACACACATGAATATCAAGGATACTGGATAAGTTAAGGCATATTCCATACAATACACGCATATCGGAAAGCTTTTTTTAATGGTAAAAATAATAAATAGTGACAGGAACAAGAACAGCAACCAACAAAGCAATTACAGGTTTGAGATTCCATATGTAAAAGAAAGAAACATACCATACCAGAATTAATAACTAAATACGCATTGGGGTGCACAACAATAATCGAAAGATGAACGCATTATCAAATGCTAATGTTGGTGGTACTGGTATCAATGCCAACCAACCTTTTACCAACCAGCGAGAGTGGTCAAATATGGTCTCAAAAGGCATCTCCAATGTTTTGGGTCTGAAATGGTGTAAAATACGAGTCATTTTCGAGCTGACGAGACTGAAATGTAATGCGAAAATACTACTAGGTTCTAATGTGACCTTCACATTAGATTTAGAAGCAATAAATATGACATGACATGAATATGATACATTTTGGATAAGCTTTTCCAGAAAATGTACAATTCAATAACTTATTCACTTTCGATTATAATTGAAATGATGTTGAATATCGATTATTATCGTGCACATTCCTACTAAATATCTCACCAAACAGAAGTGCTTTGAGGTCATATTGAACTGAACCATTTATCTTAAGTGTACCTTTGGCATACAATAATTTACACAACTATTTCTAGTCACTACTACCTAATTTGTGAGCATAACAATACTACATGCTGCCAGATTGTGCACCCATGTAGTTAGAGATTAAAATTGTTTTATGTTGGAGTGAATTCTGTTCAAAATTGAAATTGAAAATGTTCGTATTACATATTATTTAATTGAAAGCTGTGTTCCAACGGAATTATACTTCATTCGATTTGCTTAGCCTATATAATGTTTATGCTTGAAAATGATATGATAATTGTGAATAAATGTTTGTATTTAAATTAAAGCTATCATGACAAACATTTTTTCACAAGTAAGATTGATAGCACTCAATTCATAGGCCTAGCTCTAGCATAATACATATCTTGTTTTGTGTTGGCAACTTGGCTGGCTGTAAAAGTGTAGCCTACTACCCAATCTCATTGTTTTTCAACACCAAGATGATGAATAATGTAAATTTTCATTCTTATTGTCAATAGCAAACAAACTTTGGTGATGCAGTTTTGTTACTTTCCAGTTTAGAATACGTAGGTCAATTCATACTTTAAAATACAATAATTATCTGCAGTGTAGTGTACAGATATTTTTAGTTTTATCGTCATATGTTAGTTTTATCGTCATAGGCCTATGCCAATGTCACGTCTTAAAGTTTTGGGTATTTAATTAATTACTTTAAGTAACTGGCTACAAATTATATTACATACTTGATTCACTCTTTAAATGAGTATTTAATGAGTATGAGTGTGTTGTGAGCAATGTAGTAATGATTGTGTTACAACAATGTGGCTGCTTTGTGGCTAGCTAGACCCATTTACCTAACTTGACAAATACTGTATTCAATTACGTATATTAACTTATTAAGTACAACAAAAAATGTACAACATCTATAACAAACAAATTAATGTGCTACACAATCTGCATTTATAATTATTTGATTATTGCTACGATGTTCAACAATTGCTGATAAATTTAAAACATTGTTTAATACTTATAAATTTTGTTTACACATCTTACACAATGGTCAAGTAAAAGCTGCCCATTGCAATATCACGAATATCTTAATTTTAAATGAAGAGTGTATTATTTCTATAGGCCTAAAATCTTTCATTCATTACACATTTGAATGCACGTTCAACTAGATTGTACATATAGCATTACCGGTAAATACTTCATTTCTTAGTATCAAGTCAATACATATATAGTGTATCAAACAATGAAATATATTACCAAGACGAGTTATGCGAGAATATGACTAGTGAAACAGACAAGGAATAATACAAATTTTACTGATTTAACGGTTTTGTTTCATGAGCATAAAGTGAAAGTTGAGAAGCAATTCTCTAAGAATGATGGTGACATAGGTTCTATACAAGTTTGTAAAAAACCTATCAATCCCATTTACTGATGCACCTAAAAAACACCTTATTTAACAAATAAAATGCATTTGTATGGTTTACCTTTTCAGTTTCACCCTTTAAGACTTTATATAGCAGCCAGGATTCAAATATTAACTATTAGCCGAAATATTGCTCGCAAAGCGATACAAAGTTCATAACAGTAAAATGTAGAGTAGGCCTACACCAATTTATAGACTTCACCTATAGGTACTGGCACATAACTTTAAGAAAATAACCTAAATTTTGGAACGTTTGAATCATAAATGCTGCAAAATGTAAAAGGTATTGCAGTAACCCATTCTTTAATTCAAATTTCAAGCTGCCCTAAAGCTCCCATTTTAAATAAAATAAAATTGATTCACAGAAATTTGAATTAAAGGGGGTATATTAAATGCTAGTGTTACACAGGCAAATACATTTGGATATTCTATTTCTGAACGTCAAGTTATGTCTCATTTCTTTTCTTTATATAGCAGGTAGCATTTTCTTCTCTTCATCAGTCAACTCGGGGTGCCAAACATCAACTATTAATACCAGTCTTGTATCAGTGCCATTGTGCCACACTTCATGTTCAAAACTGTCATCAAAGATGAAAATTTTGCCTTCTTGCCACGACCTGGAACAATTCAAATTCATTGGATGTAAAATATAATATGATGAAACAGTTTATACACAGTACGTAGTAGTAGAATGTACTATATTGCATTCATAAACCGTAACAGGCTTGCGAGCCAAAGATTTTTAAGTTAAGCCAAGTATTGAAAAAACCTTTATTTTTTTGCCAAACTGTGTTTTCAAAATGTGGAACCATTTAGTTCAATTTGATTTTGTTTATTAATATTTGCATTCTCATTTATAACATTTGAACATGTTAAATTATGGAAATGAATGCGAGAATGACAGAAAGAGCATGTGCCCCATTGTAGGCCTACCTGTCACCCTCTAATACAATATACATGTATACTAATATATATAACACAATGTCCAAGTTAAATACAGTATCAAATACAACACTAATAAATATTATAAAATCACTACAAAAACTGAACTTAACAATGCCACAACCAACAAAACGAAAACAGAATTACAACCTACTTAAAGTAACCGTGATTTTAATAAGTGAAGAAAAGAGTGAAAACGGGGAAGATGATTAAGTCATATAAATATTTATTTGAATTATTATTATAAAGGAGGGCAATCAAGTGATCCACAGGTAACTCATTTACACACACATCCGAAGACCTTCTTGTAATAATCATGTTCAATATAAATAAAATAAACTATAAAGGGTGGAAATAATCTGAAAAAGCTCCATAGAGGAAAGTCCTTAATGCTAGAATTACAAAAATCCACATATCAATTAGGGATGCACACAATAATCGATATTAACGATCAATATCAATATTGGATACAATCTCGATAATCGATAATCAAAAGTCATTATCGATAATCGAAATATCAATAATTGGATGAAAACGGCCCGAACACGGAATTCATATTTCCCGCAATTAGGCAGACAGTGACAGGTCACAACAAAGATGGTAGTATATAACCTGTGGGTCACAAGGTGTCTTACTCAAGATTTACATTAGGGAGCAAACTTAGGCGATTGCGGCAGCGAGAAGTGTATTGTTTCGAACTTCATTTACCACATTTGAGATTCCATCTAGGCCTATGTCGGAACGGGCTTGATTATTATATAATGATATAACGATTCGATAATGACATTACCATTTCGATAATCGACAATGAAAAAAGTATCAATCCCTATCAATACATGTAAGAGTTTCATTGATTATTAATCTTTGTAAGCTCAAAAAATAATTTGTGAGATAAACAAAAACTTGATATAAAACCAAGTTTTCGATGTATTGATTCAATTAGTTTGGAAAAGGCCAACTGGCTAGTTTAGTATAGATTAGAGAAGGGTTGACAGGTTGGGAAAGCATAGAGAACATAAAGCCCAGCCTAAAATAGGAAGAAATAGGAAATAAATTTGAAGTATCAAGTGGAACATATTTGCTTAAATGCAGCTAAGTGTGACAGGTTACTTACCTTGTTTCCGAAGCAACTCTAATTGCTGTGCCTGGTGGAACAGACAGGCCCAAGTGGGCCCTCAGACGGCAGTTAGTGGGGCCGCAGTGCGGATGTACGTGCGTTCCAGGTTCCATCACACTGAACTTGACTTGTCCTAGGAGAGGAAAACAGTTTGTCAATGACAATCATTACTTTCAAAATCTAATGTAGGCATTATAAGATATGATAAGAAAAATATCATATAATCCATGGTAGCCAAATTCTGTTACTATTATTAGGTACCAATGACAGAAAGATGAAGGTTGGCCCAACTAGGACTCAGGGTTGAAAGGTACAAGAATAAAAGCTCGATGGGTAAGAGGAAGAGCCTTAGTAGAGAGCCAGAGATTCTGGCTTCAATACCCAGATAGATTGTATTAATAATTGAATTTTATTCACACAATGTTCCGTTACATATAGTACCTACAATAACCATTCAAGTGGTTCCGCATCAGCGCGGATGAACCGTGCACAATCACTGACATTGGTATTTCACATTGGGGCCCAGTGATTACCTATGATTCACCAATTGTTAGCGCTAGCATCGGCATATTCAGAACAACAATGCAAAAAGTATTACCGCCTCAAAAAGAGATGAGGAAAATAAAATAACGTAGATGATTATGGAGTAGAAATATTAATAATTAGATAATATTATCAATATTAAGAAGCCCACATACATACTATGCTTGTACAAAGCGTATTTATTCAATTATTATTTTGATTCACTTAATAACCGTTGGGAAAGCAAAGAGATCACATCAACCCCACTGCCTAAGGGCTGGGGGCGGACAACCTTTCCGGCTGATGACAACTGCGGCTAATTTAAAGTTGTTACCTTAATCCACAACAACAACAAATTTAAATTAGCTGCAGTTGTCATCAGCAGGTGAAAAGTTTTGTTTTGTTTTGTTTTTTGTTGTGTTGTTGTTTATGTTCTCTTTGCTTTCCCAACCTGTCAACCCTTCTCCAACCTAAGTAGCCGATAGGCATTTTTCACACTAGAACTAGAACTTTATTACTTGAAAGTTGAAACACAAAATGTATTTATTTATTATCACATTGGACATCACAGATGGACTGGTATGAGACATGTCATGCAGTACAAAATCTTTATAAAAAGCCCCTTGTCAATTAATATTAGTTAGTTACTACTTAGTACTTACTACTATAGTACAAATACTCAGTCAGCATCTATTATACATATAGGATACACCGGTTAATATTTAAATTTCAAATTTATGTCCATGCACTTTTATTTTCATTCATTAATTTTAACTGGTTCATTACAATATTATTACAAATTAATATTTACCAACACGTTATATATGTGTATAAGCACGTATTCTAGAAAGAAACGTTTGAAAATTCAAATTTGATTTGGATAGGACGATGGAATTGTAAATTCCAGGTAGGAGACCAAGGGGCAGACCACGACGACAATGGCAGAATAGTGTGAGTAAAGATGTGGAACAGCGAGGACGAGACTGGAATGTGGTGGAAGGAGAGGAGTGGTGGCAGGACAGAAGAAGATGGAGAGACCCGTCTTCAATGCCGACCCAACGCAGAGTTGAACGTGGCAACAGATAATGATGATTTTATTTGGGCTAGAAACTGAAAGAGTACATTAAAAAACAAAACAATACAGCCTCAAAGGATAGATGTGTTGACACTTGACAGCAATATGCTCTCCTGTTGATTGATGATTATTGTAGCAGACTTCATGTTACCTTCATATGCAACACGATTCATTCTTACGGGACTCTTTCAGGCAACGCAGGGCAAAACTACTGTTCATCAAACAAATACAATTCACTTCACATGACATAATAGTAGCAGAGTAATATCACAAGTAAACTCACCGTCACCATGCATGTTGTCATCAGCAAGGTTAGTACTTTGAACCATTAATTATTTTACTGGTTGGGGGTTGTGTCCAGTTAGGGGGCTCTCCTCTATACAAGCAAATAGAAAGACAACAGAATAGCCATGTTTGACTCTGGAATTAGATTAAGTTTATTTAATTCAGTTTTGAGTTCATTAACTCATTTACCAAACATTTACAATCAAACCAAGACCTTAAATTAAAAATATTGATCTTTGGTTGGTTATCGCTCACTCGTCAATTGCGTCGGGGCCTACAGGGTTGGCTTGGTCGCTTTGATTTACTGTCCCCCACTGAAAATCAGTTACATGACTGAGTGGGTAGACTCTAAATAGAATTTATTTATTTATTTATTTACCATTGGAAACAAGAGGAAATCTGCCTTTCTAATTAACGTGGAGAACAAAAGGAATGTACAGATACTATACCATACACAGTTTTCAAGCTAGTGGTGTTGAATGTGTACAGTTTTGCAACTAAGCAATCGAGTAAAGACAAAACAAAACATATTATCACATGTGCGATCTAAAGTTTGCTTACCCCTCCGACAGTCACGTGCTGCAGGAAACTCAGAGATCAGACGGCAAGTGTTCGGAGTGCGAGCGCAATTCTTAGCAAACTTATTTCCTGAAAATGTAATCCAGATTATTATTATTTATTTATTTTTTAACTTTGTACAGAAGTCTGAACCAATTTCAAGTTTGATTTACGATTGAAAATGGGTTTCTTCCTGTAAATGCATACAAGTGACAAGTCAACATGGCGGCCGACATTGAGGTGGTGGTTAAGAAGGGAGCTAAAGATATAGTTTTAGTGTCAAATAAGTGCTTAAATTGCAATAAAGGCGTTAGGAAGGGGCTGAGATGTGTCAAGTGTTTAAGATGGGCCCATAATTACTGTGCTGGCATTAAAGATGAAGAATTCAATAA
The DNA here is from genome assembly GCA_024449915.1 of Sweltsa coloradensis. Classification (NCBI taxonomy): domain Eukaryota; kingdom Metazoa; phylum Arthropoda; class Insecta; order Plecoptera; family Chloroperlidae; genus Sweltsa; species Sweltsa coloradensis. Next base: position 221,646 of record JAMZAV010000204.1, read on the forward strand.
GAAGAAAGTAAGCGACCTTGTTTGCGACCGTTGCAGAAGTGAGGTTAAGTGTGACGTAATCGACACGCAATCGGATGGAGAGGATTCGAATAGGCCTCAGGTGGTTGCAGGGGTTGCAAATGCAAATGGTGAGAGCTGTCGACAGTGCAAGGTGTGGAAAGAAAAATTTGAGAAATCGGAAAATATCAAATTAACTCGTGACAGAACGTTGACAACAATGCAGGACACAATACATCAAATGACGGAAGAGATAGCTAAGCTGGATCAAGATCGGAAAGAAGCAATAATGAAGGTAGAAATTCTACAGAGACGGCTAGAGGTATTGCAGGAAAGGATAGCTGAGCCAACTAGTATGAACATTGGCCGAGGCCTAGGCCTATATCAGAATCAGAAAGAAAAACCGTGTAGCCAAGTGACCCAAAAGAGAAGCCAAGGAGGGTTGCCGGAGTTAGGTCTAAGCCCACAAGAAATGAGCAACACTAAGGGTGCAGGTAGGCCTACAAGTTTGTCCGGACCCAGTCCTAAAGGAATTCGAAACACTGTCCGAAATAGCCAAGGCCTAGGTATAGGCTCGCAAGATAGGCAGGATCCGCCTGTTATGAGCAGCTGTGTCTAGACCACATTCAAAGGGTTTCGAAAGAGAATGAGGTCCTATGGAAAGCCCTGCTTACAGGTAAAGAGCAAGTCATAAACGAAAAACAGCACAGAATCAGCGAACTGGGAAAAATAATAACCATACAAGAAGAAATAATAAAAGAACAAAATAGTCGAATTTTAAAAAGTGAGGTTAGGGTCGCGGCAACTTTGACAAACAACCGTCAGGAAAAAACAGCACTAGGCCTAGTAGAAACGCCAGGCACCGACACCTACAGTCGGGTCCCAAGAAGGAAAACAGGAGCGAGACAACAGGAATTAGAAGAAGAGGAACTCGAGAAGGTCCAACGTAACAACAATATAACTTGGACTAAAAAGGATAGGCCAAATATGGCCAACAACAAAACACATGCCAGTCGAGACTACATGGAGGTAGAAAAGCAGAACCCAGGATCAACAGCTAAGAAACTCAGCAATGTCCTGATAATTGGGGACTCCATGGTGAGATGGGCAGGAGAGGTATGCAAGACGGAAGGCAGTGAGGTGTTAGTGTACCCAGGAATAAGAACTGAACAATTGGAAAACAGAATAGAACAAGGAGACACAAATGGTCTAAACCCAGAAGTAATAGTGCTCCAAGTAGGTACCAATGACTTAAAATCAACAAAAAGTGCAGACCACTTAATGGGGGATATATATGGTGCAGTGTATGCCTTAAAACAAAGGCACAAAGATGCCAAAATAGTGGTGAGTGGCATTTTATATAGGAGAGACATTGACACAAGTTTTATCAACAAGGTAAATGCAGGCTTAAAATGGGTAGGAGAAAGTTTTAATGGTATCTTTATTAACCCAAATAAAAATATTCATCCTAAAGACATCAGCAAAGATGGGCTTCACCCTAACACCAGAGGGGCAATAAAACTAGGAACACTGTATAGGGATGTGGCATATGCCCTAAAACATACTAGGCCTACGGAAAACTAAAAAGGACAACAGAGGTGATTTCTGCCAATTTATTGGAGAAAAATAAAGAGACTAAAGAATGTAAAACTAGTTTTAAAATCAATAGCAGATCAAAAACAGTAATGAGGGAAAACAGAGACCTATGCAAAATACTTAACACCAGTAGCAAAAATAGGAGCAAGTTAGACATCAACACAAAGGGGATCACCAGGCCTACAGACGACATTTCTGGGTTATCAATCATGCATCAGAATATTAGGAGTATTGGGACCCAGATAAAATTAATGAAATCAGTGCCTTACTGGACGATTTCCCCCTTATAGACGTAATTTGTTTGACAGAGCACTGGAGACAAGCGACATGTAAGATTACCTGACTTTGAACTGGCAACGTACTCGACTAGACTTAAGGAAAATTATGGTGGCACCTGTATATTTTGTAGAAACTCGTTAGGAAAGGTATCCATACGGCATGACTTAAACAAACTTAACATGGAAAAACAGTTTGAATGCTCTAGTATTGAATTGGAGATGGAAGGGAAATCAAAAGTAAAGGGGATAATAACTTGTATATACAGACCACCTAACGGGGAGGTTGAGATATTCTTTGATAAACTAAATCAACTTTTAGATAAACTGCACAAGGGGAAAAATATAAGTATCATATGTGGAGATTTTAACATCGACTTGCTAAAAAACTCCAAAGAAAAATGTAATTTTGAACTAATACTAAAATCATATAACTTTAAAGCGGTAATCAAAACAGCAACACGCTGCACAGACACGTCACAAACGCTTATTGACAACATAGTAACCAATGTAAATGATAAGACTTTCATGATACAAAATTTTCCAACCACACTTTCGGATCATAATGCACAAGTGATTACATTTAAAAAGAAAACATTGCCTAAACCTCTAAATGACACTATGAAATTTCAGGGGAGGTCATTTAATGATGAAAATATAAAAAGTTTCTGGATAACCTTGCAAATGAAACTTGGGTGGGGGTGCTACATGCAGTAGATACAAATGAAAAATACAATACTTTTCTTAGCATCTTTAAAAGTCACTACGAAGCGTGTTTTCCAAAACGGCAAAAACAGACTACTAAAACGAAAAGTTGGATTACTCCGCAGCTCAAAAACACTGGTAAACAACTTAAACAACTCCATCATCAAATGAAATACCATAATGATATGGAAACAAAGCTTAAGTATCAGGCCCTTAAATCAAAATATAAAAAAGACTTGAAGAAGGCAAAACGCGTAAATAATAACAATTTTATTACAAAAGCTAAAAATAAAAGTAGAGCCATTTGGCAAATAGTACGCAAAGAAACGTTCTCAACGAATACAAAACAATTGAAAAACATTAAACTGCATATTAGGGGAACAAATAAAACGGACCGGTATGTTGAAAACCCACTAGAGGTTGCCTCAGAATTTAATACGTTTTTTGCAAATGCTTTCAAATCGGTGAGTCCAGACGACCAGCCACAAAGCAAGAGAATAACCAATAACGGGGAGGACGAAGACCCAATGGAGATGATAAAAAAACATAGTGAACCGTTAGGGAACTCGTTGACTTTGACACCGGTCACGGAAAAGGAGTTGGTGGAAACTGTCCTAAAACTAAAAAACACAACAGCGTGCGGGTGGGATGACATCTCAACGCTAATAATAAAAAAAAGCGTTCACTTAATAAAAGGGCCATTAACCCATATATTTAATAACTCGCTAGAGACTGGTATCTTTCCAAATAATCTAAGGCTATCCGTGGTCTCTCCTCTTTATAAAAAAGAGGACCCAGCGAATATTAACAACTATAGGCCAATCTCAATGTTGCCAATATTTGCAAAGGTACTGGAATCATTAGTACAATTTCGAGTCGTCCAGTTCCTGGAAAGTAATAATGTCATATCAAAATCACAACATGGTTATCAAAGAAACAAATCGACTATAACGGCTCTAGCAGAATTGGAAAATCTTACTCTGAAAGCAATGGATAAGGGAGAATATGCTTTGGGCATTTTTTGCGATCTGACCAAAGCGTTCGACTGTGTTGACCATAATGTACTTCTTAGCAAGCTAGATTTCTATGGTATAAGAGGGGTGGCATGGAAGTGGTTTAAATCGTATCTTGGGGGAAGAAAACAAAAAGTAAAAATAAGATATAATAAGAGAGGGCTTTGTACAGAATTCTCTTCAAACTGGTTAGAGATGGTGGCCGGAGTACCACAAGGTTCGGTCCTTAGTCCTACCCTCTTCCTTGTTTATATAAATGATTTACAAAAATATATTAAAGAAATAACGTTAATTCTTTTTGCAGACGACATAACAGCGCTGCTATTTAATAAATGTCTGGAAAGCCTCGAGAGGGAAGCAGTAATTATTATTAAACTAATTTACCAATGGCTGGTAGCAAACAAGTTAGCACTAAATGAGACTAAAACATGCTTTATTCAGTTCCATTTTTGGCAGAAGCATATAGAACATTTCCCAAAATTACAACTTAATGATAAAAAAATTGAGCGAGTAACGAATACAGGGTTCCTGGGGGTAATCACAGATGAAAATCTAAACTGGGAAAGCCATATAACCAAACTAAGTTCTAAATTAAGTTCAGCATCTTTTGCATTGAGGGTGATTAAGGCAGCCACAGGCAAGCAAACAGCTAAGATTGCATATCACGCATATTTCGAGTCACTACTCAGATATGGAATACAAATATGGGGAAGCACCACTCACCTAGGGGACATTTTCATACTACAAAAAAAAGCGATAAGGATAATAGGAGGACTAGCCTTCAGAGAGTCCTGTGTGGCAACATTCATTGAATTAGAGATTCTTACGGTACCATGTATCTATATATATGAATTGTTGAAACTAATTATTAAACAGCAGACAGACAGAGACCAAACGTTAAATAAAGACATTCACCAGTATAACACAAGACATAGGGGGGATTTTAACATACCACGCAGTAGAACAACTAGGTACCAAAAGGGTTATTGTATTACAGGCCAAACAATATTCAATAAGCTCCCAAAGGGTATTAGAGAAATAGGAAATAAGGATAAGCAGATAGAGAAAATACACAAGTACCTAGTCAAAAATGCATTTTATTCTGTAGAGGCATATTTTACAGTGTAACCAAAACAAACAAAAGGTGGTGTTTGTATAATGCTTAATGCTACAACTTGTTAAATGTTACAATTTTAATTACCTAACTTTGAACTAATTTTAACCAATGATTGTGATCCATGGTTGAATTGTTTTTTACATAAGGGTCTGCAGTGTTGTTGCATTTTATGTATTTATTATTGTTGTACAGAAACTGGTTGTAGGTAAATTTTCTTTTTTTAGTTTTAGACATGCCTGGATGGGCAATGACATGTAATATACCCAGACCAGCTGATGTTGTAACGGGTCAACATTACGAAAATAAAAATGAAATGAAATGAAAACAACAGATCTGTCACGGAAGGATTTTAAATGGCTGGTTAGTGGTTACATATCAGTCTACGTACTATCATCCGCTTATCTGAACTTTATTTAGTTTGCTCAGGGTGGACAAATAAATAAATGAAGAGCATCTAGGCATACATTTAATATTAAATTGTTATAATATTTAGTATTGATAAGCAACCCTAGTTCTATTGGATTTGAACTAAAAGGCAAACTAACAAAACAATGTTACTTCTTCACTTACCCCTTGCAAAAAGCTCAAATTGCTTCCAGTCCCCGACATCTTTCAAGTTCTCACTTTCGTCTCGATAAAGGTTGTTCTTTTTGTCACGCAATGCGAGCATGCCTTCCTTCAGAATAATCTTCCAGTTTGCCTCAAGCACGCTGCAACCAAAGACAATACCAATTATAGCCTATTAGGGCATTGGAGTTTTAGAAAATACTTTGACAAAGTACAACCTAGTACTCAGGGCCGGTCCTAGGCGTAATCAACGTAAGCGGCCGCTTACGGCGGCACTTGTCTAGGGGCGGCACTTTTTTGTATTTACAATTTCAATTACTACATGTGTAGCATTAATAAGCGGCTTTAACCTATTCGTCAGCATCAAGCAGTCAGTATAATGTTATTGTAAATTGTAATATGTAACAGTATGATAATGGATAAGAATTATGGACTGCCACACTGCACAGCAGTCCACTGTCGATACCGACACTCAGTCAGTCGTTCACACGGGAAGTTTGGGAGATGTAATGAGCGTGCACGAATCCGACGATGAAATTGACTCAACGCGAAAAAATAAAGTCCATCAAGACTCTCCTTCAAGCAGCAAGATCAACTGCTAAATACTCATTCATGATTAAGAAGTAAACTTGGTAATTGATCATAATTCCTTTAAATCTGTTAATGCTGTTTACGTAGTATTAATTTACTACTTTGAGAATCGTGAAATGACAAATTGAAATAAAGACAAAAAAATTATTCGTGGTTTATTTGAAATTTATTATCCAAAAATTACTTATGAATAAAAATATGGCTATTGCCTACTTGAATTATGAATATTCGGCATATCAGCGGATGTAATATTATAATCTATTACCTCAGTGACTCACTTATTTTTGGTGGTTTTCCAGTTTTGACTGCTCAAAAACTACATTGTTTTGGTATTGCATTCAGCCGACCACTTTATTCTAAAACGCACCAAATGCAATCTAAAAAGCTGAATTTCAAAATTTTTGCCTGCGGCGCCATAGTTGGGTGGCTCTGCCCCCCAAACCCCCCGTGCTCGGTCCCTTGTGGGGGGGGGGGGGGCATGGAAAATTCTAGGAGCGGCCCTGCTAGTACTTATTAAGAAGATTGCTTACTCAAAGTACTGTTTATAGGTGGTCTCTTCAGGAGTCCACCAAGGATTTGCTTTCAGTCGATTGATGTTGTACAAAGATCGCTGGTACCGAGACAAAAACACTCCTTCGTGGACACCGAGTTCGTTTATCTTAAGAGCTTCCTCCTTGAGGCCCAATCGGGACAATGCGTCACTTAATTGGAAGAAGAACCTTCCATCTCGAGTGCCTTCCGCTCGACCTGAAATACACAAATTAGAGATGGGCTATGAACCCTTTTCATGTGCCTAAATTATCTTTTGGATTACAAGCAAAATATTTATACTGATGAAAAATCATATTTTTTAAAAAAATATTATTTATATTTTAAGTTAGGGAAGTACACCAACAAAGGAGTTTTCATGATTCATCCCAAGTTCATCCCCAACAAGTTCCCAAAAAAAGAGATTTTCGAAGTTGGTTTGAATACAATAAAAAAACAAAATTTGTATTTAGTATAGATTGGAGAAGGGTTGACAGGTTGGGAAAGTATAGAGAACATAATGCCCAGTCTGAAGGGCTGGGGGCAAAAAAACTTTTCACCTGCTGATGACAACTGGAGTTAATTTAAAGTTGTTAGTTGCCTTACTCCACGACGTGTTTTGTGCTCAGGCTGGACTTGTTGTTCTCTATGCTTTCCCAACCTGTCAACCCTTCTCCAATCTATACTAATATAGTTAATACCAGTATTATTATTATTATTATTATTATTATTATTATTATTATTATTATTATTATTATTATTATTATTATTATTATTATTATAATAATACCAGTAGTAGCTTTCGACGTCACTGATCGAACCCACGCCATAAAAGAGATGCAGAAGAGCAAAATACCAAACAACCTCATCAAGTGGCTGCATGACTTCATCAATCACAGAAGAATAAAAGTCGCCTACAAGGGTGTGAAAAGCGGTACAAGATACATCTCTGCCGGTGTGGCACAAGGCACCATCACCGCCCCAACTATATTCAAAATTGCAGTCAACGGAGGAATTAAGCTGGTCAAGATCCTGCCAGGAATCTATGTCAAGGTCTACGCTGACGACTTCTTTGTCTATGTCACAGGCAAGAACCTCGGCGGCCTGCAGATAATGCTCTCCACCGCATTAAGTATGTTGGTTGGCTGGCTTGCATCCCGTCGCTTCATGGTGAACCCTAACAAATCGTGTTACACGGTCTTCACTTTTAAACACGAAGACCCCACCCTCGAGCTGTACATCGGGGGACAGCAGCTCAAAAAAGAGGAGCACGTCACCTACCTCGGAGCCATCCTCGACAAGAAGCTCACCGGCAAGGCCCATTTCGAGAAAACTGCTGAGAAGGCTAAAAAGAGGCTGCGTCTGATGCAACGTGCGGCCGGAGTGTCCTGGGGAGCCAGGATTGACACACTGGTTCTCACCTACAAGACCTATGTGCGTCCGGTCCTTGAGTACGGAGCAGAAGTTTTTGTCACCTCGGCGCAGCATAACCTTGATATACTCGGCAAAATCCAGAATCAGGCCCTTCGACTAGCCAGCGGTGCAGTAAAGACAACACCGGTGGCGGCAATGGAAGCCTACTGTAAAGTAGAGCCCCTAATACAGAGACTAGAGCAGAAAGCCATCATACTGCATGAAAAACTGGCGAGAATTGACACATCTTGGCTAGCCTTTCCAACGGCGAGCGCAGCAGGACACACAAATTTTGCCCAAAAGACAACACTCCTAAAAACGGAGCACTGTCCGGACCTGCTACACCATCCTCGACAAAAGCTTGCCAGACTAGATGTCAATAGCCTTCCAAACTCAACCATCAAAATTGACTTCAATCTTCAAGTGGAAGGTATGGGCAAGAAGGAGGAAAAAAGCCAGTCTGAGCTGAAAGTGCTCATCGAAGCGCATCTGAAGAAGCACTACCCAATATCCGAATGGGTGCATGTCTTTACGGACGGTTCCTGAAACAGCTCGGGGAGGAATACTGGCTTTGGCTTCCATTGCATCTTCTTTGAAGAGGCGCACCCAATGGCACCAGGCTCGAGCATTTTTGATGCAGAAATAAATGCTATCTCCAGAGCAGCAGAGAAAATCGCAGAAACACCAACCTTTCCACTCAAAAAGACAAAATTTGTCATTATCTCTGACAGCAAGGCCGCCATCAAGAAGATCTGTCAGATGGAAAAATGTGAAGAAGCCTCCCTGTCTCTTAAAAAGAGTTTAATAAAAAATGTGATGCATGGAAAAGTGCTTAAAATTCAATGGGTGCCCAGCCACTGCAACATCCTGGGCAACGAGAAGGCTGACGCGCTAGCCAAGTTGGGCTCAAAGAAGTCTGCCCCTGACACGGCGAGTATCTCCTACAACTCTGCCAAAAACCTTGCCAAGGAGGGCCTCAAGACATCCTATGGAAGACTTCAAGAGGCCAAGATGTATCACAAACCATGGCGGGACGAGGTCCTCAAAGGGCCAGACAAATCCTGGACAAGAAAGGTGGCAACAGCGCAGTTCCGGCTGGCCACAGGACATGACGTCCTGCAGCACCACCTCAGTCGATTTCAAATCACAAAGGAACCAGCAACTTGCAAACTATGTACATCGGGTTTTCAGGACAGAGCGCACCTCTTCAGCTGCGCCGCACTTAAATCTGACATTGACGCCCTGCCAAATAACCTGAGCGGGCCAGAGAAGGAAGCACATATTTACTGGATAGCCAGGAAGAAAAATTATTGAAAAATCAAGCTTTCGGCATAGGAAAAAAAAAAAAAAGTATATTATATACTGGAATGCTCATCGATTAGGTATCAATACCCTTACATTTTATTTTAGCCAAACTATATTATTATATTAGGTATATATGATGTCATATGGTATCTGAATACCCGGGTTACTTAAACCCATTAGTGCCTATATTGTGTTTGATAAAATGACTGACTGCTTTCCGAGAAGTGACAGTGGACCGTTGTTTCTGTAATCAGCTCTGCGGGCAGATAATGACGACCTTCAAATGCATTCTGTGCATTAGATGGATGAAATAACAAAATTAAGGCATTCAGGATTCAGGTTTCCTGATTCCTAGGTCTGCAACTGGATTTGAATTTTGCTACCCTCTGTCATCCAAATATATATATTGATATTTTCCCAACAATTTTTACTGTACAGCATCATTTCCGCTACCACTGTGGGCCACCCTTTACATGCGCATGCCTCCGGGCCATGTTCATTCTCTCACATAGATCCGGGCACTGTATCAGCAGCCACGAGGAACACACATTCTCCCCAATATGCTCAAGGCTACAGGATCAACGTGACCTCGCCGCCCACACCACCACTTTTCTCTGCCATCACTCGCAGTACATGCATGTAGGTCAGGGCTTTTGTTTTGTTGATAGATCTGTACTGTGTGTCCATTTGTGACTGCAGAATCATCAGATGCAAACAGCCTTAATCTTGATTAGTTTTGGAATTTTAAGTTTATTACTATTAGCCTGTTTAGCCATCAGCCCTTCAGGCTGGAATTTATATATTCTCTTTGCTTTCCCAACCCGTCAACCCTTCTCCAATCTTTATTTCTAATATTGCGATTCAGAAAACAAATAATCGATATCAAAAATAATTTCTCTCCCTCTCTCCTTCACTTATATCATCAAGCCGTTTGAAACTCTTCAACCATTCAATTACATATAACTTTCATTTTAAAAGTCATTAAAATGACAGAACAATTGGTTTTCCAGAATGATTTCCAACTCATTGAATTTCGTAGAAAGTGGGCTGTAGGCCTACTGTAGTTTTTAACTGGAAAGGTAAAGTTCTTTACTTACTGCCTATGCCCCTTGTTAAATAATCCACCGCCAAGGGTAAGTTATTGTCTGATGTCTTATAGATAAACCCAAGATGAGCTAAAGCAAATCCATCGTTTGGCGAAGTCTTCAATACAGCTTCCAAGTGGAACTTTGCTTCCGGAATCCTAAAAACAAAATGCCAGTTAGTTTAAACCAAGGCACGTCATGCACATGTCACATATATCAATTTTCTACAATAGGCATAACCACATAATACACTAGTACTGGTTACTGAAGTATGACAGATTGTCAAATGGCATAATATGTTACTTTGAGGAAGACACTGGCTGATGGGGTTATCGTAACGGAGGAGTGGGAGCAGCGTTCCACTAAACTGCATAAACCGAGTATGATAAAGCTAGCATATCACGATGTTCCCGATATGACGCAGGGATATCGATATAAAAATACTGTAGGCTTCATTTACTTGTGATACTAGTATCGTTATTGTTTAATTGATATTGTTGTTGTACCATGGACTATTGAAGGGGTACCTGTACCAGTGGAAACGAAGCCTCATACACTTAGGAAGCAAATGGTAATACCAATAGTGCAATACAAAAATGTCATATGGCATTAATAATAACTCTAGTAAGTTCAAAAAGCTAAGTAAAACATACCTGTTAATCATAAGATATGTGACTGCCAGGTCATTGCGATATTTTGGATCAGAGTAACGCTCAATCAACAAGTTATGAATCTCAACTGCTTTCAGCTGGTCACCTAATAACACAAATAACTTACTTTATAAACCTGCCAATATTGGAAACATTTCAAGCATTATCCTTACATAAAGCATCAACAAGACGATTATGCCATAATGGTACCTTCGGTGTCTTTACCAGATATTTTTGCAACTGCAAAGCCTGTTTTCTTTAAAATATTTTTAAATCACTAATAAATTGCTTCTGACAAATTGGTATTGCATTTGAAGAGAATGAGTGAAAACTTGTAAGTACAAAAAAATATGTAGGCTTACTAGGCCTATGTACTTATTTGCATATGTTTTTTTTTGTTTTAAATTAATAGAATAATCAGAAATTATATCATATTGTATTGCAATGCTTTTCATCTGTTAACAAGGAGTGTCTTGCAAAGTTTGAAAACAGGTATGACAGCACACCATAGTGATGTTAGTACCTAGTACTCTTGGTTGGTGAAAAGGAAAAGAAGCCTGATCACAGTCATTCTATTTAGGGTCCTTACAAGGCTTACTGTAGGCTACAAGGGTATCTCAGGGACAATTTCCGGGATGCACATTTCAAATGCAAATTGAGAAGCACCTTCACCAAGGATCAATGCTGGCATTGAAACTAGAGGTTTGTTGCCAAACAAGTTGGCGTCTGTCAAGTCAAGTCAAGTAAAGTCATACATTAGTGATGACGTTGTGTAGCAGGAAACCAGTACTATAGTGGACCAGTTCCATTTTTTCCAAGATCTGTCTATACAAAAGTGAACTACGGGAGTGTTTCTATGCACAAATTGTTGATTCTATGCATAGTGATTTTGTCCAATCTATTCCCAGTCTATAAGTCACCCTCTAATCCAATTCATGCTGGAACAGGGTGCTTGTACATTGTTCGTACATATAAGTGTTACATATGTACATTACTGAACGCCAAGGCAAGTTTACCTCGAAAATATTCCAAGTGAAAACAATTAAAACATTCATGCAAAATTGAGAACGTCAATGCTATCAACTAAAAACTATTGAAACTTGCCTTTGAATCTCATTCTGTTGATGCATCGCTTGGCCGTTACAAGAAACATGTTGTCATCTAAGAGAGGTCCGAGTAGTAGGAGTCGCCGGTAGGTCTGGATAGCTTCCTCTAGACGAGCGTTACTTCGGCTTACATCGGCCATCTTGTCGAGCGTGACAGCCTTGCCATGAAGCGCTCGTACATTGTTAGGCTCAGTGGCAAGGACTGTGGTGAACAGTTGGAGGGCGGAGGAAGGATCCTGCGAGCGATGCAAGGAGACGCATGCACAAACACAAACACACAGTTAACAAATGCAATGTGGAGGCTTTCAGGTTAGATTAGACTGGTTCGTTACAAGGAGAAAAGCAATCAGTTATGGTAATACAATCAAATGTTCAAAAAAGTAGTTCTGTAATCGATTAATCGGTATAAAAACTTGTGTTAGTAGTACCTACTAGTTGTTGTACCTATTCCAGTTAATAAACACAACACTGCACACATCCACACAAGTTGATTCGTTATATTGCATAATAATTTCCACTTGTTTTAGGCCTAATGTTGTAATGAACTTGTGTAACTACCAATCCAATACGGTACAAATCTAAAATTACTTCATAGGTTGAGATACACTGCTTTACCATGCTAGCGAGTTTGTAGCAACTAGAAATAGAAGTGACGTACTTCTATTTGAGAAATATTCCCTAGTCAACTAAATCTAGTAATGTATAGTACGATTAGCTTATGTTTGCTGACATTCATAAAAAGTTAATGCTTGAAAACATCTTTCCTAAGTTTTCTTATTACTGAAAATAAATGTTTTATCTGAATAGCTTAGACATTTACAAATACAAAGATACACATATAATACACAAAATACGACCTAAATATTTATGAAATACATAGATTAAATTAAAACAAATCAACCACCAAAGGCACAGATTTTTATTTTGTATAGGTTTATTTAAAACAACGAGCCAACATGCTTTATTCACATTTTAATGACTTGATATATCTCTGCATCACGTAAATGATGTTAAAGTGTGGGTGCAGTGACACACAGAAATACAAGTGGTATCGCATGAGTATAGCATGTGCCCGTATGAAATAAATCAAAGGTAATCAACCCACTAATATGACAAATCACTCGTAGTACTATTAGAGTCCTAACGTTAGTGTAACATTATTGATATACAATACATCTACTAAAACAAACCAAACAGCAATCAATAAAAGCATAAACGTGTTAAAATGTATTTAAAGGCTAGCACTGTAACACACGAAGGAAAATGAAAGAACCAAAACATGGAACAGGAGATGAACGTGAGAAAAGATTTAGTTTCCCAGATCCTAAAAAAAAAATTGTTGATGAATTTACAAATTTGGAAGGTTACTCAATAGCCTGGAGAAAAAAACAGGTTTTGAAGTAGAATTTATTCCAAATTAGGACCTAAATTAAAAAGGATGAGAAAGCTAAAACACTGGTCCTAATACTTATCAGTAGGGCTAGGATGTTATTGACACATTTTTTGACGTCCCTTAATTCATCCAAAGTAAAACATGAGCGCAATGCGGCCAATGAACACATTAATGATGATGACCCAGTGTGTATTTGAATCATAAAAAAATAAAATGATTATTTGATCATATTTTCCTTTTTGATCATCTTTTAAATAGTTAATAAAATTTAAAAGTTTTCTTGTCATATTATAGAACCAATGTCATGAGTTTTGTAGGTCATTAAACCATCTGCACCCATAAGCGTACCAGTACGCATATTCAGTACACAACACTATAGGCTAGCCATAAGCATACTGGTACGCGAATTGCGCGTGCCTGCATTCAAATAAGTATAGGCGGCAAACTACTGGCTGGTAAGTAGATCAAACAGCTTTATCTTGAAAGGTCAAGCATGAGCTCTACCTAGCATCACTTTTATGAACTTTGTTCATTTGTTTTTTATTTATTATTGACACTGTTATTGAGCAGAATTTTGGCTAACTTTAAGGTAAACATGGTGAATTCTGACAGCCGTGATTTTGGTTTGCGTAAGAAAAACTACGATATTTATCAGGTTATAAATGTTTTAGGCTCGGAATTCAGTGACGGTCATAGTGAAAGTATAATCAATGACTTGTGTTTGCGTAGGCCTGTAACAGCGACGTAATTTACATAACTTCATAACACCAACAGAAGACTAACAATGAAAACTATAAAAACCGTAGAGTACTAAATTCGACAGATAAGCTTATTTTTTTAACAATTCATATGTCTTCATACCCATATTCTTATACATGTTTACTAACATTGTTCCAAGTTTCAAACCTTTTTAAAGGAAATTACGGAAGTTATGACACTTAGTGGAACTCTGTAACTTAGTGAAGCGCGCCCGAAAAAATGCATGGTTTCGGGGGTCACGCTCCGTATTGACCGTACGGTTGCAAATGGGTTAACATCCTAGCCCTAAGCTATCACATAACTGGTATAGCATTTGAACAATTTAAAAAATATAAAATATTACATATAGCTAACATAGGCAACTCTTCAGGTTCAACATGCAGTAGCTAAGTGATCTATCCAATTCTGAGCTCCAGCCTCAAACATAATGTATAATACGAATGCCAAACAATATGAACATCGATTATCGACATCATTAAATTTTAGGCAAACAATATTGACATATTATATATATTTTTTGCTGGTATATATAGCCAAAAAGACAATTTCAAGGCAAAAAATCTTGTTGCCCCTAAAAGAGACTTATTCTACCGAAAGATAAGGTAGTGATCGCATACCTAGTTCCCCAAAATCAATATTCGTTTTGGAATTTGAAGTTTTAATATCCGATTCCTTAGTTGTATACTATTCCTGAAATATTACATTACAATTACAGAATACAAATATCATTATATCAATCAACAATTTTGAAAATAATTAACTAGGCTATATTGATACAATATACAATGCACATACCTAATACATACAAAACATACATATTTGTAGCTCTAGCTCAGGTGTGGAAGAGACTTACTACATAATATCAGTGAGCAGTGAGGAATATTTTGTTTGTTTTGATTTTCAATAAAATCACAACATTTCAACAAGAAAGTAAGTAAGCCTACAAATTGAACCCCACACAATTGTTTATAAAGTGTACTATGTTACCATGAACTGTGGTAAACTTAATTTGGCAGTCATGTAAGCATGTACTATGTCTATGTATTTTCAGGTATTAAGAAATTTACTGACCAGCAAAAAAGTGGAAATTGAAATGTGATATTAATTATGTATGTATCTAACTTCATTCAGTGATAGATAATTTTGAATCAGAACTAACGCCAACAGTATGAGTTTTTTAAAGCACTAACCTCCTAGTTATTCTTAAAGAAGTGTGGAAAAGGCCTATTGGCTAGTTTGTTTGGATTGAAGAAGAGTTGACAGGTTGGGAAAGAATAAAGAACATAATCACAGCCTGAAGGGCTGGGGGCGACGACACTTTTCACCTGCTGATGATGACTGCAGATAATTTAAAATTGTTTCTTACCTTAATCAACAACCAATTTTGTCCTTCTGGGCCCATATACTATATACGTGTTATACATAATTATTTACAAACTTTTATTTAAAGTCAATGATTACAGATTGAAATGCATCTTGACCTTTCCAAAACTCAATGAGAGCTCAGTAAGCTTAAGGGGTCTTAACCTATATACATAATTACACAATAAGGTAAAAATACTGTTTTGCTTACATTGCGGTAAATTCCTTGTACATCTAAACAGAACACAAGTAAGAGTAAGGTAATGTGAGGCCTGGACATAAATATATAATATATGTTAAACATAATATGTTTTATAAATATAGTCCGTAACATTATATTAGGGATCAGATAGAAAATAAAATAAAAATCTTTCAATGTACCATACAGAATTTAAATTGTATGTAGAACTAGAAACCCTATTAAATGGAAGTGCATTTAGAGCAAATGAGCTAAAAAGATCATACATTGGAAAAACAACACAAAAATGTGACGGCGTAAATTCTTGACAACACAAAACGTACCAGGCTACTATCATATAGAGTAGTAGGGCTACATCCTATAGGCAGGCCTATAATATGCCTAATGATACAGCCATGCTGCTCATGTACCTGCAGCAAGGTTGATGAACATAATTCATAATGTTTTGATCAAATGCAACACTTAATGTAGGACACTAATATCATTTCTAAAACTAAACATAAGCCCTGAACAATTTCACTAATAGCATTAACATCAACTGGAAAAGTGCTCATGCTGACATAAAATTTTGTGAAAGTTTAACAACAATGTTTCCTTACACAACTGCCTACACAATAAATATCAGGTCTCCCACGTTTCCCAGAGAAGTCCAGCTTCTATGAATACACTGATACCGGTAATCAGTTTTTGTGTACTTCCAAGCAGATTCAACATGTTTGACACCTGTGACATATAGATCATACACAAACCTGCTACACAAAAACAAGTCTAAATTCTTAAGATCATTATTTGTGGTTTAAACTTACATCATTGAGTCTAGCCTCAGCTAGATCGAGTTCTTCGCTAAACCGTATGGTAGGCTCGGTTGGAGTGGGCTCTTCGATATTGTCATCGGCCTCAATTGCATCTTGGGGAATTTCTTCAGCTACATGAGCAGAAGAGCTAGACAGACAAATATTACAATAATAATACACATACTACACACATCGTACATACACATAAGAAGGCAATGCACGTACCCAAGAATGTCGTCCTCGTCCCTGGGGCCGCCCCTCTGTCTTGGGGGGACTACGGGTGTGGGCGCTGCCGGTGTATCGTCTGATTCCTCTTCCTCAGACTCTTCAGGTGTTGACTCGGCAGCGGGTGCTGGCAAAGAGAAGAAGCAATCACCGCCATTCCACTATAACCATTTGCAAAAACTTACAGCTAAAAGAAGGTGCCTACGCAATTTCAATCAAATGGTATAGATCCCAAGGAACAGGAGTTCTATCTCTACTTAATTGGGGGCATACAAAAAAAAAGAGAAGACATTTTTCACTTATTTCATTTTAATTTTTGATGACTTTCAATGATATAACGTGGATTTATTATGACAAAAAGGTAAATTAAAACAGTGGGGAAACGTAAGAACTTGGGTACGGTAGACCTAAAGTTCCAAGAAGAGTCCGGTAAAATCCCCTCAAGCCCCACGCAGCTAAGTTGTTGGGATTCGGGTACGTTCAATATGACAGCGATTATTAATTAGTCATCCATTCGACCCAACTATCAAAGATATTATTTGAAACATTACATCAACATATTCAAAGAAAATTGAACATATATGTGCAAAATAATTTTTTTACAACAATGTTAGATTGAAGACTTTAAGTGAGTTTCATGTCATGCGGACATCCATAATAAATAGTAACCATATACAATATCACCAGCACAATTCCTCAATAAGCAGAGACCAATGACAGGCTTCACCTCTGGACCACCAACAGCTCAATGGAATGAGACAAACAAAAATATTATCAATGGAAATTGGAGGGATTGGTAGATTGGTGTTAGGACTGGTAGCATGAAATCAGGCCAACCAATAACTACTGGTGATATGTGAATGCTCCACCTCAAGAATAGAAGATGATTCACAAGCTACCTACAATGACAGACCTATGCTGGGTAGACCCTCTGGGTCTTTATAATGAAGAAAAACTTGGGAGGCACCGTGAGATTGTGAGAAGAGCGCAAAGAAGGAGAGATAATTGTATATACTGAGGACAATACGGCGGTTTGCAAGTTATTAGACAATGTGTCAAGAATAACACTCCCTATAGGTCGAAATAATGACACGAATAAATCGATTTAACAGGAAAATCACCCAGCACACCCAAACCAAGGTTCTCGGTTGGTATCCTGTAAAACCAATGACAACCACACTCTCTTCATGATGAATGAGTGATCACGCCTCAGCACTGAATATAACGTTTGTGTGGTGTTTACCCTAGTAGGTGTGTGCATTGTGAAAACACTAATTTTAAACCACATGCCAAATTATAAACACTGGGAATGTACCCCACCACCACATACTGACTAATTATCAAGTTAGGTCATACAACAAATTTTTAATGTCGCTACAGTTTAGACCACCGGAGTTGGTAGAATAGAAGGACTGAATAATACAGGCTAATTACACAAAATGCAAACAAAATATTCCACTAACATTTCCATTTCTTGAGATAAGCGGGTGTTTCTTCTTCCTCTTCTTCTTCTTCTTCCTCCTCTTCTTCCTCCTCTTCTTCTTCTTCCTCCTCCTCTTCTTCTTCTTCCTGTTTGCCCTTCGCTGTCCACTGTTCGCTTGCCTTGTCTTTACCGTAAGTAGTACCACCGACCTATTTCAAACTCACAGTAAGTGAAGTTCCCATTTATGAACCAATGTATTTAAATACAAATAAGATGTAGTCAATCACTCCAAACATGATATTTGCAATTTGTCTGGGCCTGATCCTACAGATTCATCTTCAACAAAAAAACAGAACTAGTGAATTGATTGTAATTTGCAACTGGACAAAACACTTTTTAGAAACGTAACTTGTTAAAACTCTGAAACTACTGAACAATCTGTTTGACAAAAGTAATATAAGAAGTTATTAACCCAAGACAATATTTACGATACCATTATTTTAAATAAATTAAATATTATGTTTTTTAAACACGAGCAACAGTTCTAAACATTACAAAGATTGTTGTATATTATCAATTACAGACAAAGATGTGATATCAATGCTAGTGAGTGAGTCAACAAACTTCTCAATTGTTTACCACATTTCATTTCCTACCAATCCTATGCAGCCATAAACCATTTCTTACAGAAACATTTATTCATAATCCATTTCAAAATACGTATCTAAAAATATGAATTTCAAGATGAAGTATTGTTGTCACTTGATACTTTCAATGAATGACACTTTCAAGAGCAAGTGATACTTTGTGTTGTTTGTGAAGCAAAATATTGTATTTTTTAACAATTTTGAATAATTGATCATCTATCAATCGTACAAACACCAAGTTATTAATCAAATGGAAATTTGGATAAAGTAACATAAAACGGCAAGCTTAATTATGATTACGACGACCGAGTATATTGTAATCATTAACTACCCTTCTTGATTGCATTTGAATCAATAAGAAAAGCAATGTGGAAGTACAACATATTATTGCAAGTTTTCCAATTCTTTCACCTTTGCAACAGGCTTAACAGGCTCATCGTCTTCCTCTTCTTCTTCGTCTTCTTCCTCCTCCTCCTCCTCTTCTTCTTCCTCCTCCTCTTTCTTAGGATCTACATCCGGTGTTTGTTGTCGATATTTCCTCATTAAGTCTTCGTAGCTGTCAAACTTGTATTCTTTATTTGCTGGTGCACTCTGGCTATTAAACGTGTCTGTTTTCAATACGGGCTTTTCAACAATCTCTTCATCTTCTTCGTCTTCTGAATACTCGGATTCTTCTTCTTCTTTAACAACAGCTGTTGGGCTGATGGTTGGCCCTTGACTTGCATTGGCAGCTGATGTCGCTGTAGCAGGGGTTCCTGATGACGAATTATCTGGAAATTAATATAATTAGCCTAACTCTAATAATAACTGTGCTATGTAGCCTCAAAGATAAAATCCTTGTCAACTTTTGAGACAAGATTACAGTGGTGTAATATTTTTATCATAAATATATTTGCAACATTTGCTTATGATAAAAGAGAAACGTTTGAACATTTTGGCCAAAACAAACCGGCGTTATATTTACACGTTTGTTCCTTGGCCCGGTCAATCCTATCTGGTTACTATTTTTGGTGAGTTATGCTCATTTCAACTGTTGTTGTTGAGCTCTCAGTCCCAGCAACAAAGTGCACTGGGAGAACCTTCAACATTTCAAAGAAATATTATTTGCAGAATATTCAAAACTGTATTGGACTCTAAACAAGCTTTTGATGACTGTGTAATATTGCCTGTCCCTCCTATAATGGCATCTCACTCTAGTTCATGATGTAGTTAGTAGTAAAGCAGTTTGAAGAGATATAAGTGGCACGGGAGAAGGGAAACTAATCACGCAAGTGAAAACTTAGTGGTTTGGTTTACAAACATGGGTACATTGTTTCTTAGTCACCAGATAGGGTTGATCAAAGTTTACGTCTTATAAATACTATATTTATTTTGTAAAGAATATACTTTTTATTTTTGTTGTCATTCATACAGTTGTATGTACTGAAACTAAATTTGAGAACAATTACAAAATATATATTCATTAGGGGTGTGCGAATCCTGATTTTAGTTTCGGTTCGGTTCCGGTTCCGGATAGTAAAATATCCGTTTTTTCGGTTCGGTTTCAGATAGTTTAGGTTGGAGAGGTGAAAAAATTTGAGAAATTTGCAAAATGTATTCCCTTGCCTAGCTAGACCTAGGCCCAGGCATAACAAAGCAATTCCAGTAACAGAATCCTCATTAGTTTGTAATCCGATGCAGTTCCATCTAGTTCTAGTTCTAGAACATTGTTTGTGTTGACCATATCAAAATAATTTGAAAAATGAAGCATAGGCCAAATTTAGAATTTGAGTGTTTGCAGCTTCCATGATTCAAGGTAGGACCTAGCTTAGGCTCCGGGCCTAGGCTCCTCAGAGGTCCTAGTAATAAACTAAGGATCTTTGTTACGTTCATCAAATTCAAATACAACAAATTTTCTAAAACAGTGCATATTGATAAGGCCTAGGCCCAAGTTGCAGTCAAGCTGTTCCTGTAGACCTAGGCCCTAGTCTAGGCTCTGAGGCTAGACCAGGGCCTAGTCTAGGCTCTGAGGCTACACCTAGGGACAGCTCCGAGGCACTTTCCACCATAAATTGAGTAATAACTTGTAACGAGGAATCATGATAATAAAACATAGGTTCTAGGCAGAAGTAGGGTTAAATCAGTCATAACGTCCTTGGTAAACAATGTCATAACAAGCAAAGCCTCCTAGATCCATGCGCAGTCTCTGTTGCGCACGAGTGTATACTCTCCGTGCGAGAAGTTGAGGTTTGCACGCGCGATCCAAACTATCTCAACCAAAATTTTGGTTATCCGCACACCCCTAATATCCATCAATACATACTATATGTATTATGAAACATTACAACCATAAGTTGGAACATAATGAAACAGGGCCAGGCAACCATTGATATTATTTGACCATATCCACACTCACATAAAAGTGGCACACAAAGTTCATTACAGAGCAAAGATATGTCATACCCTCATAATATCCTTAGTTAGTTGGTGGGGTTTTAGGGCACACAACAGTAATATCATTAGAATTCCATACCCAATATATTTACATTGAAAACTGTATTGTTTATATTTTTTGGAATTGTAGGCTACACTTGAAAAAACTCAAAACACAAATATAGTTTTTGAAACCAATCTGAAACGTACCTACTATGAATGTGAGTGTGGATCAAATATCAAGGCAGTTTTTAAGGAAATCCATACAAAAACGTCATGCTGTTACGAGCATCGACAACCACATATAACATGCAATTATTATCAGTGCATCACTCCTTGGTAAACAATACTTTTGCATGGACTGAGATGCTCATTATAAAGTAGCTTGTTACACTTACATTATTTAATAGGCAGCCACAAGCCATGGCAATTGAATCAACTGGTAGCACTTGAATTCAAAATATTGTATTTAAGTTTTGCTGGTTATGTGAATAAGGTTTGGTTACTTGTGTTACATGGGAAGCATTCTATCCATCAATCAGTCTTCTCTACATCAAAATTCATAGCTGGGTAAATAAAAGTTATATTATCACACACTAGATTCTACATGTACTATGTAGATATAAATGCAATGTAAGATAGGTACCATTAATATTAAAACATCATAACAAAACAGTTGTAGTATTATGTTGTGTAATTACCAAAGAAATAACTCGAACAAATGCAAAACTGCCAAATGTAAAGTGCTCCTCCTGTACAAACATATGGCTACTATAATAACTGAAACCGAGTTGAAATAACTAGTCCGCTTCGCGAAGCTTTTTTTTAATTAAGTTGATGGATGAGCGTTTTTGGTTGACTATTATTATTTTCTATCATTTTCTTCCGGTTTCGTGTTTTGTTTGTGTACGTGAGAGTCAACTGACTGCGAGTCAAAGAGAGACCGAGAACCGACACGCGCCTCGTCGTGCCAGCTGCGGAAAGGTGCGGGGCAGAGAGGTCATATCAATCTCTCGTTGCCCTAAAAGTACAATTTTTATGAAAAAAATTTCTTCCTATTTTTATTTTACCTAAAAAGTCATAACGATATCAAAGTTAAGTAATTTCGAAGGTCCCTTAAAAATTTCATCAATATCGGAGTAGCCGTTTCGCGAACAAATGAGACAAAAAAACAAAAAAACACCCAAGCTATTTTTTACAGGGTAGCGAAATTCAAGCCTTTGATTCGCTTATCCAATGAAAAGCATTCACTGCATTAGTTTCAATTCTCATTGAAGTACATATTAAAGAAGCCCACTTGAGAAACTGTTTTCTTGCATTTTGTAGGCCTATATGTATTAACATTTTGTAACTTTTGCTAAGGCATACTTGAACTGAGAATCAGTTAGAAAACAAGGTCTGTACGAGTCTAAGAAGTGTTAACTACATGATAAACAATTTATGAAACAGAAATAGTATAATACACATTACGAGCATAATGGAAGTGTTAGCTAGCTACATTACACACAACAAACTTGCAATTCACACTAGTTGGATATCCAGCGGCTCAGTAACTAGAGACATGGTTATTTACAGTCGTACACTCAGAATCATACGTATTAAATACACCAACCTCAACAATAGCTAGTCCTACATTTCACACAATGAGGCCAGCTCATTAGCATTACAAAACAAAATTTTTAAGAAGAAATATTGATGTCACAAATTTATTCTATCCATTTCAACTCATAACAACACAACGTACTACAGGCTATGCTTTTAGCCAACTAAACTAGCCCAAGCTGGGAAATGCATTGTTAGTAACGGTTATTATTCGATTCCATGCTAACAACAAGAAGATACGGACCGAGATTGTTGTTCCATTTTCTAACCAAGACGACGTGTGCAACCAGAACTAGTGCTACGCCCACTCCGAACTTAAGTGCCACTGCAAATTATAAACAAGATCCTAGACAATGCATTTCCAAACAGCTTGAACCAAGCCTATACTTAAAACATGATTATGAGTACAGGTAACAGTTAATTCAGGACACCAATAGGACGCTTCACTCTCATAATAATGAATCAAGTTAATCCAGCCATTTAGAAACAATTCAGATATGGCTCAAGATGAGGTTACCAATAATCATACTTGGAAATGCTAAAAATAAATAATTTCAAGCTTGTATTACATTTTTTCAGGATATTTGCTATGTTCTGTAATTATTATAGATGCCAATTGATAATTGATATATCGCTCAATACAATTTTTTCTAGTCGATTAGTAGATTCAGTCCTTGCGAATCGATAACCGAACAAATAACCAGAAAGTTTCAATTTACCACTTGTTATGGGACTAATTTTTCTCCTTTGCACCATCACAGCTTAACTCTAGGTGCAAAAAATAATGAAACAATAAACTGGCACCACCTATTAATGGTCATATCAAGATGAATTTTAAGTTAGATTTACATTTTTGGGATTTTTAAGCCTGATGGAAATGTACAGCAGTGCGGTGGATTAATCATTATTCATTAAACTAGGAAAACGCTTAAGTCCCGCCGCGTTGTTGGATGAGCGTAATTGGTGCATTGAGCTGCCATGTGTTACGCGGATTTTCTGTTGTTCTGTGAAAAAATCATTACTTAGTCGAAGATTTTTTTTAATTAAATTAAATTAAAGAAAAAAATAACTTAATTTTTTTAATTAATCGTAATTTTTAAAAAAGAAAAAAATCGTAAAATTGCAATTTTCATAAGAAATAAATATTAGATTGCGCTCAAATTTAACACGAATATATTAATTCATAAAATTAAGGTTCTGTGAAAAAATAATTACAATCGGATAAAGCATGTAGGTGTTATGAGTCGAAGAAAGTTTTTAAAAATCGAAAAAAAATCGTAAAATTGCGTTTTTTATGAGAAAAAATTTCCCGATTGCGCTCAAAAACGTGGCAGTTCTAAGTTCAGAGATTTCGAAGGCCTCCATGAAATTTCATTGCAATCGGAGTATCGGTTTAGCCGGAATCGTGTTAACAGACACACAAAAATACAGAAAGAAAGAAAGAAAGAAAAAAAAAAAAAACATTCCGGATTTTTTTCTCCAGTGTAGTGAAATGGAATCTTCGCTTCGCTCGCTACGCTCATCCAATTAAATCTGATGTGACCAAATATTTGTCAAAAAACAGTTTTTTTGTATTCGATTATCGATCAAAGATCGACGATCATTGATCAATAATCGACTTAGCATGCACGATGATTGACATTGAATTGACAACCCTGGCAATTATGCACTTGTTTACAGACCTATTCAATATGTATATCTAATTTAAGCAATATCTGAACTACATACTTGATGAAAGCTGAAGTGTAAAGAGAAAGTATAGTACACATTTGAGTTTGACATTTAGTAATATTACGTATTTACCCGAAACTAAGACGACCTTAAATAGAGCCCCAATTTTCAGGAAGCTTAAACTTGCCTACCAGATGCATGCACACCAGTGTATAATGGAAAGGTAGGTATTAATAAATAAACACATTTCAGTTTGAAATTTGTCTAAAATCTTAGTTTCAGGTAGGGCTTATAAATGGTATATTTATTTATTGGTGTAGCCATAAAGTTTAAGACTTTTATTCAGTCAAGCAAGAACAAATATGCAACCCATGGTAAAGACATCAACCATTTAATAACAATAAGAACAAAAATATATTTATGCCTAGTACTGCTTATGTTAATTACATACACAAATCCTAGGTAAGTTTGTCTATAGAGCCAATCATATCTGCTTCCATCGCAACTGTGCAACGTTGCAGACAGTTGAGCAAGCTGCATAAAGAGTGCGCCTGATGCGCTTATCTCTCCTCGTAACATAGGAAATGTATAGTACATGAAAAGTGTGACATACAAGAGAACAACGTGTCACCTTGCATGAAATATTAGAATGCTGACATAAAAATGTCAACTTCTAAAGAAAATAAAAACCATTAATCGTACGAAGCATCAGCAACTGTATTTACTTACCGGTACCCATTTATTTTTTTAGAAATAAAGTATATACTTCCAATGTGTATACAGTTAATTCGTTATATATCTTAAAAATAAATGTCCACATCATTGAGCCTTCAATGACTCATGATAACATTTACTAATTGGTTGATTCCCATCAATACACTTACTATTATAAATTGAATATTCAAATCTACTACGGATATAGATACAATGCAAACAACTACTAGTACGAGGGTGACAGCTGGGTTAGTGAAGTAATGATAATGGAGGATAACTACCGATAACAACATCATGATTTGGCACCAGATGACTACTAGCAATGCTTGAAAGAGGTTTGCTAATGGAACAAGGAATAAGCACACATACCAGTTTAGTGGAACTTCAGATATATCTTAGGGCTGGGCAAAAAATTGATATTTCGATACGATATCGATAAGTGGAAATATTTTCGATATCGATATTTGGCTTCATATCAAAATATCAAAATTTAGACAAAAAATGCTAAATTTCGTAATTTTGGTGGAGGTGCCGGGTAGGTAGTTAAAATGAAATTAATTTGGCTGGTGTATAAGGTGGAGGTGCCGGGTCATAAAACACGATTGTGAGATAGTAGAAATCGTTAAATAGTATTATGGTGATACCTTACCAACCCTATTTGGCCACAAATTATGAAAAATTAGACCCAATCTTTTAATAATTCATTGATTTTTTAAAAGAAAAAAATTACAAACAATTACATTTCGATATAGGCCCTATTGATATATTGAAATTTTTTGTGTGATATCGATAATTGAATGATATGTCATAGGTCATAGCCCAGCACTAAATATCTTTAGTTATTTTTGCCATATTCTAGGTTAGCAAAATTCGGAACTAGTTTGAGCCCTTTCGAGATTTCGGTTATCCGAATTCTGATCTGTAACTCTGATCTGTAACTGATGGACACACCGCAACCATGTGGGCGGGTGATGGTGGCTGCTATCTATTCTCAATGCTCAGCAGTCAGCACTCAGCAGTAATCACATCAAATCAAAAATTGTTTGTTCAAATTAGCTCAATCATCTATATACAAACGTAATTAGCCTAAGAAAATTGGATCCATCTAAGTCTAAAATTGTGTACCTACCTATATGCGTAAGCCTACTTTCAATCAAATAATGTTGAAATTCTATATAAAACTGAATACTGTATTTACTTGATTATAGGCTGCCCATCGAGTAATGGTCGCACCTCTATTTTGACCACTCAAATTTTAAAGAGTAAGATATAAATACCATTGACAAATTGCTCCGCATAATGCTGCACGCACCTTTTAAATTTTATATTTTTAAAGATACCTGAGCCCTATGCATAAATATTAAATACAGTAACAAAAGTAGGCCTAGGCTACTGAACAGATAACGGGCTTGGTGGAAATTTTGTACCCGAAAGTAGAACTGAATCTCAAAAACAGATTCAGGTAATTTTAGGCTGTGGATAACGCAGGTCCCTACTCAATGTCATACCTAGCATATACAAGAAGTTCCACAGACAACACCATGTATACAGGGTGGACTCTACCAACAGATTATTACGGACGTACATAGCCGAGAAATGAGACAATTCCAGTAGGCCTCAGGGAGAAATTAAACATACAGACAGCAGACATGAAAGTTTTGAGAAAATAAATACACTACAAGGTAAGAAAGGCAATAAGAGACCAAATAGACATTGAGTCAGAGAAGTCCAGCTAACCATTCCAAAATGAAATATTTTACTCAAAGAGGCAATAACAAACAGGAGCAATACTACCAAAGAAAATGTGGTGGGAGGGTCAGGAAAATAGAATATTGATAGCCAGAGATTTACAGCAAGAATGCTCTAGATAGGAAAAATGTGAGTTGTGACTAAGCTAAAGGGGGGAATGTGGATGTAGTGTTATTAAGTTATTAAGATGACTGGAGATAACATTGAATATACATTATGACAATCATCAACGTTATGAATATGATTCATAGGCCTACTAATCAAAACAAGATTACTTGCTGTAGTACCAGATGTGGGCATTATGCACCTTGCACATACATATATCCAAAGTCTTACAAAATATAATATGTATGTATATGTCAATATACAAATGAGGGATATTTATTTCTAGATGTAGGCCTAAGTACTATAGGCCAACCTCAATTTGAATGAAAGTATGGTATCCAGTCAAATAAATGACTATAGGTAAGCTTTAAAGCTACACATTGATCCCTATTCACATTTTATAAAACCCTAAACACCCATTTTAGTTAAAACAAACTCAACAAAAAAAACAAAACAATATAGGCCTACCCATAGCATCTGGACTGTCTGAACTTCATCATTAGATTGAATTAAACAGAAATTAGAATTGTCAAGTGTTTGCGTAGGCCTATGAATTACGTATCCAAATTTAATACATAATTAATAGTTTGGGTTTCAATAGGCCTAGTGTTAGTAACACTAAGGCCAATTCATAATTTGTATTGCTTCATCCATGACACAAACAGAAATAAGAAAAGAAAAAAGTAGACCACAACAATTTTTTTTGGGGGGGGGCAGCTATAAGGAACCTAATAAAAATGAGTTACAAGATTATGCTACTACTAGCTTTCTTAAGATGACATAAAGACTAGGGTCTTAAGGATGAAATGCAGCGAGCTTACCTCCACCTTCTTCTGCTTCCTCGCCTTCTCCCTCTGCTTCGCCCTCACCTTCCCCTTCTTCCTGGCCCTATAGCAAACAAAGCAATCTTGTTTGTGGCAAGTTGTAACATAACATCCCAAACAAGTTGCTACAACAACACACAACACTGCACAAAATAAATAGCTGTGGCCTAAACTAAATTGGACGGTAGGCCTCACCAACAGCTAACTTGATGACTTGACCCATCTTCTCTAAAATACTAGAGAAAGTAATGCATGTAAGATTAAATAACTATATCGTAGAAAATAATATAATAACGGATAACCAAAATGGATTTAGAAAAGGGAAGTCTACGATAACGGCAGCGTTCACTTTAACTGAAAAAATATTGGAAGCTTTAGATAAAAAGGATAAAGTGATAGGACTATTCTTCGACCTGTCTAAAGCTTTTGATACTGTGAATCACAAGACCCTCCTCCAAAAACTCCATGTGTATGGGATAAGGGAAATACCACTCAAATGGTTCGAGTCATACCTTAATAATAGGCAACAATGCGTTGAAATAATAAATACTAATTTGCAGGTCAATCGTATACAAACTATTCGTTCAAACTGGGGGAAAATAGAAACTGGGGTCCCACAAGGTTCCATTCTTGGCCCAACCATGTTTCTCATAGACATAAATGACTTGCCGACTAATATAAGTTCTGACTGTGTCGTCCAATTTGCAGACGATACCAGTGAACTGCTTACACATGAGAACTGGAAGGATCTGGAGCTATTAACGAACTCAGTAATTGTAGAGAATAATGAATGGTTTGATGTCAATGAATTGGGACTTAATCATGACAAAACCAAATTGATAAACTTCCATACAGGTGTATCTAAGCCATTGAGTTTGGAAATATTTAGTAAAGGGACTCTTAGCATTGCTGACCAGAATAGGGCAGATTTACTAACTCCTACTTGTACAGCTGAATTTCTGGGTCTTACCTTGGACGAGAACATGAACTGGAAAGCTCACATTGCAAAAATAGTTCCTAGGCTTAGTTCGGCTTGCTTTCTTCTAAGGAAATTGGGCACTCTCTTGGATGAAAAAACTAGCAAATCTGTATACTTCTCTTATTTCCATTCCGTTATGTCATATGGAATAGCAATATGGGGAAATTCTACAGATAAACATAAAGTATTCTTGCTACAAAAAAAGGCAGTGCGTATAGTGGCCAAGGCTGGTTTCAGAGACAGCTGTAAACCTTTATTTAAGAAATTAAAAATTCTCCCTATGCCTTGCACATACATTTATGAAGTCATTACTTTTGTACACTGTAATTTAGAACAATTCAAAAAGAACTCGGATGCTCACCACCTTAATACAAGAAACAAGAACCAATTACGGAGACAACAATGTAACTTGACAATGCGCCAGAAAGGTCTTGCTTGTGAGGGAATAAAACTGTACAATTGCTTGCCTGAGGGGTTAAAGGAAATAAGAGACGTAGACCGGTTTAAAAGTAAACTTAAAGAATTTCTTCTGGATAAATGTTACTATACAGTGCAAGAATATACATCCTGCTGAATTCTACTGTTTAGTTGACTGATGTATTGTACATAATTGATTTTCTACCGCACCTTAATGTTATTTGATATTCTGTCTATCTTAAACTATGTTTTTATATTTTTGCCATGCAATGTGTATATTGTATTTTTATATCTGGACATGTGATAGGCTATATATGTTTTGTTTTGTGTAACCTATTAACTATTTAACGAATTGGGCCCAAGTGTCCAACAAATAATTGTAGCTTATCTTTTATCTTACACCCTATTTAACTGCTGTATAATATATAATATGAAACTTGACAACTCGAATGTTCTAATATACTATGTATACCAAAAGAATTTTAAAGAGACTAATAAAATGACTATGACTATGACTATGACTATGATAGTTTTCATACAGGCCTAGCCTAGGTATGAAACACTCACAAAGCACACAGGAATACTGGTAAGCTACCTTCTACATTTATAAAATAACTTATTTTAGAATCTAGATAATCACTCTTCTTACCTCATCTTCTTGCTCCACAGAGTTATCTACCTCATCATCTTCCTCTTCAGATTTAGAAGTATCTAAAGAAATAAAAAACGTCAATTAGGCTTCCATTTTGTGTAGTATTGCTATGAATTAAGGATTTGACTCATCAGGGATATGTACCGTAGCGCTGCACAATATCGTTTCATTCCCTAAACGTTTAAACTACCCTACTTATGACGTTAAAATGTTTAAAGGTGTACCATTCTCCCAATTCCAACCATTGCGAATTGTTCCTAGATATTTCCCACTTTGAGTGGTTGACCTGGAGATAAACTCGTGTGGTGAACAAAAGAGGCGACACCCACACTGATTGGGTCAAGAAGCACTGACACAGCATTTTTTCTTGGTGCATTTAGCCAGCGATTTAGCCGCGGTCGTTTAACCGGTTCTCACTAGAACACCGAAGTTAAGCAACATCGGGCGTGGTCAGGGGTTGAGTGGGTGTCCGCTCTGCCCTGAAACACACGTATACCGCTGGCTAGAGCAGACTAGGGTTCGAAAACTTTGTGTGACGGCTTCATTCTCCTCGATGTCTGCTCGGCAGTCCGGGTTAGTGGAGGAACCAATATGACTGTCAAGGTTACACCATCCATTCGGATAGGAGGTAAAGCTGGTACTTTTCGAAAGGAGTAGGCTACGTGCCGGTACCGGGTTTCCCCTCCTCCCTTCTCTATTAAATTTGCACTAGTGGATTACATTATCCGTTGCAAATAGAGACTAAATATATAAAATAAATCTTGGGGGTGGAAAGGGAAAGCACAGTTTTTTGTGAGTGTCATGGAAAAGTGGGCCTTTAATTTTAGTCACAATTATTAGGCCTGAACGTTTAAATGAGCAGAGACAATAACTCATTTAAACGTGTCAGCCCTAATGTATCAGCAATATTTGGGACATAGAAGAGTTCTGGGCTTTCAGATTAGGTGATAAGAGTTCCATTCGAGCAGGTCATTTGGGGCAGGTGTTGTCAGCTTGAAGTAAATAAATATATAGGCCCTAGGAAAGTATCAAAAACAAGACTTCCTATCAGGCCTAGTAGATTAATATTGAACATTGGTAAAGGCATTTCTGCTCCTGATAGTACCTTCCGCCTTTCTTATTTTAAGCTCTTAACTTTTGAAGTGGTTTCTCAATGCAATAGTGTGAAGGTTTTTGTTTGTAATTGCTAGGAAGTTTACAAAAATAAAACATTTTTATGCTTTGTGCAAACTTGATGCGGCCTACAGTAAAATAAATCCACGTTAATTCTAATTAGGCAAGCACAGGCCTATTAACAAATTAAAAATTATCGACTATCGAAATGCTGACTACATTATTGATCTATAATCTAGGTAAAAAGTAAAAACAGAGCCACTTTTAGGGGCCGGGCAAATGATGGGAGTGCAGTGGGCCACAACTTATACGAGTGGTATCGGCTAATGGGATGGGTTAGGGAGGGCAGGCACCGGGCGGTAGCCGTAGTGGGCTTACTGGATTGGTCATGTACCAAGATGTCACTACCAGTAGGCCTACAAAGAACCTAGAGACTAATGCTAAAATTATTATCGATCTCATGCCACATTACAGACATACCAACAGAACAACCACTGACAACACTGACATACCAGAAGCTATAAATTCATATGATAAAGCCCCCACCTGTATTATTTAGAGTTTTTAGAGTCTAACCCGATAGTACACAAATTCAGGGCAAAACATTAATTTTTTCGGCAAACCATTGAAATTCATGAGGGGGGTGGCGCTTTATTGTAGTTTTAGTGTGTGTGTGTCTGTGTGGCAGCACAATTTATAGCTTGGGCCTATATCCAAATGCCAATTAAGCTGTTAACTACCGTACCCAATCCTAACCAGACAGTCAAAACCACCACGTGGTGCACAGTACTAATTTTGTTTGTGGAAACTTTTGCCTTTGGATTTGCACTTATATAAGAATGGGTACTAAAACGAAACACTGCCCTGAGTCATTTACATAGCAATAAGGGCCAATGATGTTGAATGTTTTGTAACCCAACTACTGTAATCCGTTTTTCCATATTAGCCTAATACTGTCGCCCTACAGTATTAACAAACCTTTGCAAAATCAAATTAAATTTGAATATGTACCAGAATCTAAAAATTACTCAATACCCATGGGTAGCCTATTTTACGATCTGAACCTGTCCCAAAAGAAAAGTGATATATACCGGTACATAGAGGGCCTATCTGCACACCACACCCCTGTTAAAAAGCTTACCTTCATCGTCCTCTTGACTCTCCACACTCTCAGTCACTCCGGGAAGGTCTTGCTCATCTTCATCACTTGCTTCTTCGCTTATTTCCTGGTCTTCTTCGCTCACTTCCCGAGATTCTTCACTCTCATCCTGATCCTCTTTGCTAGCCTGATCTTCTTCACTATCTTCCTGGTCTTCTTTGCTAGCTTCCAATTCTTTGCTAGCCTGTTCATCACTGTCCTCATCAAGCTCTTCGCTATCCTCAACTTCTTTGCTTACCTCGTCTTCTTTGCTGTCCTCTTCTCCACTTGCTTCATCTTCTGCACTCGCGTCGTGGTCTTCTTCGCTATGTCCGTGATCTTCTTCGCTAGCTTCGTGGCTTCCTTCGTTTTCGTGACTTTCATCGTGATCGTCGCCTCCGCCATGCGGATCATCGTGATGTGCCGGCGCATCGTCTAGCCATCCCTCGAGTATGGTGGCCCACTTAGACTCGGCTTGTGGAATGTCTAACTCGCTTGACCCTCGATATTCAAGCACAATGAAGCCGACCATAACCGTTAACGCACCAAAGAGACAAAAGAACACGATCTTGGCACAGATATTACCTCCCGTGCCATGATCATTGTGAACGTGGATTGTTTCCTCGGGGGTGAATGTGCTATGTGGGACATCTGAAGGAGAATCCTCTGAAACAAATAGAACAGGAAAATGAACATTACACGCTGTGACTAACTACCAACTACTCATGAGTAGAGGTAGTAGAGTAGCAGTAGTAGAGCACTTTCAAGTTGTCATTTTATAGCATTTTGTAGCATCTATTTTTTGGCCAGCTTCAAATCCATGTATAGCCTATTGCCTATATGAAGTTTTTTCATATTTTTAATTTGAAAAAAGGTCATAACGGTTGAATTAATATCAACTGAATAAAACTGAGATTTAAAAAATTATAGATTCTATGGAAAATAAACTAAAATAGGACTGGTAAACCTTAGTTTTAACTTTTAAGTGGAAATTAGCTCTTTGTAAATTGTAGCATCTATTCACAAAACACTATTTTCACGTACCTCTAGTTATTCAGTAGTAGTATTCAGCAAATATTAGCAAAATACGTAAGAAATTATTTTTTAGGCCTAATGCCAGTCATAGAATAACTAAGCAAGTACCCATCATCTAGGGATGACAGTGACACGATTAACTTCAAAAAGCATTACTATACTCATTTGAGACTGAAATTAAACTAAGCCCATGATTCTCCCTTCCAACCTCGAGATCAAACAGTAGAGTCTGTAATACAGAGATAGACTAGGCTACTATGTTTTAGTATTATTTGCATCTGAGCCATCTTTGGCACTAGGTTTTCTCAAGGTCAACAACTCTAACAAAGGAAATATTAACAATGTTATGCAATGGGTAGGATTTGGAAGGGTTCACGTTTAAACGCAATAAGTAGGGTTGCTAAAAGTTTTGTGTATTAGGCTACCTACACGAAATTGGGCAGCCCTATAAGTATCTATTTTTGTTCCATGTTAACTGCAACTGTTTGCTAGTATTTTTAGGCCCTTGTTAATAAATTTGTTTAAGAGCTGTAGGCTTATCTGTTTCATGTAGCACTTTCTACTGCCTGTGTAGGCTAATAGGTATTTCTTTCTACTTTCTATGTTTTATGACTTGTAGTATTCTGAAAAAGAAAATTAATGTAGCCCTAGGCTAGGTAGCCTTAGATATTAAAATTTTGACAGCCCTACTTGTGATCCTAATTTACATGACAACGAGAAGTTTGTATTACATTTATCAATCATACTAAAGTTTTACTTACTTGACATCTACAGCATAGAAAGTAAAGGTTTCTATTATTGGCAGTAATTTGCAGTATAAGCATGAACATGTCTAGTTTGTTAAAAGAAAATGTTAGTAGGAATTGAAGGAGTCATGCAAACACCTAAACACTCAAAGCAAGCACAAGGAAGTAGGTACCTGTGGCTGAGGCTGTGGCGGGTGTTTTCACTTTTTGAGCCATGTATTCAGGCGGCACAGCGGGGGTAGCATCTGAAATGATGAGTATACAGTCAAAGCACTCGGCCTAGATCTTAGCAAAGCCTCAGGCCTAGAAGACACAGATGGGGATGAGATGTAGGGTAGGGTAGGGCTCAAGCATATGTTATAGCAGCCTATTTTGTTAGGTTCAAAAAGTTACAAGCAGAACAAAGACACCTTGACCTCATTGTAAGTACAATGAAGGTCTACATGAAATTAGTCACTGTAATATTAACACAAAAGGAGAACATTAAGGCCTAATGTCACTTTCATCTAGGCCTACCTAGGACAGTCGGTTGATTCCTAACCAACGACCATACATTTCCCCACAATGATTTTGCCAGCCTGCTGATATAGGCCTAAACATGATGATTTTTACTTTTAATCCAGCCTAAAGCTAGAACATCTAATTGACTTGACAATTAAAATAATCACAAGCCTAAAAGTAACTGGAACTAGACCTACTAAAAATTAAAAAATAAATTAATAATGTTGAAGTGAACAAGATTTATGGCAGGTGGAGGCCTAAGCATATAACCAAGTTGAACATCCCCCCCCCCCCCCCCCCCAATACAAAAAACTGTAGGCAAATTTAATATAGGAGATTTAGGCCTACTGTTGTGATTATTAGAATTGAGTTTTGGTTTAATACATCAATTTTGACCCTAGTGTTAGAGTCATGAGAACAGGGAAACTGCTAAATTGGTAGAAGTAAAAAAACATTATGTTCTCAACATAGCCTGGGCTTGGCATGTATCCAAAAATAGGTTCTCTGATGTCGTTGAACATACGTTGCAATTTAAATAGGTAGGCCTAGCTGAAAAATAGGATAATATATAGTTGTCTAATAAAAAATAAATAAACAAGGGATGTTTTCCCACATCTGTTAAACACTCATGCCCTGGGAGATAGCACTAAATGAACGTGTTCCAAGTGAGCCTGCTAAATCTTCCGAGCATCTACCTTGGTCCACAAGCTATTTTTGGATCAGGGAAGACCTACTTACAGCATTTAGACACTAAACTACAAAGTTAGCTAGTAGAGGCTGGTGCATTAGAAATGTAAGAATAGGACAGCAATTACTCTGGCCTGTATTACAGGTTCAAGCAAGGTCGTAGAAATAGCTTGAACATGATTTTACACAAATTGTGTACAACATTACAAACATCAGTAGGTTTACGTGTAACATAATGAGACTGAGAATTTAAATTTAGAACTATGTAGTCATCATCTACAAGGTTATTAGTGCAACTAAACAATACCAACCATGAAGCTTTAAAATTTAAATTGTATGATAGGTTTACACAAAATTAATTGTGTTTACTAGAAAGCCTAGGTCTAGTCAGATATTTATATATTTAAATTATCAGTAGGCCAGTAGGGTATAATTCAATAATAAATATTTAATTTAAAACCCTTTAGCAAGATCCTAACTTTTAACTAGTAGCCTACGATTTTATATTATTGAATAAAGCTGTTTATTCCTGTCTACAGGGAGAGTTGGGGAGGAGACTTTTACAGTCTGTATTTTTCATTTAAGCATCAACCAATAAATAAATAAATATTTGCAGTGTGCATGATAATTTTTTTATTGTTTTTAATGCTAATGATCTAGGCCTAATGGTGCTAAGTTTCAATTCTGTTCAATATAGGTATTCAGTATGTTGCTCACAGACAGACCATGCAACAAGATGGAGCAAGAGATTCTCAAGTTAATATGTTTTTTAAGCATGTGTTAGAGGAACAAGCTGCATGCAGTCAGGCCCGCTTGAGGTTTTTCCAGTGTCTGCTGCACTAAAAATGCCACCTATGCCCGGAATGTAATTAAGGCCATTGGTTTCATCCCCGCCACTGGCAAATCTGACTAAGTTTTTGCCAAGGATTCCCTCATTCATGAGATGAAATCCCATTAAACAGTCCATGGAGGAAATTCCCCACCTACTCTGTTCACAAATTATGCCTCCTTAGTTGTCTGAAAAGTGATAAATAAAGATTTTCGTAGGAAACCTGCCGAGGAGAAATAATTCAACCCTGGCCTTTGGGTTTAGGGTAGGCCTACCTAGTTGTAACGGCGATATCCACGGGCTATATACGTGGATTCAATCCCTGAAGGAAAAGAAACGAAAGCTTGTACAAAACTTAAAGTCAGGATTGCCAAAGTGGGGTATAAAACCAGCGACCTATCAAATCAGAATTCATACATGCATATGAGCTACTTTCGCCGGACTGTGTAGATTTACTAAAAAATAGTTTGCATGTTTCAAAATCATACTTTCACGTTTTCCCACCGATTTTAAGTAGGCTACAATTTTATGTCTGTTTGTTCGCTCTTTATTAGGAAAGTGGATCTTGATGAAATTTTCAGGAGACCTTCAAAACCTTTGAACATAGATATGCTATGAATTTGGGTACAATCGAAGAAATATTACAAATCAAAATCGTACTTCTTATTAGATTATTTGATTTTTTATACAGTTCCATAGGGTATGTTTGTTAGCTCTCTGCTGGACAAACGGCTAAACTGCGATATGGAGAACATTTTCTGGGAACCTACAAAATCTGCAAGCTTAGACATTTGGCTACAATCACAAAAACATATCTCATGAAAATAGTGCCATTAATATTATGAATTTCATTTTGAATCATTATTATTTATAAATGCATGAGATAGGACTAGGCCATCTCATCCATCAACACAACTATAAGAAGAGTTCGCAAAACGGCCTAATACAAAAAACTTCTGCATCAGTGTGTATTAGGAATACATTTGTGAAGCATTAAGAAATATAGGCCTACTTAAAAGTGTGATTTTCATGACAAATATTAATTTTCTATTGGTGCCTTAAAAAGTGCAGTTAGTCTAAGATGACAAATTTGCACTGTTCCCTCTACCTGAACATAAAGCAAATCAGTGTAGTTTTCACACCATTTTAAAATTATTTTGTACCCAGGTTTGCAATTCTTTTATTTCGCTATTACCGGTACCGCACTGTCTACTTGGTAATACTATTAAGTAAGTAAGTAAGTAAGTAAGTAAGTAAGTATGGTTATCTATTCCTCTCCATTTTTATTCTTGTAGGCTATAGCTCTGCGGGGCCGCCTAACAAATTGTGCCGCCGTCCGCAACCGACCCTGCATGCATGCAATGTCTATAAATTGGGGAAATAATTTATAAAAATAATGATAGCTTTTGTATTGACTTAATGTGAACAAACTTTCCCACTTTTCAAACTAATAAATGTAAGTAAGTAGGTTAGGGCCTCCGCCTACCTAGCCAATATTTGTAAGTTGTGTAGAGGCTACAAAGTTGTGATATCAATATCATGTAAATAAAATAGGTACCTAACCTTCCAATAACTCTCTAGTGACACAGCTCGCACATTGTACAGAGATAACCGTAATTATTTTCAAATCTTTACCCCCTCTGGGTACGCCCTACTACCTACCGATACTTTAATAAAAGTAAATAATCTATGCTATAATCTATAATCTAGCTTTTATTTCATTGACAGATTGAATTAGGCCTACATAATTTAAAATTGAGTAGATTAAATTGATTAGGGCTATATGCATATAGCCTGCTATTTCACACTCTCTTTAGAGAAGTTTATAAATATATCTAGGTGCTAGTGGGCAAGTAGGCCCTACTTCATCAATGTGAAATAAAGAATTAATATAAATTACCTCATGTAGGCATAATTGTATTTGAATTTTCTCAGTCACACATTTAAAGTGTCAGGTATTAAGCCAAGTAGGTCCATTTGTTTTGTTTTTTTATATTGAGGTAACTACGAGTAAGAAAATGTGTAAAAGTGTAAAAAGCAGTTAAGAGGGCACTTCCCAACCAGAATTGGGCACAAACATTGCTCACGGAAAACGGTCTGATTGCCAAACTAATATAGCCAGAAGACTCACTTGTAAAAGACTGGATTGTAAAGAAAAGCTATCTATGCTAAAATGCTATTTAATTTACTGTACTTTTCAGTGTGTTTTTATGCGGAGTTTTACAAAATGGTAGTTTTGACAAACTTTGCGTAAGTATAAGTAGGGCAAGTAGGCCTAGTGAATTAAAAAAAAATTGTTTATGCATTAACTGCTGAAGGGCTTAATAGCAAAGATCTAAGCTTAATAATGAACCTTGTGTAAAGTATAACGCTACAGTGGTTAATTTCTTAATACCGGTACCTAGTAAGTGAGCGGACGCTTGAGGCTGGGTCTATTTATACCGTGTTAAGAAATTGTTAGAACTTCCAATTAAACAATTGTTTTGGGAAGTATGTATCCTGGTACAATGGGGGGGGGGGGGTATGCCCCTGAGCTAGCGCGGGTGTGAGGCGCATTCGCGTAGCCACAGAAATTTTTGGATTTTTAACATTCCAAATAGTGGCATTTTACTAGTTTTTAGCGTGCTTTGGTCGATAATTTATAAAATTGTGAAGATCCACATATTGTCAGAATTTACAATATTGTGTCCCTTCAAAATATTCAGAACTAGGGCCTACGGTAGGCTACCTACTCGAACAAGCAAGAACTGTCTATTTTATGTTGTTTATGGGTGCCGGCAGGACATTTTCCAAGGGGGAGCAAGACGAAACAAGTTAGTAACAACACTATCCCTATTAAGGGGTGGGGCTAATAGCCTCACTAGGACTTTAAAGGCCGATTTTGGGATGTTAAAATAGGATATGAATAAAACTTTTAAAAAATTATGCGTTACGGTAGGGTACGTAGTTTTATTATATGTAGGTCTACCCTTAATTATAAAACAAGCATTGCAAGCAACTTAGTGTATCCAGATATTCATCAATTATTGACAATTGGCTGGAGAAAGGTGGGGTCCGGCCTTGCAAAACTAATACAGGTGGTGCTGGAGTAAAGTTCCTGATCTGCAAATGGTTATTATGGCCAAAGGCAAAAAACTTATAATTTGCTACTTTTTAAAGCCTAAAAACACATTTAAAAAATGTTTTCAACTCATACATTTCATTTTTGTAAAAAGTCTGTTTAGTGTGTTACCGGTAGCGGTTACATAGTAATTGTAGGCCACATATTCACTTTACAATTAGATTAGGCCTATCGAATTCCAATATGTGGGTGGACGCTTCTCCAAATTAACCATGATAACGCACTATGACTATCTTTAATCTCGTTCGTCAGTCAGATGCTTTTTGCGAGAGTATGTTTTAAGACAAATAACATGGGCAAGATCGGGCTAACGAACAGCGGGAAGTAGCCCTACCTGCTTAATTTTCCGATTATTAGAGCATTGGTTGTTTCATTGAGCAATTCCTTCCTGTGTATTACCAGATGAACTAAAAAAACTTGAACTTGAACAAGGTTAGGCCCTAGGGCATAAGTCATGTAGGCCTAGGCCAGCCGCCAGACTCCATTTTTCCCACCAAAAATTTGTTGAAACTTTCATCTCACATTCATGACTGAAAATATTACTAAAACAACATAACAAAATATTTGTGACATTTTTATTGATCGGGTTGTTTTGTAGCGGTGGTATTCAACGATTGATGATATTTTCTGTCAACGTTTTAAAGACCACGTGATGTCTTCAATAAAAATGTCATCAACGGGTAGCGAGACACTTAAAAGTTTTATTAAAATATTTATGTAGGGCTAGGTATTTGTGTCGAAGGGACTTGGCAATTGAATCTTAGTTTATGGGTAGGCCTACCAATAGGCCTACTGGGAACAATAAATAAAAAAATTATTGTTTCAACGTTCACACAGCGGCAACAATGGTAGGCCTAAACAAAATGTTATGTGACTTGAGTGGGTAAACTCTTACCTAATACGAATTTATTTATTTAAGGATCTGTTTAATTTTTTCTTTCTTGTGCAAAGTTGGCCTCTTTAGCCATTCTTCTGTCTTGCTATCCAATATAAGACTGCCTCCTTTTCTATCCTGCTCAGTTAATTGGGCAGGGAGTCAATGTCACTCTTGAGGGCGGCGCATCTAAAGAGATGATCTTTATAGGCTAATGTACGAGATGTTTACCACCAAGTTGGCATGTTCATTGCACAAAAATCTAAAGAAGGGATGGCTAGACTCTTGGGATGACAGTCACGCTTATGACCGGTGACAATGGGAAAAGGGGACAAAGTGCTATTAGTTCCCACAACAACTGTCAACTATGCATTAGGCCTAGTGCTTTTCTTTTCGACAAAGAACAAGGAACCATAATAACTGTTCAACTGCTTCGTTGAACAAGCTTGAGTGGGCGAGTTGTTGAATAGTAGGTAAATGAGCGAAGCAGGTAGCACTGTGGGATAACTGGCCCGTATTTAAATAACCAAATGGAGCGCACAGTTCTTGACCCAGCTTCACGATTTTCCAAGTGCGTGCTCACGGTTGACTCCGTCACGTGACAGGGAGGGTCACCCCGTGAGGTTCACCAGTTATAGTAGTTTAAAAAAAAAACACCCAGAATGAAGACTGGAAAATGGAAAGTGTGACGCCGACAGACAAAGAGGCCTCCGCCTAGGCCTACCCCCCTAGGGCATAGGCTCTAGGCTTACCTATTCCTACCCAAGGCCAATATGCTGCAGTGTCAAGTTTGGCAGGCCCTAATTACGACACCAAACATGTCAATGAACATTATGGCCCAATCATTTGTAACACCTAGGTAGTAGGTACTGAGGCATATGGCTAGGCCTAGGCCTAGGCCAAGACTTAGCTGAACCAAGAGCTCACATCCTTAATTGGCTCCTGTCTTGCCGAGGGCTAAGCCTACTAGCTTTGGGTTCTACTAGGGCCTCTGCCAGTATACAGCCTAGGTAGGTAAGCTAGGCCCAGCCCTAGCCTTTCTAGCTGATCACACATCACAGGCTTTGAGTTTGGAACCTATCACCCCCCAAAGAAGTCACAGGACAGACCTAACCTATTTACAGCGTGATAAGGCAAGACCGCTAGCTAGGCTAGGCACCTAGGGGCCTATCAATACAATCCCTAGGCACACACACGCCTAAGCCTTAAATTTAGTTTTGTCACTTTGCTAAGCTCTTGAACAATGAGCTTCGCTACCTCCTAGTAGGCCCTAGGCCTATTTCAGACCTGGCGAATACCTACCCTTTTTGCGGCGTTTGTCCTTTCGCTTTCTTGGCTGCACATCTCCCGACATTTTATGCGGTTTTTAGACCGCAAAAAAACAGATGGTAGGGCTATCACTACAAACGTCGAATTTTCTGGTGTTTCAACAAATAGACATAACGATCGCCGTTCTCAACTTTCCACCGTTCCTCCTGCCAGCGCC
Organism: Sweltsa coloradensis; assembly: GCA_024449915.1. Classification (NCBI taxonomy): domain Eukaryota; kingdom Metazoa; phylum Arthropoda; class Insecta; order Plecoptera; family Chloroperlidae; genus Sweltsa; species Sweltsa coloradensis. The sequence continues at coordinate 263,051 of JAMZAV010000204.1, forward strand.
GATTCCCCCGAACCTCCTCACAGTCGCACGTCGGACTCGGACCACCGCAGATACCACATGGACCGGTGCCAGGAAAAAAAACGCGATACAAAACAATTTCCATACGCACGGAAGGCCTATTTTAGCCTTGACCTAGGCTGGGCCTAGGCCCATGTGGACTGGATATTTTAACAATAATAAATAATAAAAAAATGTATTTGAAAAACAATTTGTGTAGTGCAACACTAATTAAATCGCGAATGTTCGAGAATAAAGAACTTAGTAAATTTATAAAAATGTGGTTGTAACGTAAAGTTCATCGATTAGTATTGCCTGGCCATGTTTTATACTAGAGTGCAGCTGATTTTGAATCACTGTTTCGTCAAACATATTACTACCTATGCAACGAATGTTTAATTGTTGTGAAAATTTAACTAAATATTAGTACAATACCCGTGCAACATAGAAAAGCGAGCTGGTAAATTCTAGGATAGGCTCCTAGGTCGCGAACCAATTAGAGCTAATTCTAAATGCGCGCGTCAAATACAAAACATGAAAACATGTTTATTGTACAATATTGAAAACTGCAAAGCCGCGGAACGTGCTATTAGGCACAACATTAATATTATTATAAGAAAGCTACAACTAGCATTACAAAGAATGCCCACTAGACTTTAATCCAGCTGCATTGCAAGTTTTCATTCGACTTCGGGGAGCTAGAGGCTTTTAGATCGACAATAAATCCCCACCACCACCACCCCTAACCACCCCGGCTACAACAGCAACACCAGGGCCCGGATCCTCAAAGAGGAGTTAACCAAAAACAGAGTTAATTGCAGCAGTAGTAAGCTGTACTGTAGAATGTAGATATCCACAAAAGGGAGTTGAGCACCTGCTATTTATTAAAGAGTTCACATTTTACTCTTAAAATGGGTTAAGAACAGCGCTTACCTACTCCTAAAATTAACTCCGTTTTTGGGAACACCTCTTTGTGGATCCAGGCCCAGGTGACTAGGCAATTGGTGATTTGTTTTCATATGAATTAAGGGACACGATCTCAACATTCGTCTGGGGTCGGACCTTTGTGGACTTCCGAATTATAGTACCGTGCGAGTTTTAAACCAAGTAATAATTACATGAAGTTCTACATTATAAATCTGCCGATAGTGTACAATTAATATTACCACAGCACTTCAAATTATACTCGTATCCAGAGATCCCTTAGGACTATTACATTCCTTGTGGGAACTGGGACTGACTGTATCATTCATGTACACGAGTGCTAAATGTACAATGTTTTGGTATAGGTACCTAAGTAGTGAATTTATCAAATTTAAAATTATAAATTTCACTAAAGGGATAATGGCATGTACATTAAATTATAAACATAAACAAGACATCTATAACAATCCATATATAATATATTATATATAACAATTCAGAAGTTAAATACCGTCTCGGTGGTCTAGTTGGCTATGGCGCCTACTTGGAATGTGGGAGACTCGGGTTTGAACCCCGGTTGGGATGGTTTTTTAATTTCTGAATTGTATTAGGTAAATATTAGCCTTTGGTGTGTTGGGAATAGAACTTGCCTTCTTCAAAGGTCCCGTTCTTGTTGCTCAATAAAAATAATAATGATATTATTTTGAAATTAATTAGTACCTAATACAACATAAAAGTACATATTTTGACACTAAGTATTTGCAAAAATGTTGTACTGTTGCACAGCATTGTAGAATGATTTTAAACAAAATATATTCATTATTCAAAAACCAAAATTGAGCAAGTCACATCATTCTGAGCAGGTTTGTTTTTGAGATTGCCACAATTCATCTACATAACAAAAACCAAATGAAAGAGAGTTTTGATATTGTCTTAACAATCTAAGAAATATGCAAAAGCAGTACTCTTGCACACAACATTCTGAACAACAAGACTGGATCATTGTGAAAGGCATACGTAACAATTCATGAAGTTGACTTGCCGAGTAAAACTATAATATTTAGGGATGCACACGATAATCAATATTATCGATCAATAATCAATAATGGATATTATTTTGATAATCGATAACCAAAATTCATTATCGATTATCGAAATATCAAATAATTCGTCAATAGTGGCACGAACTAAACTCTAAAGATGGAGATTATCTCACGTTGTGCCATACAGTGGCTGGGCTGATGGTGTCACACTCGAGATTTATGTTTGGAAATGACCTATCAGTTGATAACGGAAGCCAAACACATGACATCGAAGACAGCCAGACAGTAAACGGAACGTGATTGTTTTGTTTTGACTTACACTTACCACACTTGAGGTTCCACTTATAGGTCGGAACAGGCAATGTTTGTGATATCATCATCAATATTATCGATTCAGGTAAATTAGGTATGTTGCAGATAGGACAATATTGTGCAGGGATGTCCGTGGACTCAATCCCTTGCATACACATTAATGACTGAGAAAACCTCGGAACTAACACAACGGGACTCGAACCGGGACCTCCCGAATCAGAGTCAAACAGTGCTCGAGCCAACACAGTCGGTGATAATGTAAGAAATTGTGATAAGTGATCACAAAACAGATGTCCTTACGGTACGGTAGGTAGTTTAAAAAAAAAATGAATGATAATGAATACCTTGAAGGTAAGCTTTTCGATCTTATACCAACACTCAATGTTTTGATTTTGTGACGAAGGAGTAGTGCTCCACCAGTTCAAACAGGACAGTCCATTTCATTTCCGTTGAACCAAGCTGTGATCAAACAGAAATAATCAAACATTGTACTAGTATTTATGTTCAACAAGAATGATGAAATTTATTTTAAATTTCTCTAATATATAAGTATCCATAATAAAAATATTTGCCCCAAAAACAAGATCTTGTTATCATTGTTAACAGTAAAAAGACGAACAGAAAAAATTAATAACAGATTAACCAGTTACTGGTGATACAACACAATTATATATTTTCTACTCATAATGATGGCAAGATTTCAGCCAACTTGATAACTGAAAATCATTCTAGGATTCAAAACATGTAACATCAGTAAAATGGCATCAAAACAGAATACACAAAAATGTAAACATACGATACATGGAGCAATCTCACGATAACTCACAATTTTACCAGTAAATTAATATTATTGGTCTTTCAATACCTTCCACTAAACTGGATACTGAAAGGAGGTGGTACAGCTTGAGGACAATGGGATACTTTATTTTACTTAACGTCTCTATTAATGCACTAAGGCTATTGGAGACTATGAGTGGTGATAGATGACGATGGAAGACGATTACAACAAACCCACGTCCTCGTAGAGCCATATGCTTTGGACCAGCGCCCTAATAGTATTTATTTGTCAACGTGAACGGCATGAGGACAATAGGATTTAAAAGGATCGATATAGTAATAAAATACAAAGATGTAACTTAAAATTGAGTAGGATACAAGTGCAAAGCCTAATTTACTATGGTAATTAGTAAAAATGCAATTTTTTTTAATAAAAAACGGTTTATTTCTAAACACAATATACAACTTAGGTCTATAGGCCTTTATTTATAACAGATCTATGTAACTTTGCTAGTATAATGTGAACAACAAAAATATTGAACATATATTTTTATCTATGATAAAATGCCAGTATAGTACCGGTACCTATTATTAAAAATCTATAACAGCAAACAGTTTGAAATACAAATTTGATGTGACATAATACTGAAATTAGGAACACACAGTTGAGTTATCATTAAAAAGGTATTATACAACACCTATTATTGCTTTTCTTTAGTAACATATATTTGCTTCATTGTATGCAGTTTTAAAATATTCAGTCTTTAAACATGGAGGGTAAAATTTGAACTAACACATTCCTAATTCCTATAAGTACTTTTTGAAACTTGTGAAAATCCTTTAGTTATAACAAACATCAGAATTAGTATTAGTATTTTATTTTGCATCCATCTGAGCAGTACATTGTAAGAAGAAAAATCGCACAATTACCACAGTGGTGTGTACACCAAGCGTGACAAAGTTGCATTGCTATCAAGAGAGTTTAGCTGTAAGCAATAATAACATAATAATTAACAAACAAATAAACACAATTTTGTAACGGTAGAAACAACCATTTATTTTATAATTAACCATAAACTTGGAATGACAAATTCTTTGTGATGAATTGGAGAACACATAGACATAGGGTTATTAAGATACCCCTATGTGAAAGGGAAAACATTTCAGGTGCCACAAACAAATCTGAAATGCACCCAAACTTGAAATTGTTAGTAAACAAAATGAAGTTCAAAGCATGGTGCTTACCAAAACAGATGTTTCAGAAACCAGCAAAATAGACTATATCTGTTTTCAGCTTTTCACAAGTTTCAAAATGTACCCAAGATAACACAATTAACTAACAATAACACTACTATCAGGCCAACTTCAGCTTCCAGAATTATAATTTCACAGATACTTTTGTACTACAGTATTTCTCAACTGATGTGATCAAATACTTTCGAAACCAATACAGGAAAGCTAAGCAAGAAGCAGGTGAACAGACGTGGCACAAACATGGGACTAGACAACTAGTACAGTAGCATTCTGGCAAATTAGTAGATAAATTACATGTACGATATTATTTATTATATTGCTAATCAAAAATATTTACTTTACACCGCCACCACAAAGATCAACGAACGGGGAATTATTTTATCATTCTTTGACAGTCTGTTATTATGTAGCTCCCGTTCCGGTGCTTGTTTCATCTTATTATACTAAAGTTGTACATTTTTTACCGCGGCGATATTGTTATGAATAAATGGCATTAAAGTGTAATAAATTAATAATCAAACAATAACCTGTGTTGTTAGTTGACAAGACAGGTGAGTTTATGATTACGAAAAGTGAGTAAACAATTAAACTAACATTTACATTACACAAGAAATACATCACCATCTGGGATGGCTTATTTCTCGATTTGGTTGGTCGGGAAACACTCTCGTAGGAGGAATTGTTTTTTTGTTTTTTTAACTTCTGAATTGTATTAAATATTAACTGTGATGGCTTATTGCTTGTGTACCATAAAACAATAGAAAACATCCCATATATTGTTGTGAACAGCCTATTGAGCAAATAAGAACTATGGTAGTAGGTACTGCTGTCTTCATTTGCCACAATCTGTAGCGCTAAAGCTGACAGCTTTCCTGTAGTGGCCACTATCAGTAGTTGGTAGAAAGCAAAGTTTTGAAACAAGTAAATTAATGTTCACTTCATATTGTATGGTTAAGCTGAAAACATAATTTTTTAATAGCCTCAAATCAAAACACACGTGTACGTTCATGTGCACAAACACAAAACGTGACACAAAACACGTTTGGAGAACAAATATAAATATAAAAACAGTGTAGGACTAATCTCTAAACTTAACGAACTAGATTAATAGATTACTTCTGTCGGCCACGCCTACATAAGGCTGTATATATCTACCACATATTTCAACATGTCTACACTAGTACTTAAGAAATATTTAATGACAGGTTAAATAGAATGGCAGGATTGAACCTATTAGCACAAGTTTTAAGTGGTGCTCGATGACAAAGTAGTTTGAATACTCAGGATACTAAACTAGTACACCAATTACATTACATGAATACACTTCAGTAGTCAGTACTGTACCAGTGTTGTTTACAGTAACATAATTCTGACCAGAAATTAGTTTTTGTACTTAATTAAATTGTTTATTTTTATAAAAATTTCATTTGTAGGTAGTTCAATTATGCTACTGTAATAACAACACAGATAAACTTACAATGGTGACATGTGAACAAAAAGACGAGTAAACTAAAACTTTGACCAAACCTTCACCCAACGAACAGTTTCACGACATGCATGGTCATGTTCAAATAAAGTAGACCTATATTCAAATATTGAAAATAAAACCGTAATAACATCACAAAGGGACCATAATACTGTAGAACATAATGGTAACATAATAACCTCCCTGTGAAAGCCCCCTCCTGCGAGCTACCTGGTCTCTTGGGGGGGGGGGGGGGGAAACATGAACTGAACTGAACTGAAGAGTTGCTGCAAGACAGGGCAACTACCTCCACAAGAGGACAATCCAAAATGGAATTGGACATTGCAGAAGATGACTTACCTAATTTAAGAACAAGATGGTAATATTAGTGATTAAGAAATAGGAGAGATAGAGAGAGAGAAAGAGAGAGAGAGATCATAACAGTATTTTAACAACAATTCTCATAATAATTAATATCGTTAAGCACCTCTTACTTATCAAGAGTTTACTGTTTAAGTGAACATTGTGTGTACACCCTTCTTATAAATATACCTACACAAACACTTTGAGCTACAGGTGAAACAGCTAGAGCACAAGGAAAGAATTGTTACAAACAATGCTCCAAAGATAAGTCCCACCTTCTCTTTATGGCATATAAGATCTTAGGTGATGGCTTTCAATGTCCACTGTACTAGAGAGATGGATTATTTACTTTGTGCTGTTTAATATTTATGTATCAATCTCCTCCATTAAGCTATGCTTTGGTATAACAAATTAATAATCATTTCTAGTGAATGAGTGAGTGCTCTTTTCAAATAAATGGACAATAATAAAACATAGTGTGAATTCAATTCAACATTAAGAAGGGATTTTGTGCTAGCTAAATTGCTAGTGTTAAATTCAAGAGGTCATGGGTTCCATACCTGTGAACATCAGCAATCATAAATGATACTGTATCTTCTTAGTGTTTCCTTACAAGCAGAATGCTCAGATCAAGTCCTAAAAATAGTCCTGGGAGATTCTTTCTCCCCAAAAACTGGCTGAAGATGGCAAAACAATACAAAGCGTTCCCTTTATAGACTGAAGAAAGAATTACTGTTTGTGTATGCATATATCAAAGAAGTGGTACTCACACAATTTTAATACACTAAACTGAAATATTATTGTCATTAAGGCTACTATATTTACTCAATTACAGATTTATATTATAAATGGATAATGGAACATGCAATGGGATACACCAATCATCAATCACAGCTAAATATGTAGCTTACATCTTAAGTACAATAGTTCTGCATTAAAACACTTTCTTGTATCATGCAACATCTTTTCAATTTTAGGAGTTAATAGGGCCCAGCAAGGTGACATCTACATTTGAGTAAATACAGATATTTCATAACCTAATCAATGTCTATAGTACAGTACTTGGATGGTATTTGATTTTCTCTTTACGTATATACAATAATAATTAATGTTGCCATTCAATATAACAGCCCTAATCGCTAACCGGAAGCAAGCAATCAACAATAATATCAAAATGTATCGATATTAAATACATTAACCAAGAATCATGTCAAATCGAGAAAATCCAGAGTTTTAGTACCACTTACATCATAATGTATTATATAGGCCTACTGGATTAATGATAGGAATGCATAAAATCACAGACTAGATTACAATTTTACCTGAATGTCTTGTTTAAGTTGTGTGTGGAGCACCTTTACATAGGTACAATATTTGTTTGTTTTTTTTAGCCCCAAAACAACACTTTATATCCCAAGGGGTTTAATCATTAAATACTACACAAACAGATCCATGTCAATGTAATTACTTAATATAATTGTGATAATCATGAAATATCACATGAAATATGTAAACCAACTACCATTTCATTTGCAACTAGAAACAGCAACCCTAATACTAATAGTTTTTTACAGCATCTAAGAAGATCCTACAAAATGTTCCAATAGTACACAATACACATTATTCAAAATTAGACGACAATAATTTTCCTCCTATTCTTGAACGCATTTTGTATCTACATAGTGATAGAAACACCTTAGCCTATATTAAAGAGTATGCCTAGGTATACAGTAGTGTACATGTTTGTGCCATGTTGACCGTCTTTTCAATAGACATCTATACGTTATACACACCGGTACATGACTACACTATATGATAGAACACAGTTTTGGACTACTACTAAAGTGGAGGGTAATTCTATCATGAGAGCAACTGATGAATGAACCTCCCTCTCAAAGCTCCAGCCAGACCATCCGGTCAAGTTGGACACGATTTCCTTGCCTCGAGCCATTCAAGTTAGGTTGTTCCCCACTTCAGTAGCAAAGTATTTAAATACCACACTACGTGCTTTTATCTATCTTGTAGGCCTGCTTCTGGAATGTTTTAGCTTTACTAACATCTTTTAACTTTTATATTTAGGTATGACTTACAAGTTTAAGGTTTTTTAAACATAATTTCAAAGGAATCTCAGGGGAAGCAAATTCCGGAATTGTTAGAAATCACAAAAAAAAGCGGATAATAAAAGAAAATACCAGTGATTTGAGGCTTGCCGTCATTAAAAAATCTATGATCAAGAGAAAGCCCACTCCATACCTTTAGTGAAAATGTTGATTCTTCTAGTGTCAAAATGCCTAGTAGGCCTAAATAGTAATAGATTGTATCATGTTTGTGTGTTTCTGATATGTTTAAGTTATATAAGTAGGTATTGTTGGACCAACAAAAGTTTAAAAAAAAACAATCAAGAAACTAAACTCAGCCAGAACAGGCATTACTTTTCCTCTCTACACTATTACTTATACATATTACATAGTACACCTAGGACGTATTAAAATTGTAGAGTACGGTAGTACAATATACCTACAAATTTACCAAAGCCACTTATGAATATCAGAGATCTCGGAGAAATCTTACAACTGACCGCTGTAGCATGACTTTGTAGACTATATCTATTGTGTTTGGGCCAAAGGAATTTACCAGCATCACAGTAGTATATGGACGGTTGGAACCTCTGATAAGCAAGCTTACTACAATAAAAAGGAAAATTAATAATTTGATAACCCACCACACTCTACAATTGAAAACAAAAATATTAAATCAACAAGCATGTACGTACAAACATAAATGAAATATCCTATGAAAGAATATTTACCAATATCATTGCATTCCATATTAGCAGCCACGATTTAGTTTGAAATTAGTATTACACTGTGGTTGGTACTAGGCTAAAGTAGGTGCCAAATCTCTAGTTCTCATGTATTTAGACCTATTTTACTCATCAAACATTATGATCACTCAAGATTATCGGATCAGACCAGAGAATCGATTTCAGTCTCATTTTCACTATTGTATTATTCTTAAGTGGCTTTTAGCAAATGCTAAATATTCAAGGAACTAGTACTTACTATACAAACTAAACTACACTTCCTCTACCATCTTAAAGAAGCTTGTCCAGAGAGTTTGTTGAGAAATTGCCTAGACTACCACGGGAAAAGTACTCGGGTCAGGTTTCTGGGGATGCAGCAGAGCGGTTACTATGGATGCACGTGATAATTGATATTCAAAAATCAAAAATTACAAACTTGTCAAAAATATGTTACCAATAATATTCCCCGCGCTTACGCGGACCGCCGTTCCATTTGAGGCTTGTGCAAATGTTAATAATTTGACATTTCGGGATCTCGGGGGTCCAAGATTTCACAGTTTTTTTAACAACATAAAATTGGTATTGACCTTTTGAGACATTCAATATCAATCACGCCCATTGACCAGTAAAATGGCAATATTTTTAAAGATATGGCTAATCGATATCTTTCCGATTATTGATAATATTTTTCATTTTTCATTGTGCATCCATCACGGTTACTAGCCTAATTATCATTTCCCGCTATAATACTTCGCAAGAATGTTAATGAAGAAATGTTTTATTAATATCCACACTTGGTTGTAAAGAATACACTTGAAACAATCTTGGCAAGGCCACATCCCATAAAATAAAAGAACATAGACAACCCAAAACATGAGTTTCAATTCACAAAAATCCAGTTAAAAACTTATTTAGAAAATTAACCAGTGCAATGAAGTAGGGCCTACATTTTAACTTTGGGATCCAGCACAAAATGTGCGTAACAAAATTCTAGGCAGTTGGAATAAACGGCCCAAGATTACGTTAATCAAGTAAATCTAAATTATGGAGATATAAATTTAGCTAGTGAGTTGACTTAGAAATGAGTGTACTGCACAGATTGTTTGTTATTTAACTTTAACTTGAAGGTAAATATGATATTCCGTTTACCCGGGAACAACAGAAAGCTAAGCGCTTGAACTTGCCTCTGCACCAGCCTCAGAAAGTACAGTACTGTATTTATGCGATTATAGGCAATCAATCCGATCATCAAGCAATGACAGCATCGCCATTCTGACCACTCAAATTTAAAAAAATTATGCTAGAAAGAAATACAATTGATAAATGGCCACAACCCACTTTTTGAACTTTTATTTTATTTTATTTTATTTTATTTATGTCTCTATTTGCAACAGGCAATGTAGCCCACTAGTGCAAATTTAATAGAGAAGGGAGGAGGGGAAACCCGGTACCGGCACATAGCCTACTCCTACCGAAAAGTACCAAGGGGACCAACGGCTTTACGTCCCATCCGAAAGGACGGTGTAACTTTTGACAGTCATATAGGTTCCTCCACTAACCCGGACTGCCGAGCAGACGGCGCCAAGGAGAACGAAGCTGTCACACAAGCTTATGAACCCTAGTCTGCTCTAGCCAGCGATATACGTGTGTTTTAGGGCAGAGCGGCGACCCACTCAACCCCTGACCACGCCCGATGTTGCTTAACTTCAGTGTTCGAGTGGGAACTGGTTAAACGACCGCGGCTAAATCGCTGGCACAACTTGATATTTTAAAATATAAAATGCAGTCAATATTCAATATTCGCATAAATACAGCAGGCCATACGTATTATCATGGCAGGAAGAAACAAGAACTGACAAATTATGATGACAGAGGAACTAAGTGTACCTGGGCCTAGCCATATTTTTTAAATATTTAAAGACCTTACTATATGGAATGCCACTCTTAGTCATTCATAGGCCTACCTCATTAAAATGAATGCACAATTTGCAAGAATAAATCTTGAACAGTCACGTAGGCAGAACATAATTAGTTGAGCTTAACTTAGCTTTGGTAACAAAATTGTATTTTGCATTTTGTACACACAAACCACAGTTTAAGAAAGAGCAGTACAAAATTGGAATTTTTAATGAACTTTTCCTGTAGCCAGTCTACATTTAACAAATAAATAATAACAAATAATAATAAGAAATGAAACATAAAATAAAACATTGTAGGCCTACCCGTACATTAAATCAAAAATTATTCTTAATTAGCCAGAAAAAAATACCAAACTACCGTATTGTGCCGAATATAGGCCGACCCTGAAGCCAACCCCCTAACTTTTCTTATTGAAATATTAAAAAACATGCAAAACATATGTAAATATTAGCTGGATAGGGACTTTGAGACTTGAAATAATGAAAAAAGGTAGGCTTATATTCAGGACAATACACGGTAAGTACCTAGATGTTATGAACTTTGGCTAGGCCTATAAGATATCGGTAATAAACTAATCATAGGGAGAATCAGACAAATTAAAAATTAATTAATTTATCATTTAACTACGTACTTATATTTTTTTAAGAAAATCGTCACTATAGGCCTAGAAAACTTAATCTCTGTTTCCATGACATATGTGCAGAGTTTCATCCATCTATGATTTTAGTCGCCCATGCAAACAGGATTTTAAAAACGCAGATACTGCCGTCTCTTAAGCAAAATGTGTCCTCAGTCAATCAGTTGTTTTTTAACAGAATATGGTAGGTAAGACATTTAAAAAATATGTAGAGGGTCAGTGGGCTATGTTAGTTACCGTACTTGATTTGGAGGAGTACACTGTAGGCCTAAGCAAAAACAGATTTAGGTGTGTTCTTTCCATCTCTTCTGCAAGATCAGTTTGATATTAACAATGGTTTGTTTTAACAATTACCTTCAATTTGAGTATGAGCTTGATGGTAACTTGATAATGATGCTGATTTATTCACGGACAATTCCTAGATCTGGAAGGAAAAGAAATAATTTGGCATTACAAAAGAGTAGAAACAAAGTAGGCCAAGTCATAAGAACATAAAAGGAATTTAAGGTAGATACCATGAAAACTAATACAATTTTAGAGGACTCCAATACTAACCCAGGTAAGAGTTTATTTTTCCAATCCTCCCTTGGAATGGAAATACCTGACTAAAGAAGCTCTGTTAAATTATTAATTGTAAATAAAATGATGTGCATGTGAGTGAACAATGAAGAAGGCTTACTTAAATAAATAATAAAATAAAAACATATTCCTTTAGTTCACTCAAAACAAGTTACAAAGCATGCACAATTAAGAATGGGATTACGGTACTAATACTAAAACATAAAAAAATAAAATGAATAAAATAAATTCTTACGTAGGCCTACGCACAAGTTGCACATACATTTCATACACTCTTACACCAACACAAATATATGTACACCCGGGGACATAATTAAATCAAGGGTAATCTTCAACCGACACTCACTCGGCAAATCTTGGTTTTGTTCTAAAAGGCCCCTTTAAAAGTCACAGCAAGCTAGCACTACATATACACAAAGCTAGAACTAAATACACATAGCTAGCTCAGTGACAAGGCAAGGCTATTTATGTCACTTCAAAAACTGGCCCTAATTGATTTCTCACTAGAAAAAAGCTACGGCTGGTTAGATGACGTCAGCGAGTGATAGCGCTGTGAATATAGCGACGCCAGATCGAACCGAATATTCACGAGCAAGGTCGATAATGGTACGCATCTTCCAGACCCTTTGATTTTATTATGTCCCCGGGTGTACATACGTGGCAAAAAACAAAGTCTCAGGCAAAGGTACCTACCTACATACCACAATTATTAATTTATTTGATGGAATATTGTCTACAAAGAAAAATTACAAGAACTGCTAACCTTGCACCGCTTGTTTTCCTTGTACTTTTGTAACATTGCTTCTGAAACACTTTTGTAGATCTGAGTGTTTTTTCTTTCGTGCGGTCTGCGCCAAGCAGTTCGTTGGACGGTTACATCTGATCGCCGTTTTATTCCAGGAATATGGACAAGGAAAGCATGGTCTAGAATAACAAATCTGTATCCCAAAAGACACAATTCATTCATCTGTGTCATTTTGTCTTGTTGTCCTTCCCAGCTGAGGAGTTCACTATACCATGGCTCGAGATTTGTACCGATGTAAACTGGTTCCCAACGATGGTATGGGAATTCACGACGCACAATCAACAGCGGCTGGAAAGGACAATACAATCATTTGCTACTATGCTGAAGTGCAAGTGAGGATGTTTTCATATCTAATCTTCTAACTATCTAAACAAATATTATACCCATTTCCTATAGATGCTAATTAAGAAAAGCATGATAGAATTTTCTTTAACTAGCATACAGCTACTAAATTGAGTATTTTAAAAGCACTATGACATAGTTCTGAACTTGATGGCTTCATTTTACACAACATTTCTAACCTTAGGGCCTACTATATACTTATAGATTAAATGTAACAAATGAGTTTGATAGCCAAGCTAATGTTGATACATGCATATTGTGTATATTTTCAGAATTTCAAATCATTTTCCACATAACTTAAGTATTAATTTTCAAACATAACACTTTTTACAGTTAACACACGATTTTATAATACTTTCATCATTGTTCCGCCAACTGATTAATACAGTACTTTTCAGAAATAAAACAAAGTACTGGTACTGGTACCACCAACCAGTACCTACTTGCCAGTTGCTATTACTCGTTTGCCATATCTAGTCCATGTTATTTAGGGATACACGCCTTCTCGTACCAAGAACATAACATTTTGAGTAGTGAATAGTTCTAAAAATCATGATCTTAAACCAGACATACTCTAAAATTGTTTCATCATTTTAATACCACATAGCCTACTAATTAAAGATGGAAGTATTATGCAATAGCCGACAACAAATTATTCATGAAAGTTATTTCTTTATGCTCTTCAATTGATGATTTAGTAATTCATTCAAAGTGCATTACAACAATTAAAAGTACTGAAAATTTAAGGTCAACCTAACATGGATCTACCGTTTGTTAATCTCGTTCTTGCTACAACCGTTTGGAAATTATTCTTGCAGGCAATGAGGAATGGTGTATAAACCATTCTGAGAAGGCAAAGGTATGGTACCTATAGGGCCTACTTTAAAAGAGCATTCAAAACAAGTTGGAAGAATAGGTGTAGGGCCTGCACATCTTGAATGACCAAAATAATGTATTTTGAAATTGAAATCAAATTGAAATTGGACCAGCTACAGTTAGGCCTACTATTTTTAATAAAAAGATGAAATATAATAGAGCAAATAGAGCTCTATTTTTCTTATCAAATGTAAGATGTAATTTATTAACTCGTCACAAATATAAGGGTGACGATTCAACTATTATTTACCAAAAATGAAGACTACGCAGCAAAATCGGTTATTATTTATTAATCAATGTTGGTAGTCCTACGTATTTCCGATGTCCATCATTTCTTAAAATCAAAACGTTTTTAATTGCTCATGAAACATTTTTGTATCAACGTGCAATGCCTCCCAATGATGTTGGATTGATTCCCCACTGAAATCTAGTATTTGAATTTGGCCATGAGTGCACTGCACAGCTTACATTTGAATCTAGCGGGTGGTACTGAACAAAAATCAAAATATATTTATTACTTAATGGTCCATTGCATTACACCAACTACCTTAACACATTTGTATTAAGATAGCACAAACCTTACCAATGTTAAATTAGATTTAAAGAGTTGGAGCAAAACACAATACAAAATGAATTGAAATACAAGTTAAGCTACTACTAGCTATTATATGGTTACATCTCAAGCTGCAAAAGCACTAGAAAATTCTACAAGCTTGATGAATATAAACCTCCAAAACTACAAACTGGTGCATTACTGTGTGTTGTACCAGAACCAGGTACATACCTATAGTAACAATAGAACACAAACTTGACTGCAGTGTTGTTAAGTACAGTTGCACACTAGAAGTAGTGCACTACTTGTAGCATGCTGCTTTTAAAAAGTAGCTTTAACAACACTGTTGCCTGCTTGACTGTCAACCAAGCTTCCATTCTTTAAGTGAAATCAACGGTGTGTTTGTGCCATTGAATAATCAGGTGTAGAAACCTAACCTTCTGTGTATGATCCAATCTTACATTTTGCCCTAAATAAATATAGATCCAAAAATGAAGGCTGTTACACAGCTCGAAAAAAATATGTCTGACAACACATTACATTTGATCATAAAAAGTAGTCAGATCAAGTGGGTGGGCGTTCAAACCCTGGTCGGGATGGATTTTTTTAAATTTCTGGATTGAATTAAATATTATAATAGGGCGGTTTGTTTAATACTCTATGACCCATACATTTATTACTGGCTGCATAATAATTATGCTATTCGAGGCTGAATTGATCCCCACAGATAAGGACAGAACATTTACAAGATTCCTTACGCTTTGGACTTTGCATGCCAAGCTTCTCGCAGGTCGCACCACCGTAGTAGTGGCCCTAGCTGGTATTAATCATCAACATAGTAGGCACTAACTAAGATGGCGCTACGAGTGTGAGAAAGTGGCAGTGAAAAGCCAAATTGTCTAAACCGCCGTAAATGGACATTTTGACTTAAAAAGTGTTCTGCGAGCCTCAGGAACTAAATCATTCATTACATTAGAGACATGTACGTGAGATTGAACAGGAAATCTTATTGTCACATACAACTATCAGACTTGGTAATAACTAGGTAATATGTTGATTATTAAATATTAAGTTAAACCAAATTCTTAAAAATGTGGAGTCACCTAGGTTTTGTGAGAGGACCACAGGGACCAGAAAGTTTAATATTGATACATGTCCCCATTGGTAACCAGTAAGATGTAGCAGTAGCTTGGTGCTCAGCAGGACCTGATTACTGATTAGCCACACTCTAGCCATAGGTTTAGTGCATTCCTTTGATATAAAAGTAGGCAACTACAATTATATGCACCTGTAGCCTACAATACATCCTGGCTTCTTTTAGGGTAGAGGAAGAACTAATTTTCCTACGTTTATGCCGCTGCACTTGAAACTACATAGCCTACCTACTTTAAAACAATATTATGTTTAAATTTTTACCGAAGTAGATCTTAGCATGGGTAGAGTCAGTTCACAAGAACAGTTTGGAATTAACAGCATTGTTTATGACTGGACGAAGTTCAAAATCTCAATCAAATTAGCATGGGAACGCTACGATTTGAGAACATTTTTCCATTGATCAGGTAAATTGTTTTGCGCATATTAAAAAAGATGATACCAATCCTCATATAGCTTAGGTACTTTAAATTTTGGTCTCGTTTGGCAAGATGAAATTTTTAAGTATCGACCAAAAATTAAACATTTGAATGGAGAATTTAAGAATGCGCACAAAGAAATCTGTGACTTGTATAGAAAAAAAGGTCTATGAACGAGAAATAAGTATGTAGTTATTTGTCGGAGGATGAAAACAGAACAAGAAAATGTTGATTTCCCTTCTTGTAGGCCCTGCTCTGAAAAGTATGATAGCAGGGGCCTACTGCACTGTAGATGTCGAGCCGCACCCAAGCCTTTTAAAACTACCTACGTAGGCTATACAAGCTTATGAAATATAGGCCTATGATATTAAAGAACTTACTAAAGAAGAAAAATATTTAAATCCTTCCTGGCAGTAAAATTACATTGACCTCTTTGAAATTAGCCCAGGAAAAGGGGCTGGGCTCATGCATTGTATCTATCTAGAGTCTAAACTCGTCAATGGTGAGTGGTTATTATTGTGTAGGCAGTGGATATACAACCAACCACAATGGCATTTATAATATGTAGGCCAACACCTAGTAAGCTTACTTATCGGTTTGGTGATACCTAAGTCTACCAATCGTTGGGGTTGATACCCAAAAGTGAACTGACACCAGCCAAACAAAAATATAATTGAAAGAAACCAAAAAAGAAATTTAACATGCCTTAGCTCAAAATCTCAAATGAAAACCTTGATCTGTGTAGTTGAACCTGCTGATTCTTTACGTTTCAACCATCGTTGAAGTCCAGGAAATCTCTGGCAGTGAAGGCAGACCCAGCGGTGGAAATAAACAGCTTTGCTTTTCACATACAGGTATAATAGTTCTTCTTTTGTTTGTGGTATGTCTAAATCAGTTGTGTCTACTTCAAATACTGGCAATACAAACACAAATTTCTGTTCGCTTCTTTCTTGTAAGGCAAATGATGGTTGTAAAAATGGTATAATACTATGCTTATGTTGAAATTTCTCTATCATCGATAGAAACCCTGGAACCAGGTGTCTGCTTGGTAATAGTTCAACATCAGAAACTAGTACATAAATTGTTTTTGCTCCAAACCGTGCAACATTTCTAGCAACATTTACTGGGTAAACTAAGCCATTTTGTTCTTTATAAGTCCTAGTATCTTTATCCAATAATCTAAAGGGTGCTTCACAGTCTTTGAACAACTTATTTTCTAAGGGAGGAGCAGTGAAAATAGGTGGGTGCATAACAGGGAAAATAAAATGTAAAGAGATCTTCGACATCTCAGGGATACATTTACATAAATGCCGAATTACAGTAAGACTTAAGAAGGCATCAAACCCAGGAACGAACACAGCTATGCTTACGAGGTCATCCCATCGACGTACTATTTCAACAAGATGGTGTAAAAATGTGGGTGTTGCATGTGTACAATAGGTAACTTTGAAGTAACTAGGCATTTGTTTGCTATTATTGTTCAACTTAACTTCTATTATGTTATAAATAACTCGGTAAGGCCCCTCGGCACCCAATTCAGGGCTGAAAGAAATGTTTTCTACCCAGTTTAATGTATCAGTACCATATTTGAAATTACAAAAACTTGTATTCACAGCCTGAGTAGGCATAGAGCTTCCACTTAAAATTGTACCAGAACTGCCATTATCGAAAGTGGTGGGCAAGTCACCACGCGCAAACAGTTTATCATTCTGTAAACGACTAGTCTTAACCTTAGAATTAAATTTGAGATGTTTCCTAACAGAATCAGATCGTTGTAGAACAAACCCAGTGTATGAAGTAGTAGACCTCGAAATGAATAACAAGCCTACCACTTTGTTTAATAGTACTATACTACATAAAAACAAAAACATAGAAATCAGGCACTTTGGTCGCAGAAATCTAGCTAACGAATATAATCTCATAATTCTTGTGATTAGTTCTAGCCTACACCTGGGTATTACGTCCCTACACGCCTAGGCATTGCCTGCCTAGGGCCTAGGAGAAACAAAACATCCTAGGCCTAGGCTCCTAGCCCCTAAACCTTATCCCTCGACTAGGCTAGCCAAGCCTAGGCCCCTAGGCCCAAACATAAGGAATACAACGTTACATAGGCAACCTATGCAATCTCCTGTTTTATAATAAGAACAGACAAATTTAGTTTCTCACACCTTATAGATAGATGAAATTGAATATTACTTCTTGGCCCTAGGACAAGAATAAGAGCAATAATGTAACTCCACTTGACAGATGAAACACAACACAACAGAAAGAGGGAGGCGTAATTAGAGCGATAGGAAACTAGCACCGGCACCGGGAGAAAGCTCCATGACAAGAGGCGCGGCAAAAACGTCGCCAACAATTTTTCGTGGCAATGTGGAGGGGAATATTGTTATTAATAAAATAATTCATAAAATAAATAATAGCTTCATATTGGCACACGCAAGTGACAGATTTGTAGCAATAAGTAAACACGAATAACTTCATTCAAAACCTCGAACAAAAATTGCACTTTTGTAACAATCTTTTGCGTTTGCCTTTGAATAGGCCTCATAGGCCCTAAAGATGATTTACACAATAGGGCCTAGTAGGCCTAATAATTAATATTATTAATCAATTTTGAAATCAAGTAAAAGAAATAACTGTTAATTGGATGAGCGAAGCGAAGACTTCAATTTCACTGACCCCCCAAAAAAATTTAGCTCGGGTTATTTTTTTTTTCCCCGTCCGTTCGCACGATTCCGGGCAAACGGCATATGCGATCTTGATGAAAATTGGAGGGGACCTTCGTTTTCTCTGAACTTGGACTTGCCACATTTTTGGGTACAATCGAAGAAATATTTCTCATGAATATCATACTTCCACGATTTTTTTATATTTTTAGTGCAATATTTTCGTTACATTTGGTCCGATTCTGACCAAACGGGTGGGGCTACAACGTTCATACTTCACATGAACATTAAGGTTATGGTGATGTAGTACCTTTTGAAAGAAAAAGTTGAAAAAGTTAGCCAGAATCCATAGAAATAAAGGTTTTAATATGAGTTTTTCGAGGTTTATAATAATTAACAAGTAACAATTGAAACTTGACAACAATCACCTACAATGCATTCAAAAAGCACTTGCAAAGAAAAAGTGGTCCTACGTAAACTAAAAACTTACAAAAAAGCTCATCCATCAACGGGGCGGGACTTAAGCGTTTTCCTAGTTAACTTCAATAATGTCTTCAGTCACTTGGGCCGGTTCACACACAATTTATATTTAGACTTCAAACAATACACACACATTCATGTTTATGGAATTTTTTTAGTCATCTTCTTCAACTAATTTTATATTGTATTGTATCGGGATGGTAAGGTAAATCGCACTTGGTGCACATTGTCATGTTGTCATGTGGCCATAAATAAATAAGATTTGATGAAGAAAGCAAATCTTGTATCCCAATGGATTCCATCTCAATCCAGGTGTCTGGTAGAAGTAGTACATTTTCAGATACGAATCAATGGGTAGAAAATAATTTAAAATTATGAATGTATTTAAGTAGGTAGGGCCTATGTAGGCAGGATAGGTTGACAGTGAAAGACAGTTTTCATCCTTATAATAAACACAATTGCTGACATTTTAACAGCACGTTTTTCACATTATACATATTCAGGTTCAACAAGGTACATATTAACTTCTTAAAATTGAACAATGAGAAAAAGCAAAACAATGTACTTGAATGTCTGGACTTGAAAAAGTACTATGCATAACTTGTATTGTAGGTATTGTATTTATTAGCAGCTGTGGGATTACATGTGATGCCGTAGCAAGTATATGCATTGTACATAAGCATAGTCAGAATTTTTGGTATATACAGACCTAGGGCCTATAAACATAGAATAATTTACAATACTTACTAGGTACTTTACTAATACAAGATAGGATATACTAGTAATAATTACATTATTATACATTTACATCACATATAAATTATATGTACGTATCTACAATATGTAATACCCGCATCACTGGTGGGTGCTCTACTCTCCAAACTTGCCCACAGCTGCTGGTTTGCCTGCAATTCTGTTTTGTCAATTACAAACTAACCGGCCTCTTTCATTGAAATTTGTCAATAGCTTCCGAACAGCCCAAGGAACTGTACAATTTGTTTGCAATTTTTGTAGGAAGCCTATTTATTGTATTGTATGCTGTATTGTTCCTTCTCCCTGCTAATGACCAATTATTAGTTGGTGGCATTCAATGTCTTTGAACAAACATAATAAGCAGAAAAGTGTTAAGAAATTTTAATACATACTTATATTAAGTCTCTACATTTGAAAAAAAAAGTTTATTATTTAATTTAATTTTCACAATTTATACCGTACATTACAGTTACAAATGTGAAGGTGAATTAGTGAAGTATCAGTCCCTAACACAATGTCCGTCAATAGTCAAGGGTGAAACTGGAACTAATTAAGTCACTAAAACAATTATTAATTTTGTCGGTTAGCTAGCCTAGGGGATGAGGGGGAGAGACCAGACCCATGAAGTGACCAATGCATTTTTAAGTTTCGACTGCCAACTGTTTTTTCTTTTTATACAAACATCAAATTAATGACTTCATAACCAATGACTGTTTCAACAACAAACCATTCAAAATTATGAGGATTTATTGGCAGGAACATTACAAGAGGGGAAAAGCTAATACGTTTATATATTATTATATATCAAAACATACAAAACTTAATGGCTCAACATAAAACCATATTTATTTGACACAGCAACTTCTTGTTTTAATATAACAAATATCAATCCAATAAACATTAACCAAGTCCATTTATTAATTTAAAAAGAAAAAAAAATGTAATAATTGATACTGCCAAGTGCTGTGAAAAGACTATAAATGGTGAACCAAAGGAAGAAGCTGCATCAGCTACAAAGGATTTTTTTGGTAACAAATTGTCCTGGTTAATGTTTAAAAGTAACTATTTATGTCATTTCATTTCATTTATTTTTCATCATACATCATAAAATACATGACTGATTTTGTAATTTTACAAAAATATACATTCAAATTATGGTTATTCCAATCACTATCATTAATATATCCCCAATGTTAGCATTATTTTTTAAGTTTAATAAAAATAAGACAACCTTAACTAGATGTATGTGTAAATATTGAATTGGAAAGTTGTTTACAAAGGATATGAGCATGTCGCGATCAGAGAACATTTCAAATATTTGTCTTCTACACAACCTTTAAAAATAACTACAAACAAACTCTTGGGTGCCTGTTTGTAGTCAGATAATGTTATAAGTAAAAACTAAGCAATATTTTGAAAATGTGCTCCAATAAAGACATGCACACATTCTTACTCGACACACTGGCGCCAGTCACAACTCCATTCTTCAAAGCAATACAGAATAATCCCCTGCATTCTGAATCAAAACCTGGTTAGTCCAAGCTCATCCAACAGTCTTAACATTGATATAGAACCTATAAAAAGTTTGCAAAATAATATGATCATCAATAACTATTAATTATAAGTAAAAGTATGTGTTGTGCATTTATAGTTATTGTGGAATTTGTGCGACTGTACTTCATGTCAACATATAACTAAAAGTAGGGTAAATATTATTTTTAAAATACGATAACTGAACCATGAATTTTAAAATCAAACTAAATTAAAGCAACTGTTAAACATTTTCAACATTCTGTTTCGATATAAAAAGAACAATAGTTTGTAATGTTCCCACAAAAAAATGTGTCTGAAATAATAAATATTATAAGAACGTTAAGCAACTGGGGTAAGTTTTAGATTTAATTCCCGACGCCACATTATGCAAAGCAAGCTTTATTGCATTTGTTCCAACAATTGTGTTTCTTTGAATAATCAATCAGGTATATTATAGTTTTCTCTTTGGGTCTGGTTGTTTTCAATATGGTCGATACACCAAGGGCGTAAAGGTGTGAGACCGTTTTAGAGTCTTTGAACCTGAATATCTATCTAACCTACACCACGCATGCACATTGACATACACTAAAGTTTATAACATGCTTACTAACAAAAATTAACTACTATCAGTACACTCATACCACATAAATACACACATACTGGTATGCACATATATCACATACTACGTAGGCACAAAAACACTTTACACATACATATAACTGAGCACTCATCCCACATAAATTCACTCATACCATATAAATAATCACAAACAAAACATGTAGTGTGCACACACATACTACACATAAATAAGCATTTATGCCATCAAAATACACACATATAAAACAAGAACATAAATAGGCACAAACAACACACACATAGCACAGACACATAAATTTACAACATAAATATCACTTGCAACACATAAATAAATGCATTCGTACCACATAAATTAAAACACATACTCATCCCATTGCAGACCAATAAAACATATCTAAAGATATTCATGTTCTAAGTTTTAGTGTGGAAACGGGAAAACATATTTGAAGTTTAAAAACAAAAATGCTCTCACAGCACAGTACTATAAACAAGAAGTTAATCACTGATAATTTCTTCAGTTTAGTCAATAGTGCCCGTGTCAGTTTGCAGTAGGCAGATATGAATTTTGTATCCTATGAATGTAGTATGCAACCACAAGTTTTGCAATATGTGGCTAGCTAAATTAATACAATTGGATGAGCTCGAGCCAACTTTATTCACTGTGCTAAATTCCTAGACAGATCTTAGATTCAATTGCTGAGGACACCTTAATTTTAATTTTAATTTTAGTTTACTTTTATACGTTAGCCGGTTAGATATGAACCCAAGTTAAGTTAATACAATAATTATTCATTTCACTCTATTCCTGTCAAACTTGTACCATGTATCAGTCATAGTAAATAAAGAAACTAAACTAAACTTATAACTACGAGGTTAAGAGACTGCAGTGAACATTTGATATGGTTTGCATGGCTGACTGAAGTCACAGATGATTTAACAAAGGAAATGTTTTCTTGCATGCCACCATTTTCAATGGTCAAGCTAAAATATTAGTAAAGGCATCCAACATTTTTTGATTGCCAAGTCTAAAACAATTTTGTATCTGGCTAAATAAAATTTAAATATTGTACAATTAAAAAGTGTACATACTTGATCGACAATGTTGTTTAGTATCTATCAGAATCAGATGCTTACTGGCTTCAGGACAAATTTGCAGAAATGCCAAATTTTTACTGCACTCTCTTAACCCCTGTACCCTACAGGTACAGTCTACAAACAATGTCAGTGATCTGCTCTTTCAGTTTACCGTCAGTCTAGGCGATACTATTTACAACTCCATGGTCTAGGTAACAGAACATTTGGCACGATTACATCTTGGGTGTCTGTTGATGATGTTACTTCGTATGTATCCTCCAGAAGGTGGAATCGTTATTTTCTTACGGTAGTCAAGGCATGGTTAATCTAGAAGACCAGTGCAGTCCTGAAAGAAATAACATGTGCATATTAGTTAGGAGGCAAATTATAAAATCGTCATGCTTATACTACAACTTTATGTTGTAATTTAAACATTTTGAATAGGTTGCACTTAAAATCTGTTGGCTAGAAATGTTCAACAAAATGTAGCTGTTATTTGTTTGGCAAAATACATGTCTATTAAGTTGCTAATTAATGTGCAGAAGCAAACTATTTTTACAAAATGGATGAATACTAATCATGCAAATCAAAGATTTAGATATGACAAGATATACATATATATATATTTTTTAAGTTGCATTATTACCTTATTTATTAACTAAGAACATGTACACATGTCATAATATATAAATCTGATAAAAAACATGCTGATGGTAGAGAGAGTAGCGCATGCATGGAGGAGTACAAATTGAATCTGTCGCAATGATTTCATAGACCCTATAGGCTCAAGCTACCTCAGAGATGCTGTACAGGGATGCAACGTTCTCTGGCCTCTGACGTGTTGGTGTTTGGGAGTTGTGAGTCTTTTCGGCATGATTGCTGGGGCTGGAGTTGCTAGTTGCTCATCAGTCTTGGATGTCTTCAATGTTTGGATTTATGCTTTTCTTCTTCCAAGTGTCAGCTTCCTGGGTGTCCTGTAACATCATGCACATTTTTATTTCGTACTATCATATTTTGGTTTTTTACCATTTTAAATTGCATAGTATGTAATTCATTCATAAATTTGAAGTATTTTAGTTAACTATGAAGAGTTAGTTAGGCACCATCACACATGCATGCATATTCAATTTATATGTTGTGTTTTTCTCAATATCTTTGTTTTCCAATGAGAACCTAATAAAACAATAAAATACAACATCAAAGACATGCAATGTTGGTAGTTGTAATTTCTCTTAGTTTTGATACAATATTAAAATAAAATAATTAAGTACTAAGCTCGGGATGTCAACATCCACGAAACTTGAGCCGGACCTGAATAATAGAACAAACATACGATTCACTATTCTAACTTCAACTAGTACTGGACATCTGAACTTCAGCCGACATTGGGTGCTTTTAGCTTGCTGAATAGAGTGCAGGTCAATTGCTTAAATGCTGAATATTTAGCTCTGCCCCCTAGTCTGAAGAAAAAGCCTCGGTAATGAGTTTGACTGGAGTGTTTCAAGATTCGTCCGTGGCCTTTGCTTCTACTAACTTGTGTGTACATGCGGTCTATCGTTAGATTTAATTGAAGTAGAGCCTACCTGTATTAGAGTTGCACAGTATGATGCAATGACATGGCCCAGGATGCGCCCTGCTGTCTGGAAGCTGGAGTCGGGATTCACTCTTCATAGTGTCATGTATTTATTTTTTATTTTTATTTTTTTTTTTTTCTTGTGCAAAGTTGGCCTCTTCAGCCATTCTTCTGTCTTGCTATCCAATATAAGACTGCCTCCTTTTCTATCCTGCTCAGGTCATCGGGCAGGGAGCCAATGTCATTCTTGAGGGCGGCGCATCTGAAAAGATGCGCATTGTCTTGATCTTCTAAATTACAAAGTTTGCAGGTGGCCGGTTCGTTGGTAATGTTGAAGCGGTGCAGGTGGTGCTGCAAGACGTCGTGACCGGTTACAAGCCGGAAATGGGCGGTGGCCGTCTTCCTCGACCAGTCTTTGTCTGGCCCTTTTTTGATCTCGGTCCACCAGTTCTTTAGTCGTGAAGTCTCTTCTGTGGTGTTTCTGAAGATCCTTTTTGTGGTTGACTTGATCTTAGTTTTGACATTTTGGTAGGAGAGAGGCGCTGCTGGTGGTTGCGGTGCTTTTGTGGCACTTTTGGCCAAGAAGTCTGCCTTTTCATTCCCCATGATCTTGCAGTGGCTGGGGATCCATTGAGTCTCTAACAGTTTGTTTTGCTGTCGGATGCCGACAAGGGAGTTTTTGAAAAGCAGCGATTTAGGATGGAGGTTTGCTGCTTGAGAGACAAATTGGATGGCTGAGACGCTGTCGCTTAGGATCACAAATTTTGTCTTGTTGAGGGGGAAGGCGGGGGTCTCGGCGATTTTTTCGGCCGCCCTGGCAATGGCTGCGACCTCAGCGTCGAAGTATGTTTCGCCAGCTCCCATTGGAGTGGCTTCTTCAAAGAAGATGCAGTGGATGCCGTAACCTGTTCTGTTTGTAGCCGAGTCATAGGAGCCGTCTGTGAAGATGTGCACCCACTCTTGAAGAGGAAAGTGCTTCTTCAGGTGCTTCTCGGTAAGTTCTTTATGGTCATGGTCATCTTTCTTCTCGATGCCGTCAATTTTGGTCCCCGGGGCAAGCTGATTGGACTTGTCCGGCAGAAGCTCTGGGAGTGGTACGTCAAGTGGTGCACGTGGTGCTTCTAGGAGGATAGAACAGTTTTTACTCTTCAGTTGGTGGACTGTTTCAGCAAAGTTAGTGTGCGCCTTGACTTTTGAGGTTGGGTAGTTGAGCCATTTGTCGGGGTTTAGGCGCGCCAGTTTTTCGTGCAGTTGGACAGCGCGCTGCTCTCTTCTTAGCTGTAGAGGCTCAATTTGGCTGAACCACTCCATGGCGATAATTGGGGTGGTTTTCACTGCTCCCGTTATGAGGCGAAGGGCTCGATTTTGGACTCTGTCGACATGGCTGGCGTGCGTTGCGGCAGCGGCAGGAAAGACTTCGGTGCCGTACTCAATGGCTGGTCTGATGTACGTTTTGTAGGTCAGCGCCAGAGTGTCTAGTTTTGCGCCCCAGGACACACCGGCTACCCTTTGAAGGAGTCGTAGTCGTTTTTGGCCCTTCTCTGCAGCCTTTTCAAAGTGGATCTTGCCGGTCATTTTTTTGTCGAGAGTCACGCCAAGGTACTTCATCTCATCTGTCTGTTTAATCTGTTCGCCATCAAGAGTGATGTTGAACTTGAAGGGATTGTGACTCATCGTGAAGTAGGTGCAGATGGTTTTTGCTGCAGTTTATCTTAAAGCCGTGCACTTTGATCCAGCCTGCAGCTATCGTCATGGCGAGGCCCATTTTTTGCTCCAGTCCAACCGGACATTTTCCTGTGAAGAAGATGACAAAGTCGTCTGCAAAAACTTTGACGACAAGGCCAGGTATTCGACTCAATAGTTTGATGAGTCCATTGATTGCAATTTTGAAGACGGTCGGCGCTGTGATTGTACCTTGAGCAACTCCGGCTCGCGTCTTACGTGTTTTGCTATGGGCACCTTTGTGGACCACCTTGATACGCCTCTTGTTAATGAAGTCGTGGAGCCATCTGACAATGTTGTTTGGTACTTCATCTTTGATCATCTGCTTGACTGCCCATGACCGGTCGGTGGAGTCGAAAGCTCCAGAAAGGTCGATGGAGACAGCCAGTGTGCTTTCACCTTTGCTGAAACCCTCTTTGACTGTCTGCGCAAAGTAGGCGACTTGGTCTGTGGTGCCTCGGTGTTGTCGAAAACCTGCCTGGTCTTCGGCGATGATGTAGTTGCTTTCGAGGTAATTATCCAAGCGTGCATTGACTATTTTCTCAGCCGTCTTTGCAAGGGCGCTTGTGAGGGCAATTGGACGATAGCTGGCAGGGTCAGAGGCGTCTTTCTCAGGCTTCAGAATTGGCGTGATGAAGGCAATTTCCCAGCTTGACGGGACTTCACTGGTCCAGGAACCGTTTATGAGGTCGAGGACAAGTTTCCGTGCCTTAGGTCCCAGGTGTTTAAGGAATTCAACATGAATCTTGTCAGGGCCAGGCGCTTTTTTGTTGTCTAGTTTGATGATTGCATAATCCAGCTCCTGGGAGGTGAAAGGCCGATTGTAAGCGTTGTTTGGCATATGCTTGTACTTAAATTTTGGCAACTTTTTTGGCTTCTTTCTTAGAGGGCTGCTTATGGTGGTAAAGTGTCTGCACAGGACATCAGCCTTTTCTTTGTTAGTCACTGCCATATTTCCTTTATAGAGAAGAGGAGCATTTTCTTCTTCTGCTTTGCTTTTTTCCCACATAAGTTGGAAGTGTAGATGTGAGCCTTGTAGGAGTCTTTTCTATAGTCCAGATTCAACAGAAAATTTCTAAATTTCTGCTCTTTTTCCTCGTCGATTGCTTTGGTGAGGTTGTTTTGAGCTTCAAGAAGCTTTTCTTTGCTGGTTGGGGTCTTTTGCTGTTCTGTATCTTGTCTACATTTGTTACGCTTTATCCTCAGATTTTCAAGCTTTCTGCTCCAAAAGGGTTTGTAGTTTTTTCGGGAGCCTCTGGGAATGTGTTCGCGTGCAGCTTCCAGTATTTTCTCCTCCAGCAGTTTTGTATCTCGATGTGGGTTGCCCGAGAGATGGGTGGTGGAGGCCAGATTTTCCATGGTTTTTGTGAAGTCATTCCATTTTGCCGTTCGGAAGTTCTACCTTAGGTAGGGATACTGCTCATTTTTGAAGCTGCTCTTGATGGCGCTGATTTTAATCACCTTATGACCCAACCCTGAGGGGCAATCGAGATTTTCTTGTTTTAGGTCATCCGCAATTGATGAGTGGGCCATGACAAGATCTGGTCGGGAAGTGTATCCGGAGTTGGAGAGGAAAGTGGCCCTGTTCTCCTTGTCCGGGTCCTCGAGCAGGAAGAGTGCGTTCGAGTAGACCAATTCTGCTACAGTTTGTCCAACTGGAGTGGTCGACTCGTAGTCCCAATCTTTGTGCGGAGCATTGAAATCGCCAACGATGATTGTGTTCCTTGAAACGTTGATGGTTTCGAGGGCAGCTGGTATGTTTTGTGGAGGGTTGTATAGCATATGAATGGTATACTTAATTTGTCCCATCCAGACGTCCAGGGAAGCGATTTCAATCTTGTCGCCACTAAGCTCCATTTTATGTGTGACTGTGAAGGTGGAGATCAGGGTTGACCTCACTCCAACGATCAAGCCTGAAGAGATCGTTCTGCTTCTCTCCAGGATGTGGATGACGTAGTTGGGAGTTTTAAGGTCACTTAGATTTTTGTCTGTTTTCTCTGCCATTTTACCAGCCTCTGAGATACAGAATACATCTGCATTTTGTTCGTAGATAATGCTGTAGATCTCGTCCAGTTTTTTGGAGACGCCTCCTGCGTTCCAGTATATTATAGTTGGTTTGTGGTCCTGATAAGGGCCGTTTTTCACTAGGTGAACATCGGATGGAGCCATGATGGATAGCGTGGCGTGGTGCGGCGACTTTTGGTTACGGGCATCTGTCCCGTATCCAGGGGGCACTTGATCTTTGACTTGTCGGTCGTGTAGTAGATCGGAAGCGTCGTCGCGTTGTCCTTGGTAATGTTGGTTCTGGACCTGGGAGCTGGCTATACCCTCTTCAGTTGAAATTATCTTCATGAGATTCGGGCTCTCATGTAGTCCTAGAACATAACAGTACACGTTTTATGTTTACAAATTAAAATGTAGGAAATACTTAGGAGAGTGATAAAGACTCGTACAATAAACAAATATATTCAATACTGTCAAAAAAATATATGAGCTGCCCAAATATGTATACAGTTTTGTTTCCTCTATTTATTTTAAAGATGATATATTTTTTTATCAGTAAATCTAGACTATTTTGAGAAATTGTCACATAGTAGTCGACTTTTGCGAATTGTTAATTTATGACATATTTTGCAGCCACAAAATACTGTTTTGTCTTTGTTCGTTGACTCTCCCTACAATGATGGCCCTGTGGAAAATACAGTAGATATGTATGTAAATATCTTAATATTATTATTGTTGACAATGAGATTTGCGCATTTTCCTCCGAATCCCTTTAGTTCATTTATTTCTTTCTATTTTGTATCAAAATTGTCGGTGCTTTGGAGAATTAAAAGCTTGCTCAAGTCCAGTACAGTAGTTTAATAATTATTTCATAGTAACAAAATTATGTTCAAGAGTAAAAAAAAAAAGTTACCTGAGAGAGGTGAATGTAAGCTCCAGTTTTCACCTGAATTTGAAATATTTGCAATCCATATGAAGCAAGTTGGAATTCGCTTGTGTATCTTATGCTGGATGATGCTATTTTGCCAAATTGGTGCTAGGTAGCCAGAACTGGAAGTTTAAGAGTTCCTCTACAGCTTTTTGGTGTGTTAGGTGTAGAAGCTTGCCTTCTTTCGTCCGTCTGTTGCAGACCTATACCAACAATAACATTTTGCAATTAAATAGTGAACCAAGTAGATTTATTTTAGTCACACAGTTCAGGTAGGTACAGGTAACATAAATTGAGGAATCGAGAGTAGAAAAGAGCTAACCATGTCTATAAAGAAGTAAGCTAACAAAACACATGAATTAAGTAGTTGCCTTGTATGCATACCTTAGATCGTGTAGGAGGAAAGCCCAAAATTTTACTTGTTACTGTTACAGCGTGTTAGTTTATACTATTATGCAACTTCATTTCAAACGGACATGAATAATTTTGTACAATGCACATAAGAACTGGATTACCGGTACAATAGAAAATAATAAATTACAATAGCTTATGAACTAGTACAGTGTGTTGATGCAGAAAAATGTATTTGAAATTGCCTAAATTAGTCCACATTATTTATAGACATGTTTTTTGAAAAACAAATTACCTTACTTCTATAGAATGCTCCCAAGGGGAAGAGATGTTGGGGAGGGGGTGGTTAGGTGACACCGGTTATAGCATCACCCGATTGCATGTAAAATAGATTTGAGCTTAATAAATATGATTAGGCATTGCATGGAATTATTGCAAATAAAAAAAAAACAGTTTTCATTTAAGAGTAAAAAAGTTATCTCTTGTTATACCAGTGTGTTTGTGTCTGCTTGTAGATTCTAAGTTCCATTTGTACATGTGGTCGTTTGGAGTCTGTAGTTTCTGTGCATAGTTCCGTCTTGAGTGATATCGGAGGTGTTTGTGTTCGAGGCTTCTCCGTACAGGTAGAACAGCCCTCCAGGAATCACTGAAAGCAAATACATTCTGAAAATCTAATACAGAGAAGAGTGCTCAAAACAAAACAAAAATGAAAAAGAAAATTATTTAATAATTACATCAAGTTGGTTTGCATGAAGACAGGCGCTTTTTACCGTGACTTTTTACCGTGACCCCCCCACTTCAGAATCTTAGAAATTCAGTCTCGCCGAAAATACGCACGGAAACAAATTCTGGATAACGAATTTTAAGTGATAAGACTATTAAAAGTGATTTTAATCCATTATACTTACTGAAATATGTTTTTTGGCACGTCTGCAGGTATTATCCACTTCCCTTTCCTTACCTTATGACCACAATTTCGACAATCCTATTATTGTGGAGAATCAATTGATCTTGCATATTCAATGGTTAGCATTTCCAAATTTTTTTTATAGTTTTATAGTTTTTACTTTCAACAAAACTTAATGTGGTATTGCATTCACCTACGATTTTATTGGAGAATTCACATAACACTAAAACCTAATTTTTAAATTTTCCTTGACGTGTAGATCATGCGAAGCCCCTCCAAAGGTAACCCTGTTGCAGTAAATTTGATTTTCCCCGCCATTGAAAGGATTTATCCGCTGATGAAATAACTAAATACTAATTTTCATGTTGATTTGCCAGCATTTGTATCGCCTATTATTGTTGGACGTGTTTCATCTCTGCGATATCATGGTTGAGGCATTTCCAATTTTTTTGCAGTTTATGTTTTTACTGTCATAATCTTATGCGGATTGAGTCAGCACGATTTTTTTCTAGCCCAAACACACTCTAAAAATCTAATTTTTTAGTTCGCCTGGGCGCTGTATTGGGGGGAGCCCCCCAAACCCCCCGTGCTTGGCAGCAGATTTGTTGTTCCCCCCCCACTCGAAAAGGAGTTCCTACGCGCCTGCATGAAGATAAATTAAATTACATTACCTTAGAATGTGGATGCCGCAGTTTTTCTCGCACTGCTGAGCTGTTGACTTTCTCATCTTCTGCCGTCGACGTGAGGATTTCTTTCTTCTGCCGCATGATGTGTTTATTTCTTTCTTCTGCCGCTGACGTGAGGACTTCTTTCTTCTGCTGCCGATGCGAGTATTTCTTTCTTCTGCCGCAGAGGATTTCAATTTTCTTGTCTTAAGCAGCTGAAGGGTTGACACTTGTCTTCTGCCACTAAGGTGTACACTTTTCTTTTCTTCTGCCGCCGAGGTGTTGATTTTCTGCATCCTGCCATGCAGTGTATTTAATTTATGACATGGAAAGTCAACGTTTTGTATAAAATATTTGTTATTATTTTAAGAGAACATATTTCATTCTTAGAATCAAAAACATTACACAAAACTTTTTTCTTTCTCAGAAATATGTATGTTTGATATTTTAACAGAATTATCAATTCTCAATACCGCATGGTACCATCCGTATTTAACTCTTGATTTAAATTCATCAACATTTAATAACTTCTTCACAGTGATTATCCTGTGGATGGAGATGGGCAAATGTTGACACACTTGACAATTGCTATCAAAACATTTTACAATAGCTTTTTTGTAGTTTCAACTTTCAAGTAAGGGATATAAAAAATAAACGCTGAAACATGCGAATGCTCGCAGTCTCGATTTCAATACACAACAAACTTAATGTTCTAATTGCTCTCCATCTTTATGAAGCTGTATAAGCTTAGTTGATAGAGAAATACATCGATATATTAATACTCAATACCTAGTTCTTCACATTTCATCTACTTCGGAATCGTGGGCACTTGAGACACCACCTCTCCCTTAGTTCCATGAGTAAAGCTTACCGACAGGGCACTACACCATCTAACTCTTTGACATCAAGCTGGGGAGCACAAGATTCATCGTGGAATTAAATGGATTATTGTTGCCATGTCGTTAAGCCATCACTTGTGAGTCTGAGGGAGGGAAGTTGTCTAGAGTCCATGCTTCTGAAGTGGTTGACATGTTTTAATGAAAGAATCAAAGTTCCAAGTTCCAATATAGTGTCACATTTCTCTTCGACAAGGCCTGCACAAACTTTCACAAGGAGGGGAGTAATCGGAACAACTAGCTTTTGTTATATGGAAGTGAAGACCGTGGAGTATTCACCTGTTTCACTGTCTGTTAGTATACACCTTCCTCGAATGGTGCAACATACAAAAAACCAGTGTAAAGAATTTTAATTACAATGGTTTTCCATGGTCAATCAAAGCTCATCTCTTTCCACAACATGATCACTGTAAAAGAGTTATTATTAGTAACTAATTTAAGTCTGAGATGAATATGGATCGTATTGATTACCCCGTTAAATTACTAAAAACACTTATTCATTCCAAACAATAAAAAATTGATGAATGTTTCTGTTTGAAGATTAAATATTTTTCCCTCAGAAAAGCAAAGATCTAGAATATACAACACTTTTTTTCCAAGTCACAAATGAAAAACACTCCCGTGCCAGTAGTCGGTAGTTTTGCTTCGTAGTTCATCCTCCGGTATTGAGTTAGAATTCTTATCCTTATCCTCCAGGATTACCTGAAAACACATACACTGTGTAGAATGTATTTCAGAGTAGACGTGCTCAAGTCAAAACTGAAACAAAACAGCCATGTTGCGCCAAGTAGTACTTCTCTTCATGAGGGGGTATTTACCTCCTCAGAACGTTGAACCAGTTACTTAGCAATTCTGTATGATCAACAAAGAATAACTGTAAATTATTATAAGCCTCCCAATGGATTTTTAAAACAACACAGTAAATTTGGTGCTTGTGTATAATAATAAATAATTTTATAATCAAACACCTGTTTTTTTAAAACAATAAATGTCAATAGCTTGTAAACTATTATATAATTAAAGCTGATCAATTTATTAAAAATTAAAAACAGTAGTCCGTATTAAAAGATTATATGTTTTTGTCACATTTTGTACCGCACCCCAATGGAATGTTTCTGAAAGGCAGAAGGAGTTAGAAAGGAGAGTGGAGGAGTTAAGAGGCGCTTCAAGCATGTGCTGATTGTTTAACAGGACAGTTTTATCTGACAGTAAAAAGAAAAATGATATATTTTCATACCATTGTGTCTGTGGCTGCTGTAGTTACGAAGTTTTCTTTGTTGTTGTGGCCGTGTTGAGTTGGTAGTTTCTCTTCTTAGTTTGTTCCCCGTGATATGGTTGGTACTGAGATAGAATAGAAGTCTTCTCCAGAGAGAGCAGCTCTCCAGGAATCCCTGAAAACACATACACTCTTAGAATCTTATCCAGAAAAGAGTGCTCATATAATTTTTTTTTAAAGTTATCTAGCATTTATTCAGTTTAACACTTATTGGCTAACAATGTTCATCAAATAAAATAATACCCGGTATTTGGCTTGGAATTATTGGTTACCGGTAAATTGTTCTTTGCAGTACAGTGACACTGGTTCACTTACCAAACGAAACAATTTAAAACCACAAGTTTAATTTTATTATCAGAAGACACAAACTAAACGTATGTTACCAGAGATGTCATTCGAAGATGTCGGTACATCTCTCCTCCCTCCTTCATGCTGATGTTTGGAAGCTGAAGTTGCAAGTCTCTTCATCCTCTCATGTATGCCGGAGTTGTTACCCTTCTTCACGTCTTGCTCGTATTCTTGTTTGGATTGCAGTAGTCGTCTTTATGTTATATATTCAGCTTGAATAGATTTCTAGAACACATAATATGAAACATATTACAAAATTGTCTAACCAACACTTCAGATCAGATTAGTAACACTAAGAATTATGACACAATTCAAACAATATGTGTGAATTCACCGCTTCATTCTAAATTAATTCTGAAACGATTACAATTTCACAATTACTTTAATTTTCTAAATTAATTAAGCATAGTGAAATAAGAAAGTTTGTGAAAATGTATGATCCCTACTTTATGTAAATCAATACAACGCTCATACACTTTCAACCTTGCCGAAAACAAAGTGGTCATGTTAAATATAGGTCCAATCTTTTAAATTATTTTCACAGATTTCACTACTATTGATCAAGTAACTCTATTTTTAATATAAAATATACGAGTTTGAAATTGTTCCAACATGTCAGGTTTTTACGTGTAGAACAAAACGCTCACTGCGCGGACCAGGGCAGTGTTTTCTTTATAAAACAAATTAACAGTTTAGATGGATTGAATCTACCGTATTGTTCCGAATATAGCACGACCTCGAATATAACACGACCCCCAATTTTTCAGAATCATTTCAAGAAAAAAGAAAAAAAATCAAAGAAAATTAAAATGTACATGAAACACTTGCAACAAAACATTTTGAACAATGAACAATGTTAGGGCCTAGGCCTATGGTTTTTTTTTAACAGGGTAGGGCCAAGGACAAGCTCACATGTCAACCACAGTCCACCAGTCTGATTCCTGGTCTTCATTGTTTACGTCGTAGGCCTAGGCCTAGCTCCTTCGCAATCCCTTGCTGATTTGTAAGGCAGAGGAACCTTTCTTTTCCACGCGATCAGCAGTCTTCATTTGTTCATCTTGAACCATTTCATCTTCTCCTTCATCACTCATTATTACGTTACGTAGATTCTTAGCAACGTAGATAGACAACCCCGACGAACAAAATCTATGTAGGTCAAGCTAGGTCACGATGTGATCACGGCCGAGGATTCCGACGACTAGCAGACAGTTTCGCCCAAGGTTCGGCCGAGTTCAGTGGCATCGAGTGGGTGGGCGGGGCGAAGCGCAGCAGATGATGCGCTGGAGTTGTATAGAGGCGTGGCCTATGTTCAGTCAGGCGCTATTTCAAATGCAAGCGCGCGGAAATAACGCGAGTGCTGTTTTTGAGATTGTATTTTCGGAAAAAAACATCGCGCTATATTCGGAACAATACGGTAATTTCTGTTACCTTTAAATGCGCAAGCTACAATTTGTCGACATTCCCATCTTCTGCTGCAGAGGGTTTCAATTTTTTTGTCGTAAGTCGCTGAGGTGTTGATTTTTCTGCCTCCGGCCGTCCAGTGTATTTAATTTGTGACATGGAAAGTCAACGTATTGCATTAAATATTTATTATTTTAAGAGAACATATTTCATTCTTAGAATCAAAAACATTACACAAATACTTTTGTCTTTCTCAGAAATATGTATGTTTGATATTTTAACAGAATTATCAATTCTCAATACCGCATGGTACCATCCGTATTTAACTCTTGATTTAAATTCATCAACATTTAATAACTTCTTCACAGTGATTATCCTGTGGATGGAGATGGGCAAATGTTGACACACTTGACAATTGCTATCAAAACATTTTACAATAGCTTTTTTGTAGTTTCAACTTTCAAGTAAGGGATATAAAAAATAAACGCTGAAACATGCGAATGCTCGCAGTCTCGATTTCAATACACAACAAACTTAATGTTCTAATTGCTCTCCATCTTTATGAAGCTGTATAAGCTTAGTTGATAGAGAAATACATCGATATATTAATACTCAATACCTAGTTCTTCACATTTCATCTACTTTGGAATCATGGGCACTTGAGACACCACCTCTCCCTTAGTTCCATGAGTAAAGCTTACCGACAGGGCACTACACCATCTAACTCTTTGACATCAAGCTGGGGAGCACAAGATTCATCGTGGAATTAAATGGATTATTGTTGCCATGTCGTTAAGCCATCACTTGTGAGTCTGAGGGAGGGAAGTTGTCTAGAGTTCATGCTTCTGAAGTAAATGATATGTTTTAATGAAAGATTCAAAGTTCTAAGTTCCAATATAGTGTTACATTTCTCTTCAACAAGGCCTGCACAAACTTTCACAAGGAGGGGAGTAATCGGAACAACTAGCTTTTGTTATATGGAAGTGAAGACTGTGGAGTATTCACCTGTTTTACTGTCTGTTAGTATACACCCTCCTCAAATGGTGCAACATACAAAAAACCAGTGTAAAGAATTTTAATTACAATGGTTTTCCATGGTCAATCGAAGCTCTCTTTTTCACAACATGATCACTGTAAAAGAGTTATTATTAGTAACTTATTCGAGTCCGAGATGAATATGGATCGTATTGATTAACCTGTTAAATATTAAAAACACATATTCGTTCCAAACAATAATAAATTGATGAATGTTTTTGTTTGAAGATGAAATATTTTTCCCCCAGAAAAGCAAAGATCTAGAATATACAACACTTTTTACAAGTCACAAATGAAAAACACTCCCGTGCCGGTAGTCGGTAGTTTAGCTTCGTAGTTCATCCTCCGGTATTGGAGTTAGAATTCTTATCCTTATCCTCCAGAAATACCTGAAAACTATACACTCTGTAGAATGTATTTCGGAGTAGAGTGCTCAGTCAAAACTGAAACAAAACAGCCATGTTGCGCCAAGTACTTCTTAAAGAATAACTAGAAATTATTATAAGCCTCCCAATGGATTTTGAAAACATCACAGTACATTTTGGTGCGTGTATATAATAATATAATCAAAGACCTGTTTTTTTTAAACCTGATTTAATTATGTTGGTGCAAGTCAAAATAATAAATGTCAAAAGCTTGTAAACTATTATGAAATTAAAGCTGAACAATTTATTAAAAATTAAAAACAGTAGTCCGTATTAAGAGATTATATGTTTTGTCACATTTTGTACCGCACCCCAATGGAATGTTTCTGAAAGGCAGAGGGGTTAGGAAGGAGAGTGGGGGAGTTAGAGGACACCGGTTCAAGCATCTCCTGATTGTGAACAGGACAGTTTTTTCTGAGAGTAAAAAGAAAAGTAATATATTTTTATACCATTGTGTCTGTGGCTGCTGTAGTTTTGAAGTTCCATTTGATGTTGTGGCCGAGTTGAGTTGGTAGTTTCTCTTCTTAGTTCGTTCTCTGTGATATGGTTGGTATCGAGTTAGAATAGAAGTCTTCTCCAGAGAGTGCAGCCCTCCAGGAATCCCTGAAAACACATACACTGTTAGAATCTAATCCAGAAAAGAGTTGTCATATAATTATCTGGCATTTATTCAGTTTGAACATTTATTGGCAAACTGTTCATCGAATAAAATAATACCCGGTATTGGGCTTGGAATTATTGGTTACCGGTAAATTGTTCTTTG
This sequence comes from Sweltsa coloradensis, assembly GCA_024449915.1. Classification (NCBI taxonomy): domain Eukaryota; kingdom Metazoa; phylum Arthropoda; class Insecta; order Plecoptera; family Chloroperlidae; genus Sweltsa; species Sweltsa coloradensis. The sequence continues at coordinate 300,672 of JAMZAV010000204.1, forward strand.
CAGTAAAGTGACTCTGGTTCACTTACCAAACAAAACAATTCAAAACCACAAGTTTTATTTTGTTTTTATTTTTATTGTATATATTTATTTGTATTGACAAGTCTCACAGTGGTAACTGTGTGAATTTTCTTCTTACAATGTACTGTTCAGATGGACGCAAATTACAATACTATACAATACAATTATCAGAAGACACAAATTAAACGTATGTTACCAGAGATGTCATTCTAAAATGTCGGTGCATCTCTCCTCCCTCCTTCATGCTGATGTTTGGAAGATGAAGTTGTAATTCTCTTCATCCTCTCATGTGTGCTGGAGTTGTTAGGAGTTGTTACCCTTCTTTACGCCTTGCTCGTATTCTTGTTTGGATTGCAGTAGTCGTCTAATGTTATATATTCAGCTCGAATATATTCCTAGAACACATAATATGCAACATATTACAAAATTATTGTTTAACCAACACTTCAGATCAGATTAGTTACACTAAGAATCATGACACAATTCATACAATGTGTGTGAATTCACCACTTAATTCAAAATTAATGCTGAAACGATTACAATTTTACAAGTACTTTAATTTTCTAAATTAATTAAGCATATTGAAATAAGAAACTAGTTTAATATTGTTCTAAGATGTCGGTTTTTTACGTGTAGAACAAAAATCTCACTGCGCGGACCAGGGCAGTTAAATTAACAGTTTAGATGGATTGAATCTAATTTCTGTTACCTACCTTTAAATGCGCAAGCTACAATTTGTCGACTATCGTCTCTTCTGCCGCAGAGGGTTTCAATTTTTTTGTCTTAAGCCGCTGAGGTGTTGATTTTCCTGCCTCCTGCTGCGCAGTGTATTTAATTTGTGACGTGGAAAGTCAACGTATTGCATTAAATATTTATTATTTTAAGAGAACATATTTCATTCTGAGAATCAAAAACATTACACAAATACTATTGTCTTTCCCAGAAATGTGTATGTTTTATATTTTAACAGAATAATCAATTCTCAATACCGTATGGTACCATTCGTATTTAACTCTTGATTTAAATTCGTCAACATTTAATAACTTTTTCACGGCGATTATCCTGTGGATGGAGATGTGCAAATGTTGACACACTTAACAATTGTTATCAAAACATTTTACAATAGCTTTTTTGTAGTTTCAACTTTCAAGTAAGGGATATAAAAAATAAACGCTGAAACATGCGAATGCTTCGCAGTCTCGATTTCAATACACAACAAACTTAATGTTCTAATTGCTCTCCATCTTTATGAAGCTGTATAAGCTTAGTTGATAGAGAAATACATCGATATATTAATACTCAATACCTAGTTCTTCACATTTCATCTACTTTGGAATCATGGGCACTTGAGACACCACCTCTCCCTTAGTTCCATGAGTAAAGCTTACCGACAGGGCACTACACCATCTAACTCTTTGACATCAAGCTGGGGAGCACAAGATTCATCGTGGAATTAAATGGATTATTGTTGCCATGTCGTTAAGCCATCACTTGTGAGTCTGAGGGAGGGAAGTTGTCTAGAGTTCATGCTTCTGAAGTGGTTGACATGTTTTAATGAAAGATTCAAAGTTCCAAGTTCCAATATAGTGTCACATTTCTCTTCGACAAGGCCTGCACAAACTTTCACAAGGAGGGGAGTAATCGGAACAACTAGCTTTTGTTATATGGAAGTGAAGACCGTGGAGTATTCACCTGTTTCACTGTCTGTTAGAATACACCTTCCTCAAATGGTGCAACATACAAAAAACCAGTGTAAAGAATTTTAATTACAATTGTTTTTCATGGTCAATCGAAGCTCATCTTTTTCACAACATGATCACTGTAAGAGAGTTATTATTAGTAACTAATTTAAGTCTGAGATGAATATGAATCGTATTGATTACCCCGTTAAATTACTTAAAACAAGACACTTATTCATTCCGAACAATAATAAATTGATGAATGTTTTTGTTTGAAGATTAAATATTTCTCCCTCAGAAAAGCAAAGATCTAGAATATACAACACTTTTTACAAGTCACAAATGAAAACACTCCCATGCCGGTAGTCGGTAGTTTAGCTTCGTAGTTCGTCCTCCGGTATTGAGTTAGAATTCTTATCCTTATCCTCCAGGAATACCTGAAAACACATAGTACACTCTGTAGAATGTATTTCGGAGTAGAGTGCTTAAGTCAAAACTGAAACAAAACAGTCATTGAACAAGAAACACACACACTTCCGGGTCAATAAGCTTTCCGTTAACGTCTAAAACAGTCATGTTGCGCCAAGTACTACTTCTCTTCATGAAGGGGGTATTTGCAAATAAAAGAATGTTTAATTTTAAAAGAAAATTAGTCTAGGTATCCTGAGTACTTGTGTCTACTTGTGGAATGTCCTCTAAGATTAACTGAAAGAAAATACACACTTAAGAATCTACTAATACTCAAGTCTCAAGTCACACCTGTAAAAACTGTAAATTATATGTCAAATAAAGCACTACTTTTTTTTTTAGAATGAACTAATTGAAAATCAATGACAGTTAAGGTGTAAGAAAATTTAACTCTAGTAGTACCAGCTCGCTTGTGTCTGCCTGTAGTCTAGCCTTCTCTTCGTTCTTGCGGTCTTTGCAATTTATGGTCTCTACTGCCATGTTCGCGTTGTTGCTGGCGTTCGAGTTGGGAGTCTTCGTCCAAAACACTCCGGCAATCAAGGAATTCCTGAAATCACATGATATATTTTTTATTTATTTATTGATTGATATAAGAGTCTAGTGCAGCACAAGTACCATTCTGCCTAGACAATATAATATAATATGTAAATATAGTAAAAACTAAAATTAAAATAATTATACCTACAAATAAACAAATAATTATATGGTGATGAACAATAAACAAATATATCAAAATTATAAGTGCAACAAAACTTGAGATTAAATAACGTTTGTGTAAAAATAGTAACAGAAAAGTGTTCATAAAAGATTAGAGGGGGAACTAGTGACTTTCAACTGCAGTCCAATCACAGATTGATATGTCGAACTTTGGTAATTTAGGTAAATTATTATAAAATTAATGTAAAGAAAGGTGCTAGATCTACGGGTAATAGAAAGTCTAGGCCAAGCTACATGGAAAAAATATTCAAATAGATAGAAGTTAAAACATTGGACAAAATGTATACCTGAGGTGTAGTGTCCGGGAAAAAAATTTAAAAAATAAAATAAAAAATCATAATATACAACACTTTTTACAAGTCACAAATGAAAAAGACTACAAAATTATTGCCTAACAACTAACTACCGGTAGTACAAGCACTTAGCTCTCTCAAAGCATTAATGCTTTGAATTTAACTCAAGTTTTATTATTATCTATGTTTTCATATGGATTCTACCAAAGTTTTCTCTATGTAAACTAACATATTCTTTTAACGGTAATGAACACAGCCCATAAAAAACGATGCCTTCACAAGATAATAACAGTAGAAAAATAACCACTTTTCTCACAAGATCCAATTTGTGATCTACGTTGAATTTCAGAGTCCTATTCAACAACATTAGTAAATGCATGCCAAATAATAAAGACAGTTGTACATCAAAACCGACCCGAATTCCCTCCTGGAGGGTTCCGCGTTCTCCCGTGTTGACACTTGCACTTCTTGTTGGTTCACCGGTGCTTCAGATTCATCGGACTCTGCACCGTCGAAGAGAAGAAAATTTGTGACGATTAGAAGACGGCCGTTTCTAGATCATGGCTGCAGGCGAATCCTGTAACATTAACACAGAAATTACTACATGCAGATATTCTAATTGCATCGCGCAATGTGATGGCAAATAGGAGAATGCAAGAAACCCTTTCTATGGGAACGTAGATCAGAGTTTCTCTACACACACATATTCGAAATCTGCAATGCGTGATGCCTTTTACCATTACCCACTCAATGAGCTGCCCTCTTCTTGCAGGTTGACGAGTTCATCATCAGTCTTCTCTCATCCGTCGGAACCGTTTGAGAAGACAACCTTCTTAGAGGATGGCCGTCCCTAGATCATGGCTGCAGGCGAATCCTGTAACATTAACACAGTAATTACTACATGCAGATATTCCAGTAGCATCGCGCAATGCGATGGCAGATAGGGGAATGCAAGAAACCCTTCCTACAGGAACGTAGATCAGGGTTTCTCTACACACACCTGTTTGAGATCTGCAATGCGTGATGCCTTTTACCATTACCCTCTCAATGAGCTGTCCTCTTCTTGCAGGTTGACTGGTTCACCATCAGTCTTCTCTCATCCGTCTGCACCGTTTGAGAAGACAACCTTCTTAGAGGACGGCCGTCTCTAGATCATGGCTGCAGGCGAATCCTGTAACATTAACACAGTAATTACTACATGCAGATATTCCAATAGCATCGCGCAATGCGATGGCAGATAGGGGAATGCAAGGAACCCTTTCTACAGGAACGTAGATCAGGGTTTCTCTACAAACACCTATTTGAAATCTGCAATGCGTGATGCCTTTTACCATTACCCTCTCAATGAGCTGTCCTCTTCTTGCAGGTTGACTGGTTCACCATCAGTCTTCTCTCATCCGTCTGCACCGTTTGAGAAGACAACCTTCTTAGAGGATGGCTGTAGCTAGATCATGGCTGCAGGCGAATCCTGTAACATTAACACAGTAATTACTACATGCAGATATTCCAATAGCATCGCGCATGCGATGGCAGATAGGGGAATGCAAGGAACCCTTCCTACAGGAAGTAGATCAGGGTTCTCTACACACACCTATTTGAGATCTGCAATGGTGATGCCTTTTACCATTACCCACTCAATGAGCTGCCCTCTTCTTGCAGGTTGACTAGTTCATCATCTCAGTCTTCTCTCATCCGTCGGAACCGTTTGAGAAGACAACCTTCTTAGAGGATGGCCGTCCCTAGATCATGGCTGCAGGCGAATCCTGTAACATTAACACAGTAATTAACTACATGCAGATATTCCAGTAGCATCGCGCAATGTGATGGCAGATAGGGGAATGCAAGAAACCCTTCCTACAGGAACGTAGATCAGGGTATCTCTACACACACCTATTTGAAATCTGCAATGCGCGATGCCATTTACCATTACCCACTCAATGAGCTGTCCTCTTCTTGCAGGTTGACTGGTTCATCATCAGTCTTCTCTCGTCATCCGTCTGTAGAGTTTGAGAAGACAACCTTCTTAGAGGACGGCCGTCCCTAGATCATGGCTGCAGCAAATCCTGTAACAGTAACACAGTAATTACTACATGCAGATATTCCAATAGCATCGCGCAAAAGCGATGGCAGATAGGGAATTGCAAGAAACCCTTCCTACAGGAACGTAGATCAGGGTTCCTCTACTCACACCTATTTGAAATCTGCAATGCGTGATGCCTTTTACCATTACCCACTCAATGAGCTGTCCTCTTCTTGCAGGATGACTAGTTCATCATCAGTCTTCTCTCGTCATCCGTCTGTAGAGTTTGAGAAGACAACCTTCTTAGAGGACGGCCGTCCCTAGATCATGGCTGCAGCAAATCCTGTAACATTAACACAGTAATTACTACATGCAGATATTCCAATAGCATCGCGCATGCGATGGCAGATAGGGGAATGCAAGAAACCCTTCCTACAGGAACGTAGATCAGGGTTTCTCTACACACACCTATTTGAAATCTGCAATGCGTGATGCCTTTTACCATTACCCACTCGATGAGCTGTCCTCATCTTGCAGGTTGACTAGTTCATATCAGTCTTCTCTCATCCGTTTGTAGAGTTTGAGAAGACAACCTTCTTAGAGGACGGCCGTCCCTAGATCATGGCTGCAGCAAATCCTGTAACATTAACACAGTAATTACTACATGCAGATATTCCAATAGCATCGCGCAATGCGATGGCAGATAGGGGAATGCAAGAAACCCTTCCTACAGGAACGTAGATCAGGGTTTCTCTACACACACCTATTTGAAATCTGCAATGCGCGATGCCATTTACCATTACCCACTCAATGAGCTGTCCTCTTCTTGCAGGATGACTAGTTCATCATCAGTCTTCTCTCGTCATCCGTCTGTAGAGTTTGAGAAGACAACCTTCTTAGAGGACGGCCGTCCCTAGATCATGGCTGCAGCAAATCCTGTAACATTAACACAGTAATTAGTTACTACATGCAGATATTCCAATAGCATCGCGCAATGCGATGGCAGATAGGGGAATGCAAGAAACCCTTCCTACAGGAACGTAGATCAGGGTTTCTCTACACACACCTATTTGAAATCTGCAATGCGCGATGCCATTTACCATTACCCACTCAATGAGCTGTCCTCTTCTTGCAGGATGACTAGTTCATCATCAGTCTTCTCTCGTCATCCGTCTGTAGAGTTTGAGAAGACAACCTTCTTAGAGGACGGCCGTCCCTAGATCATGGTTGCAGGCGAATCCTGTAACATTAACACAGTAATTACTACATGCAGATATTCCAGTAGCATCGCGCAATGCGATGGCAGATAGGGGAATGCAAGGAACCCTTCCTACAGGAATGTAGATCAGGGTTCCTCTACACACACCTATTTGAGATCTGCAATGTGTGATGCCTTTTACCATTACCCACTCAATGAGCTGCCCTCTTCTTGCAGGTTGACGAGTTCATCATCAGTCTTCTCTCGTCATCCGTCTGCACAGTTTGAGAAGACAACCTTCTTAGAGGATGGCCGTCCCTAGATCATGGCTGCAGGCGAATCCTGTAACATTAACACAGTAATTACTACATGCAGATATTCCAGTAGCATCGCGCAATGCGATGGCAGATAGGGGAATGCAAGAAACCCTTCCTACAGGAACGTAGATCAGGGTTCCTCTATTCACCCTATTTGAAATCTGCAATGCGTGATGGATGCCTTTTCCCATTACCCTCACTAAGAGCTTTCCTCTTCTTGCAGGTTGACTAGTTCATCATCTCAAGTCTTCTCTCATCCGTCGGAACCGTTTGAGAAGACAACCTTCTTAGAGGATGGCCGTCCCTAGATCATGGCTGCAGGCAAATCCTGTTACATTAACACAGTAATTACTACATGCAGATATTCCAGTAGCATTGCACAATGGGATGGCAGATAGGGGAATGCAAGGAACCCTTCCTGTGGGAACATAGATCAGGGTTCCTCTACTCACACCTATTTGGAATCTGCAATACGTGATGCCTTTTACCATTACCCACTCAATGAGCTGACCTCTTCTTGCAGGATGACTAGTTCATCATCAGTCTTCTCTCGTCATCCGTCTGTAGAGTTTGAGAAGACAACCTTCTTAGAGGACGGCCGTCCCTAGATCATGGCTGCAGCAAATCCTGTAACATTAACACAGTAATTACTACATGCAGATATTCCAATAGCATCGCGCAATGCGATGGCAGATAGGGGAATGCAAGAAACCCTTCCTACAGGAACGTAGATCAGGGTTTCTCTACACACACCTATTTGAAATCTGCAATGCGCGATGCCATTTACCATTACCCACTCAATGAGCTGTCCTCTTCTTGCAGGTTGACTAGTTCATATCAGTCTTCTCTCATCCGTCTGTAGAGTTTGAGAAGACAACCTTCTTAGAGGACGGCCGTCCTAGATCATGGCTGCAGGCGAATCCTGTAACATTAACACAGTAATTACTACATGCAGATATTCCAATAGCATCGCGCATGCGATGGCAGATAGGGGAATGCAAGAAACCCTTCCTACAGGAACGTAGATCAGGGTTCCTCTACTCACACCTATTTGGAATCTGCAATACGTGATGCCTTTTACCATTACCCACTCAATGAGCTGACCTCTTCTTGCAGGTTGACGAGTTCCTCATCCGTATGTACTGTTGAATAGAAGACAATCCACGAACGTGGAAGATGGCCGTCTTCAGATCATGGCTGCTCTCCCATTAACTCCTATTAACTCCTATTAACACAATTTAAAATGTTTAATTTTCTAATTTCAACACACGAACAAAAATGTTACACCTGTATTTATGTATTTTAATGTCTCGCATATATATATATATTTTTTATTATTTAATTAAGACAGTTTTAAATTTGTGGCAGCATAGCTCAGTTGGTAACAGCATAGCCCGGTAAGCTAAGGTCCCGGGCTCGATCCCCGGTGTAGTCACTTTTTTTAATTTTTGTCTAAAGAACTAACATATCAACGTCATAGTCGCCTACTATAGAACGAAAGTTAAACACAATATATTTATATAAATAAATATATGTTTAAATGATTTACAAAGGAGGACTTACTACTTCACATTGTTTATTTATCTCTGCTCATTATTAAACCAAAGTTGTAAAGAGTTTCACGGCTTATCAGGGTGCCAAATGTAATTAGCAATCACGGTGATGTGGGTGGCTATAAGCTAAATGGCTCGGCGCTGTCATCATCAAGGTAGCAGCCTACGATTCACGGAATGACAACAACGACAAAGTCATGGAGAACAACACGAGAAGCAAGAACATACCCACATCGACAACGACAACGACACAACGACAACAACAATGACAACGATGACGACGATCAACAACTCCCGTCAGCCTCTCCATCCAGGAGAGAAAACTGTCGTAGATCACTGAATAACGTGGGCCACCCACCCAATCAGAAGACAGCGCCGAGGAGTGATCGGCTGAGGATGAAACAAACTGATCAGCCTCAGTTCTCATGAATAAATTACCCACAGAGGTAACGAAACGTAGAAGTAGGTACAATATTTACTCGCGACGCGACTTAATACCCCGAAACTCTTACAACTTTGATTAATAATTTAGACCTAATTAACTAATAATTATTGAATGTCGATATCTAGTTTATTCGCAATAAGCAATGATCAACTTGATAGCATATATGTATCGAATCTTATTTGAAGCCAAAATTCACGTATTTTGTTCTTGCAATAGTTGTCCCCAGGGGCCCCTAGGGACAACTAATGAAAAGCTTCGTTAATAGTTAATTATGTTGTAACAACTGTAAAAAAATTTGATAAGTGTAGCTATGCAATATCAAGCTATTCAATAAAGAAAGTAGCTTTACAAGTGTGCAGATAAGTAACTTTCCGAAGTCCATAGTAAGCAGTAACACTAACAGTGCTACTTTCAAAGTAGCTTTACTAACACTGCTGTTCACACCAAGGCATTGGTTCATCCGAAACAGCATAATCTCGAGCGTAGCTTCAAATCTCAGTTCTTGAAATCGCCAAGACTCCAATACGATGATCATTCTGTATCCGTGGCGACGATCGGGAAGTGTCGCACGCAACGCTGAAACAAAAACAAATATCCAGACTGGTTCACCTCTAGCATCCGCTTCGATGACTGAAGGACATTGAAGAACACACTTCGGTCAGGATTGTCAGTGGCTGGTATCAAATGACGACCTCCCGAATAACCTAGAACTGTGTATTATTGTGTGGGTGGATATCAAACAGAGTCAACTTCTATGAAATAATAAATATACCGTAGTAAAATAAAAATAATGTATTTCAATTCAAAGATACAAACAAACAAACAAACACGAACCGCTATCGAGTATGGAACCCGAACTCAAACATGAATCAGTATCTGTAGGCTGGACAGAATCTGAAAATATATTTTCGGGTTTGACTCCTTGACAGTTTCTAGACCGGCATGATATATTCAGTATGCGATGAGTAAGCCGAGTCTGCCATCTGTGTCCGCTGTGGTGGCCGAAGTCCACAACACCAAAAAGATGACAAAATGTTAGAGCGGTAATTTTCCTTTTTATAGACTAACAATTTGAGCTATGCTGCAGACTCGTTCCGTGTAGTGTAGGCGTCACCATGCAACAAATAGTTTACGTAAGAAGCCCTGTACTCGATGTTCCACTGGTCGACACACGTAAATATTAACTATTTCACGACAAACGGACAGCATCTGTCAAGTTTTTAAAATCTAAGTTTAGTCAGTTATTTAAATGTTAATAATTAATTTTACACAAATAAGTATTTACTGCCACAATGTGTCGTTGTTGGTTGGCCGTTACGATGCTCGTACTTGTTGTGGCATCAAAATATGTCATTCAACAGCTGTAAATACAATACAATACATTGTTCGATCGTTGGTGGCGTCGGCGCCGACAGGTTTGGGTTGGTCCGCTTTCACCCACTGAAAATCATGTAGGCCTATGTGACTGTGAGAGACTCGTAATGAAATTTATAACGTTTGTTATTTCTTTTACGAGAACTGAACTAGTACGTTAGGTGGTGCACCATGCACCTCGGGCGAATACGTAATGTCAAGGTCGAACTTGTTCAGGGCGATGAAAGCCTACAATTTTAGACTTTTCCTTTTATTTACAAATAGAATACTATAATATTCATTTTATAAACGAACATAATATAAAACTTCTAAATATTGTATTTAATTAATTAATAATCACAGCATTTAAATGATTCAGTTTGGTTGTGATCCCACGTGCACTGCAGTACAATCTATCTCGGTTTCTTAGTAACGAACACAGCTAGTGATTTCTAGTTGAATAATTGACATTGATGGGAGTTTTTAACACATTTTACTACGCCGGCAATATAAGTGCCGTGATAGCCGGATTACCCACTCGAGATAACAACATGAAGTGATTGTAGTCCATGTTTTCCTCGCTCCCATTGGACTCCGTCTCGGCACTTGGAATGTTGTGTCGATAATCACCTAAATTATCATCTACACACAAAGAAATGTCTGAAAGATCATGCCTCACAGGCAGAATTTCAGGGATGTAATGTTGCACTGTTCAGCATACTTTTGTCTTTTACTACTCCAATCTGAAATAAATTATCTAGTTATGCAGGCACAGCACTAGCACAGGCATGAAGAATCGCAAGTTATACAACCTCTTTATTACGCCTATGTACAATTTTGGGCACTCTTTCGGTTGGGGCGGTCCAACTATCAACACAACAACCAACAACAAAAAAATAACCTTCAAAACCTTTAACGTCGCGATTTCAAACGTAAGTCCTTTTGCGTTGAAAGTAGGGCCTAGGCCTACTTTATATTTAAAATAGCGACGTTAAAGGTTTTGTAGGTGGAGTATTTTAAGAAACGAGGAGTGACTCCGCCTAAAGATAGTTGGACCGCCCCAACCGAAGAAGTACCCAATTTTGAGCGCAGGGTGACAATTAATATTAAGTTCTACATGTTGCACCCAGTGACTTTAACAGCATTGAGCAAGACAATTAAATAAGCGTGGGATTGCCACGACTCTGGCCGAAAATGTGCGTTCGTACTTTTCAGACTAAACGTCCACATCGTTACACCAACCAAGCTGATTTGTTTGCGTACTAGGGAAGGTTATCATAATCCTCATACACGGCTTGTTTCCCCGACACAAAACAATACGGTCCAGTTTGATCCCAAAATTGCTGACATTGACCGGAAGTGAACGTTTTGTTAGGACTTTGAGGACTGGCATGAAAAATAGGGCATTCAAATTAATTTTAAAACTGCCATGTAGGCTACAAGAAATACAAATTTTGTTTTCTAACAGGGGAAGAAAATAACTACCAATTAATGTTTCTCCTGCGAGTAATCCGAAAAGTACTAATGTATTGCACCCGAAAACACTCTGCGTATAGGGTGTCCGAGCCCACGCCTCGTCCTCTACTTTGGTGTACGTGGGATTACACGCCCAACAGAGGTCAAAGTTGCAGGATTGAGTCTAAAATGAAGTTCAAAGACCCTAGAAATGTCATTTAACGTAGTATTTGTTGCACATAGTGTTGCTGCGTCATTTGTTTGAACTAGCTCTGTCCAGCGAATTTCTGTAGCAATTTTAGAAAAATAACGAAAATATGTTTTAAGAAAAATTAGCTGAAATAATATTTGCACTTTCTCTAAATTTAAACCTAGGCTTATCCTGATGAGGAAAATTCATTAAAACCCTTTAAATAAAGAATGTAAGACTTACCAAGCACGGAACTATGATGTGTGGAGACGGCTGACTCGGAGCTTCAGTGCGTCAAGGCCCAAACCACGGGCGTCCAGGTGACCTCTACATTCATCGATGTAATTTTAAATTTTAAAACACAGATTTGAATTAAAATCGCACATAGATACGCGTTAGTAATAAATCTAATAATATTAAATAATAACTCAAAAGTTGGCCTGTTAGAATAGAGCTTCAACAACCCAGGTTCAGTCTCGATGATGTGTCGGGTACAGCGGCTGACGGAGCTCTGGTGATCTCCTCTGCGTCTGACAACCCCTGGAACAATGAGAGACGTAGTTGCGCTGAAGTCAAGGCAAAACTTGCTTGATGACGTAACCAACCGTCAAAATAAAAGGTGTGGCTTGAACCAAAGCCCTTGTGACAGAAGATAGTACATACAATATTCAAATAATAAGGATTTTGGTGGTCTAGTTGTAGCGATAACGGAACAGTATTACCAACAAAAGCTTGACAAAGTGGTAGATGAGCACCAGGGATCAAATCTAGCCACAATACATTTTTTACTTCAAACTTTTTTTAAAATCGTTCTTGACTGCTAATCGCAAAGTTTAAAGCATCATTTCATTAACCCTATCTTAGTTTTCACGTTTAGTCGGAGATAAAATTAGAATTTATTTAAGTGGCAAGAATGGCTGATAGCCTCTGTACGAAATGGAATCAAATATATTTAATTATATTATTAGGAACGATTATTTTGTTCATATTCCGTTTGAAGTCTCTAGTAATGAGAATTTTTAATGCTAATTATTTTATACTAGGCCGCTTCGCTATAACGCTTTTTCCAGTCGCGTTGATGGATGAGCTTTTCTGGACGAAATATTACGAAAATATCGAATTAAATATCGGGGAAAAAATCGTAAAAGTACGATTTCTATAAGAAATATTTCTTCAGATGTCTCAAAAATTATAACATAGGCCTATATAACTTCAGTGATTTTAAACGTTCCCATAAAGTTTCATCAAGATCGGAGTAGCCGTCTGCTCGGTCGCGGGCCCAATATCACGAAAATATCTCATTAAAAATCGAAAAAAATCGTAAAAGTGCGATAATAATAAGAAATATTTGATCGATTGTACCCAAAAACGTAGCAAGTCGAAGTTCATTGATTTCGAAGGTTCCCTCAAATTTTCATCAAGATCGCAAATGCCGTTTGCCCGGTATAGAGCGCAAACAAAGTACAAACAGACAAAAATATAAACATATAAAAAAACACCCGAGCTAATTTTTTTGGGGGGTCAGTGAAATTAAAGTCTTCGCTTCGCTCATCCAAAAATCGCTACTTATTTTTAGTTATCTACAGATAGCGGCTAATTTATTCAAGATAATCAATTTTTAATCACTTCTTTACAGTGTGTCTGGAAATTTCCATGGCCTACAACCGCGCCTACAACTAAAAGTCCATGTAAGAAACTTTCCAAAGCTTTTCAATACTTGAAGAATAGCACATCACTTATCTGGGACGGCTAAATCATGCTTGAAACAGCGTGGTGAGATTGGTCAAGCGGATAAGGACTGACCTGGTCATGCAGTCTCACGCAGAGGGCTAATCGAGTTCAATGTGCCTGGCTGGGGACCACACTGTCCACCCTATTCATCAATAATAATTAATAAATAAATAACATAAATTCCAACAAAAGTCCATGTAAGAAACTTTCCAAAGCTTTTCAATACTTGAAGAATAGCACATCACTTATCTGGGACGGCTAAATCATGCTTGAAACAGCGTGGTGAGATTGGTCAAGCGGATAAGGACTGACCTGGTCATGCAGTCTCATGCAGAGGGCTAATCGAGTTCAATGTGCCTGGCTGGACCACACTGTCCACCCCTTCATCAATAATAATTAATAAATAAATAACATAAATTCGCATGTAGAGTCTACCCAACCCACTTTGTCACACGTAACTGATTTCCAGTTGGGGACTTCTTTAAAGCGGACCCTATCGGCGCCGACCCCATCGACAAGCGAAACATTGATATAAATCATTCTACAACATTAGTTATTATCTTTACTGTGAGTTTTATCAGCGTTATCACTAATTGACTAGAGAACGTTTTGATGGCCTTTGTAAATTTTTAACTATCACACTCCGATTCGGACTCTATAGTAATGAGTTGGCGGCGGTGGGAGGAATGTGGTGGTGGTGTGGGGGGGGGGGGGGGGGGAAACGAGCAATGCACTTAATTTTACGTTTTGGATTGATTGATTGGATATTGCTTAACGTCTCATATTATATTAATGCACTTTAGCTATTCGAGACGATGAGTATAGTGTAGTGATAGATAGAGCTATGAAAAAATATCATTTATATTCTGAATATTTAGCATTAATTTTTCCAAATTAAGCATTTTGTAGCATTAATTTTCTTCTTTCCACCAAAACCCCAAATGTGGGGAGTTTCTTGTATTTTGAATGGGGAATTAATTCAAATTATGCTTTATAGGAACATTTCAATTCAATGTAGTCACTTTAAACGTTAGGATACAATGCTAAACCAATTCTCAATTGGTATAGGTAAACCTTATTTTCAGTAAATTTAGCATTTTGTAGCGTTTTTAAGAATTTATACTCACTGATTTAGCATCAAAACCTAAAACGCTAAATTTTCATGCCTCTAGTGATAGATGAGGATGAAGTATGAACAGAAGGGAGGAGGGGAAACCCGGTACCGGTACCGACACGTAGCCTACTCCTATCGAAAAATACCAAAGGGACCAACGGCTTAACGTCCCATCCGAACGGACGGTATAACCTTGACAGTCATATAGGTTCCTCCACTATCCCGGACTGCCGAGCAGACGTCGCGGAGAACGAAGCCGTTACACTAGCTCTCGAACCCTCCATCTGCTCTAGCCAGCGTTATACGCGAGTTTCAAGGCAGAGCGGTCACCCACTCTACCCCTGACCACACCCGAAGGCTGCTTAACGTGTTCGAGTGGGAACCGGTTAAACGACCTCGGCTAAACCGCTGGCTCTAAATTTAATACAATGCAACTACTTTCTTTAGTACATAGGCTACATAGCCCTAGTTATTAAAATATAAAAATTCATATTTAGAGTTCATCAACGAGACAATAATGGCAAACCAAAGATTCTGTTTGAAAAAGAAAATACTGGTAGATCAAAGTTTTAGGCACGATTCACCAGTGAGCAATGCCATGTGCCTAATTCAGAACAACTTTATTAATATTTACAATATTAATTACTGTGTGCTTCATTGCCACGCACCTGACTGTTCGAAAGTACCCATTTACAAATACCCAAGCATTGATCTACCTGAAGCGGGATCTGGACCTAGAACCTTCTGTATATTCAGGTAAATATTTAAGTAAATACAACTAATAAAGGCGTTATTATTTATTTTACATAAATAGAATCATGTTGAATGGTTCACACTAAAACCCTCCAATGTGCAAGTAATACTCACACTACACTGTACGCTCGTACTTACATTGACCGAGCCTAGGACATGCAATAGGTTGGCGGATCGCCCCCTATTGAATGAAACGCACCTCCTTCCATCACACCGCTGGCATGTCCCAGGGGGCACTGCAATTATCATATATCATCTACATCTTGATACTCTCAAGACTTCTTGCCACCGCTCACTGCCTCCATTTCAACTGCCTCTACTACAGGTGTCCTCCGTGTCGTTGCTGCCTCATCTCCTTCAAGAAAAACTTTCGACCCCCATGACCAGAACATTATATTTTCTGACAATATACCAACAGTCATTGTACGTGGCATTGTACTTACATCAGGACAGAATGTCTGTCAACTCTACATTCTTAATGCCCCACAACCCACTCTGCCAACATGGCAAAATGTGTTTTTCTCCCCTGGTTATACAATCATCCTACATTTGAGGGTTTCACTGACAGCGAATAAGTATATTATATAGCACAGCTCTAACAGATGGGACATAAAGGTCTAGATGGCCTCCCTGACAGCAAATAAGTATGTTATATAGCACAACTCTAACTGATGGGACATAAACGTCTAGGTGGCCTCCCTGACAGCGAATAAGTATATTATATAGCACAGCTCTAACTGATGGGACATAAAGGTCTAGGTGGCCTCCCTGGCAGCGAATAAGTATATTATATAGCACAGTCTACTGATGGGACATAAAGGTCTAGGTGCACAGCTCTAACTGATGGGACATAAAGGTCTAGGCGGCCTTCCTGACTGCGAATAGTTTATTATAAGCAGAGCTCTTACTGATGGGACATTAAGGTCTAGATGGTCTCCGTGACAGAGGATTAACATGAGATTAAATTCAAGTTATCAAATAGGTGGTTAGGCAAATGCGATCTATGATCTTACTGTTGACTGCAATCATCTTTGGAGATTGACAGCCGCTGTAATCCATCATTGGACGTTATAAAACATTAATTGTACATTCAATGCATGGACATTTGCATTTCTAGCTGGTATTTAAATGTCACGGCCTCTATGTATAATTTAGACTTCTTCAAATTTTGCATTGTTGATATCTAAAGGATAGATAGATCTCGCGACATTTAAATGTGGCTTCTTGGTGCCTAATTTTCACATTAAACAAGTTTATTGCAAAGCACAACATTTACTGACGGGGATATTAAAGTCTAGATAACCTTCCCGAAAGCTTCTTCTTCTTCTTCTTCTTCTTCTTCTTCTTCTTCTTCTTCTTCTTCTTCTTCTTCTTCTTCTTCTTCTTCTTCTTCTTCTTCTTCTTCTTCTTCTTCTTCTTCTTCTTCTTCTTCTTCTTCTTCTTCTTCTTCTTCTTCTTCTTCTTCTTCTTCTTCTTCTTCTCTTCTTCTTCTTTTTCTTCTTCTTCTTTTTCTTTGGCGTTTCCCTAGTCTAGTTGGCTAAGGCGCCCTTATAGCCGAAATGTGGGAGACGTACGTGGGTTCAATCCCCTGGTCGGGAAAGATTTTGTTATTTCTGGATTGTATTTTAAAAATTATTAAACATGTTTGAAATGCATATAACGCAGTGTAGTCTATCATCTGTGACAATACTAAGGAAAACATAGCCAGTACGAAATATCGTGAACATATTGCAAGGTTAACTCAATCTACGGGCTGAATTTGGGACCTTGACGGGCAACATTCGATAGACCTTGCATGGGCACGGCATTTCACAGCCAGGTAAATAACAAACAAAAAATATTTTTTCTATTTTAAAACCATTGTCGTTAAACTAATTCCTACTCATGATAGGCCTATTTTTCAGTTTATTATTAATTTTTCTTGTAGGTTTAATTAAATCGAAATGGATTGTGCTCATTTTGTTAGTAGTTCTCAGTTACCTGGTCACGGATGTCTGTTTAAAATTTCAGCTCAATCTATTTGGCCGTTCGGCCGTATGGGACCGGACAGACAAACATACATTTAACATACAGACAATGCTCACGGCCAAGGCCCGATCGAGTACCGTTATAAAGACTTCGTTTCGCTGCGCTCACTCGTCTAATTGGATGAGCGAAGCGAAGACTTCAATTTCACTGACCCCCAAAAAATTTAGCTCGTTTTTTTTGTTTGTTTGTATTTTTGTTTGTTTGTTCGCTCTCTACCGGGTAAACGGCATATGCGATCTTGATGAAAATTTGAGGGGACCTTCGAAATCTCTGGAACTTAGACTTGCTACGTTTTTGGGTACAATTGAAGAAATATTTCTCATGAATATCGTACTTTTACGATTTTTTTCGATTTTTAGCGCGATATTTTCGTGACATTTGGGCCGATTCTGACCAAACGGGTGGGGCTACAACGTTCATATTTCACGTGGACATTAAGGTTATGGTGATGTATTGCTTTTTGAAAGAAAAAGTTGAAAAAGTTAGCCGGAATCCATAGAATAAAGGTTTTCATATGAGTTTTTTTTTAGGTTTATAATAACAATTAACAAGTAACAATAGAAACTTGACAACAATCACCTACAATGCATTCAAAAACCACTTGCAAAGGAAAAGTGGTCCTACGCAAACTTAAAACTTACAAAAAAGCTCATCCATCAACGCGGCGGGACTTAAGCGTTTTCCTAGTTACTACATCATCTGCATAAAGTAGTACCTGGATGCCATATTTTCCTTTCAGTTCTTCAACAAGGTCGTTTATCATGATATTAAAAGTGAAGGGCTTATTTAGGACCGATCCCTGCAGAAGGCCTTCCCGATTAAGAATCTCGGAATTATACTCTTTACGATGGTCCAAAACTTTTAAACCATCCCAGTAGTTTTCTCGATATTTTCAAAGCACTTAATTTTGTTAGTAGCTTTGGCCTTCATACTGTATCGTATGTTGTTTTGTTGTTTTGTATGACAAGTTTATTTTATTGCTCAGCTATTAGTGATGAGACATAAAGGTCTAGGTTACCTCCCTAAGAGTGAACAAGTTTATTTTATTGCTCAGCTATTAGAGCGAACAAGTTTATTTTAGTATACAGCTCTTAGCGAATACGTTTATTTTATTGTTCAGCTCTTACTGATTGGGCATAAAGGTAACCTCCCCGAGGGTGAATAAGTTATTTTATAGCACAGCTCTCACTGATGGGATAGTCTCCGTGACAGAGGATTAAGATGAGATAAAATTCAAGATTAGCAAATAGATGGTTGGCAAATGCGATGCGATCTTACTGTTGACTGCAATCATCTTTGGAGATTGACAGCCACTGTAATCCATCATTGGACGTTATAAAACATTAATCGTACATTCAATGCATGGGCATTTGCATTTCTATAGCTGGTATTTAAATGTCACTGCCTCTGTGTATAATTTAGACACATTCAATCTTTACATTATATTTGTTGATATCTAAAGGATATTTAGATAGGTCTCGCGACATTTAAATGTGGCTACTTCGTGCCTAATTTTCACAATAAACAAGGGTATTTCAAAGGCAAAGCACAACTATTACTGACGGGGATATTATCCCGCTAGGTTCATTCATCGATTTATTTAGTCATAGTTAGAGAAAATTACACGAAAAGCGTCCACTGTAATTTGATTACGGGCAAAATATAATTAAGAGATAAATTAATGTTTTTTACATACGAAATATAATAAGCGTTTGTCGAATCGGGTCAGGGGGGTCCCCTTTAAAGAAATATAATTAGTTTAGCCATTTCCCCAAAAGAAGTACAGTCATTATATTAATACCCTTACCCTACAATGCTACAGAGTTGCTTCTTTTTCAAAAAAGCAATGCAGTGGTTTGTCCATTTATATTCTCTAAGACGCCTAGATTGATACCAAAATTACCAAACAATTCCACCACAAGTCGTGGAGCAAGTCCCTGGAACTGTATGTATTCTTTTATTTTATTTATTTTGTATTTTTTAAAGAAAAAATTAAGCTTCCACTTTCTGTTTCTACATTCACTATATATTTTGTACCGCTCAGTCATTAGTTGAATGGGTTTTATTTATATTTTATTTATATTTAGGGCTAGGCACGTTAATTCATACATCATTATTTTGCGTAGGTAAAACAGTACGGTAACTTTGAGCTTTGCATTCATCAGCGCAACGAATTATTGTCGAATGCTCGGCATGAGGGTGAGCATTTGACATTATAAGTTATTATTTTTAAAATGTATTTATACTTTGTTTGTGTCGTCCGCGGTGGCACATTCGATTAGTGCGTTGGTCCCGAACGTATGGCTCTATGAGGACGTGGGTTCGAATTCCGCATTTAATGCATGTTTTTTGTAATAGTCCTTCACCCTCATCTGATCACCACTCATCATCGCGAATAGCCTTAGTGCATTAATATGAGAAGTTAAGCAATAGAAAACGAAAAAATTATAAAATCATCATCATACCTGGTAAAATGTAAATAAATGATGTGTTTAAGGGGAAAAGATTAGGATTTAAAACTTCCAGATAGGGCTACACTAATTGGATGAGCGAAGCGAAGACTTCAATTTCACCGACCCCCCAAAAAATTTAGCTCCGTTGTTTTTTTTTTTTTTGTTTTGGTTTTTTTTGTTTTTTTTTTCCCGTCTGTTTGTTCGCTCTCTACCGGGCAAACAGCATATGCGATCTTGATGAAAATTTGACACGACCTTCGTTTTCTCTGAACTTAGACTTGCCACGTTTTTGGGTACAATCGAAGAAATATTTCTCATGAATATCGTACTTTTACGATTTTTTTCGATTTTTAGTGCGATATTTTCGTGCCATTTGGGCCAATTCTGACCAAACGGGTGGGGCTACAACGTTCATATTTCACATGGACATTAAGGTAATGGTGATGTATTGCTTTCTGAAAGAAAAAGTTGAAAAAGTTAGCCAGAATCGAGAGAAATAAAGCTTTTAATATACGTTTTTTTGACTTTTTGTGCGATATTTTCGTGCCATTTGGGCCAATTCTGACCAAACGGGTGGGGCTACAACGTTCATATTATACATGGACATTAAGGTTATGGTTATGTAGTACCTTTTGAAAGAAAAAGTGGAAAAATTTAGCCAGAATCCATAGAAATAAAGCTTTTAATACAAGTTTTTTAACGGTAAATAATACCAATTGACAAGAAACAAAAGAAACTTGACAACATTCACCTTCAATGCGTAGGCAGCAAAACAAAGCACTTGCAAAAGTAAAGATATCCCACGCAAACTAAAACCTTTAAAAAGCTCATCCATCAACGCGGCGGGACTTTAGCGTTTTCCTAGTAATAATAATAATAATAATAATAATAGCTTTTACATTTTCCGTACCTATATTGTTTGTTTATAAATTAAATTAGCGATTGTCAAAAATAACTGCTTGAAGAAAGATTTAGGCGATTGGTATTGGATTGTTTACTTATAGTTATCCATCTCGTAAGAATATTCGTTTATTCGTCTGAGCCCGGGGTAATTAAGATTTGGCACATGGTCCTCGGTCCAGTGGAAAACGCCATAAGTGTTGCCATGAAAATTTGTTCACCTCGTTTTTGACGCGTCCGTTGTCCATGGAGCTTTCTCCCGGTGCCGGTGCTAGTTTCATATCGCTGGGGGAGAGAGCGGAGACCATGCGGAGACGCCAGTCTAAGCAGTGTGCCCAACATCTCATGAAGACAAGAACCATCTTCCACGGGAGATAAAAATGCAAAAACAAAACTTAAACATTTTTTTCCAAATTGTAAATTTGAGCTTGGTACAATTCAATTTTCTTTTTGATAAAGTCGTCACTACTCCCTCGCCCAAGTCAAAGCGCATATTATCAGTTATCAGTTTTCAGTTTTCCAGTTAGCCAGCACCCAGCATGTGTACAACGAAATCATTAAAACGCAAAGGTTTGAAATATAATCGATTACCACGCGGCGCGCTTTGGGATATGCAATTTCAATATTTAGATCTTATCGACACGATGACAAGAAAAACTTTGTTATGCAAAAATTTATTTCAAGAAGTGTAGTGTATTCTCATTTTAGGACTGTTGCAACTGACTATTAGACCACGATATTATTGTGGGATATGAGTATAATTATTATTTTATTTATTATAATTAATTATATTTTATATATTATAATTTTTAAATTCTAAATAAAAGCTCGACACAAAAAGGTGTGTCCCTGCACAAGGACTTCAATGTGTAGTCCATATTGGAAATGTGGCCAATTATAAACTAGTACGTATGTAGCTGATGAGCACATCATCATCACCCTCACCACAGATAACAGAGTACACTACGTAGTGTATTCTGTTATCTGTGCCCTCGCCCATCTATCGACACCGAGTGTTGGCGCGCGACTCTGTTTCAGGAGGTTCCGGATTCAAATACCGTCGAGACCGGCAATCCTGACTGAAAGTTTTTCCTAAGTTTTCCTCAGTCGTTATTACGAATATAATAGATTGAGTCTTCTTCAACAGACCTCGGATATCCCGGCATTCACAGTTGTCCTAACTCCACAACTCCCGGCCACGCATTCCAGCCGAGGCAGGTTTCCGAGAAATTAAAATCTATATCGACATTGATCGATCACAATTTTTAAATAATTAAAATAAAATAAAATGTTTTATCACTTGCATAATGCGTGGTGGTTCTTGTATTCAACGTGTACATGATGATGATGATGATTTTTTGCTGATTGATTTACCCCAACAAGTCAACACACTAGTATACCGTCTGTAACTAGTTTTTCGGTTGTAGCCGAACGGCGTTATAGGAAAAAGTGAGGGGGGTTCCCCCTTCCACCACCCCTCCTATGCACGTGTGAAGACTCCACTATCAGAAGCGCGCACGTGCGAACTGAAGTGGCAACCAGGGAATTAATCCACCAATATCGAACCGCCAACATCCTAAATTGAGGCAAAGCTAACAAGCGCTGAGCAATCGCGATAGATAAAACTCCACACCAGGCATGCATTATTCAGTGATAACAATTGCTTGATCTAAGCAAGCACCCATTATTCAATTTGACCGTTAGGGACCGGTATATGCATGCCTGCCGGCACCGTACACTCCTGAATGCATCGCCGTATTCCATGTGGTACTCTTAGCACTTATTTTTTACGCCATATGAATGCGCAAGTAGATGATAATAATAATAATAATAATATATTTATTGATCCTTAATTGATCATAACAATGATAGTGGACAAGTCGACAATAGCACTCAATGCCAAAGCAATACAATACAATACAATAAAAACAGTAAACAAAGATTTAAGACGTCAGGATTCATTGACGGAATAAAACGAATTGTTAGCTAAAAACTTCTTCAAGCTTACCATATTGTTCTTCTTTAAGTATTTGGGCAACTTGTTATATAATTTAGCGACTGAGATACCAGGTCACATACAAGATAGGTTTAGGTGATGCTCTCCAATTTTAAAATTGTCTACCTCCACAATGATTTAGGTTATGGGACTCTTGGGAATGAATGTCAGCTAATCAAGTAATTATAGGTCCTATATACTATTTTGCAAACTATAGCATTTCAACTATGCATTTGCTAGACTACGAATGTAATGTAGACCTATAGATTGCACATACAATTAATAAATGTTATTAATTATGCATGGAGTGCATATTAGCTATGCTTCTCCATTGGGCAATGTTGCAATGGTGCTGGAATTGTGACAGTGCAAATACAACGATACGTTTACCGACAGTGGCTGCTCGCAGCTCATGCGTAGCTGTTTGTTGTTTTTGTATTTATTTTGTATCTTCAATAGTTTTTTGACTATTTCACTCTCTCTACGGAGAAGTAACATCTGTGCCATACACGAACACGGTCAATGTGAAATGAATGATTAAAGAATAAAGAACTCTGATTCGGCAGGCCCCAGGTTCAAATCCCGTCGAGACCGTCAATCATGACTGAAGGTTTTTAACGAGGGTTTCCTCGGTCGTAAATGCGAATGCAAGGGACATCCCTTCACAATTGTTCCAACCCCAATATACCTATATAGTTGGAGCATTGCACCCTGGGCAGGTATTCCTACGCGAAATTTAAATATATAAATTCACCCATCAACGAGCCCACAAATAACTTTCACGAAGCCCGAACTAAAATGAAAAAATCATTCAAGCTTGAAACAAGTAAGGTAACATTATGTAATGAGATTGTATTGTTCGTAAAAAATACTTTTACGGCACTGAAAGTCGCAAAAAATATAGGTACCTACCTAACTTTTGCGAATTCAATATTGGTTATGTACATGTTATGTATATTGTGTACCGTACGTCCCTATGATAATACATACTCTTACCAACTATTGGTCTTGCCGACAAACTTTTTTGGATGAGCGTAGCGAGCGAAGCGAAGATTCCATTTCACTACACTGGAGAAAAAAATCCGGAATGTTTTTTTAATGTATTTTTGTCTGTTTGTTAACACGATTCCGGCTAAACCGATACTCCGATTGCGATGAAATTTTATGGAGGTCTTTGAAATCTCTGAACTTAGAACTGCCACGTTTTTGAGCACAATCGGAAAATTATTTATCATGAAAATCGCAATTTTACGATTTTTTTCAATTTTTTAAAAATTTCTTCGACTTACAACACCTACATGCTTTGTCCGATTGTAATGATTTTTTCACAGAACCTTAATTTCATGAATTAATATATTCTTGTGAAATTTGAGCGTTATCAAAAAACTATTTTTTTTAAATCGCAATTTTACGGCTTTTTTCGCTTTTTAAAATTTCTTCGGCTTATAACACCTACATGTTTTATCCTATTGTAATGATTTTTTCACAGAACCTTAATTTTATAAATTAATATATTTGTGTAAAATTTGTGCGCAATCGAATAATTATTTCTTATCAAAATTTCAATATTACGATTTTTTCCTTTTTAAAATTGCGATTAATTTAAAAAAATTAAAAAATAAGTTATCAATTTAGTAATAATTTTTTCACAGAACAACAGAAAATCCGCATAACACAGCAGCTCAATGCACCAATTACGCTCATCCAACAACGCGGCGGGACTTAAGCGTTTTCCTAGTAAAATATCATCAATGTATTGTGATTGATAAAGTGAAAAGGTGACGAGTGACGACATACACTTGAGAGCTTGCTCACGGTATAATAAACATAATAGTATGTACAATAATAACGAAACAAAAACATTTCCACGTATACGAAACAATAACGTTTACATTTCGACAAGCACGTATGTTAAATTAGCTATAACCTTGCGCAATTCCATCACGATCAGTTTAAGAAATACAATTGTCAACATTATAATCTTGTGCTATTTCTTGTCAACATATCACACTTTAGTGACTTACAAAATGCAAGTTGAGTCTTGAGATTGTGAGCTTATCAATTTCACAGTTACCCATCTGTATCTATTCCAAAAATATGTAAATAAACTATACTGTTATTGAAATAAAATCACGTATTTATCCATGACTGAATGAGATCGCAATATTCAATATAAATTGCGTACGTATATTTCGAGATCTTTGTCATGGTGGACACATCTTTATCTGAAAGACAGAAAAGGTAAATTGTTATTACACATTGTACGAACGTGTATATATAGGCAAATAAGTCGCCTGTTAAACATCATTGTGGAAGTGGTGTCTGGTCAATCGACTACAAGTCCTACTGTGGACTGCGGAGTACGAAGCACCATGGGGTGGTTTCAGACAGTCAGCTGTTGGCTTGCCGCCACAGCTCTGCTGATTAGCGTACACGCACAGGTAAGACAAAAATAACCATTTTCAAAATTCCATTGTTTAATTTGTTATTTCTCGTGGGAAACCTACCCAGGGCAAATTCATGTTCTTCGGGGGTCTATAAGTATAGTTACTTGTTTGGGGCTAGTGTGAATAGAATGCCCAATGGATGTTTTTAGAAGACTCGACCTAGATTCCTAGAATTTACATTTTACGACTGAAAAAAAATCTTGAAATTTTTAGCCATGCATGCCGGTGTCGGGTATCAAACCGTGTAGTGCGAGACCAGTGGCGAATCTAAGGAGGGTTTTGGGGTTAACCTCCCCCCCCCCCCTTTTTTAATGCAATTATATTGTTTTTAAATTTAATTAAAAATAGGGGTTTATTATAGTCCGATCCACCTTTCCTCAACCCTCACTATTCATTCACAATGGGCAAATATAATTAATTATTAATTATCTGTGATAGTGACATTAATAATTAGTATAAAAATAGGACTGAGATTCATATTTTTATAATTAATGAACATGGTGCAGCAATATTTTCTCCTATTGGCATTGCGGATGCTTTCAATACTGTAATTATTTCGTAGATAGTATAAGGAAAATTTTAAATAGTATAGAGTATGTAGAGAAAACCTCTGTAAATAACAAGAATATTAGAGATTCTATGACCTTGAACATTTTGTGAGGGATACCTCTGTGTGCAATCTAAAAGTTTTTAAGACAATAACAATTAAGGAACTGGATAAATTTATGAAAAGGACTAAAAATAAAAAAAACGTTCTGTGGATGGTATCACAGTTAAACTATTTAAAGATTTTTATTATGCAATTAGATTTTACTTTTTGGATTTGACTAACACACCATTCAGTCAAGGAAAGTTCTCTGTAATATTAAAGGAATCGGTTTTTGTTCCTATAAGTAAAGTAGCTGGTTCTTTAAATGTAAGTGACTTCTTCAGACCAATAAACTTACTATCATTGTTTGACAAAATAATTGAGATGGTAGTACATGATCAATTATACACTTATTTTAATGACAATAATCTTATTTGTAGCAATCAATCAGGATTTAGAAAGACTCATTCATGTGAGACTGCCATCCAAAATGTGGTAAGCAGGACAATAAATATTCGAAAATTGTAGTGTTTCTTGATCTCAAACGGGCGTTTGAAACAGTGTGCATTAATAAATAATAATAAATAAATAAATTTTATTTAGAGTCTGCCCACTCAGTTATATAACTGATTTTCAGTGGGGGACTTTAAATCAAAGCGACCAAGCCAACCCTGCAGGCCCCGACGCAATCGACGAGTGAGCGATAACCAACCAAAGATCGATATTTTAAATAGGAAATATAGCAATCAGTGGTATGGACAGTGCGAACACCCGCGAATCAACGCCAGAATCAACAAGGCCGATTCAGAACAACTCTGAAATTTATTATGTGCTTCGTTGCTAGGACGGCTCCAAAGTCACCGTTTACAAACTCCTAAGACAAGAACTAATGGACTTAAGTCCAAATCAGAAGTTAAAAAACTTCTGACTTTAGCGGGAATCGAACCCTGGACCTTCTGCGTTGGAAGCAGATACGCTAACAACAAGACCAACGAGCCACACTACTACTACTACTACTAGACTACTAGATAAGATTAGGCATATGTATGGTGTAGAAGATTTGGCTATTCAGTGGATTGAAGATTTTCTTTCTAAAAGAAAATGGAGGGTAAGGTTTGGTTGATCTCTATCTGACAGTAAAAGTTGTGATAGTGGTGTACCTCAGGGATCGGTATTAGGCCCTCTGTTGTTCTTAATCTATATCAATGATGTGATGGCTTGTGCTAATAATTGTTTTGTAAATTTGTATGCAGTTGCAGATGACATGGTTTTATCTGTAAAAGGAGTTGATGTGGATGAGATGTTAAGGGAAATGAACAGTGTACCGGAAAATGTTGCAATATGGTTAAGAATTAATAAGTTTAAGTTAAATTTAAACAAATCTAAAAGTATGCTTCTAGGGGTTGGTAAATATGTACATTATGTATGTAATTATGGTCAAGGTATTGCAATTAATGGCGAACAGCTTGAAATGGTTAAATCATATAAATATTTAGGAATATATAAAGATAATTAGTTAAATAAGGACCATATCAATTATACTATAAAAAATAGGAAAAAAGGTGGGGTACTTAAGAAGAATAAGTGAACATCTCTCGTTCTGGACCAGGCTTATGGTCCACAACACAGTGATTAAACCTCACTTCGAATTTTGTGGATCAATAATCTATCAGGCATTACAAGGAGATATAAAAGACTTCAAATTATACAAAACAAAGCTATGAGATGTATTCTGAAATGTAGAAAGACTGTTCCTATTAGAGTTATGTTAAGTGCACTTGATTGGTTGTCAGTCGAAGACAAAAATAGATTATTATCCATGGTTTTCATACATAAAATATCTAATGGCATGTTGCCAAGTTATTTACTAGGAAAAATTGATTATGTAAATAAGGTTCACAAAATTGGTACAAGGAGTGCAAGAGGCAATAATATGTAGGCTACTTAGGAAATAGTAATTCAAAACGATGGCAAAAATCAATATTTTATTTAGGATTAAGACAGTATAATATGTTACCAAGAGATTTGAGAGAGATCAAAAGTGTCGAAATGTTTAAAAGTAAATGTCGTGAGTGGATATTAAATAAATAGAAAATAAATGTAAGTAGGATGGAAAATAGCTGTCAAGCCTAAAATAAAGATCATACAATACAATACAATTAAATCGCGAAGGGAATTATTAGTGCTGGGACTGAGCAAATTATTTTATTATCATAATCAAATGTCTTACCAAGCATAAATTTGAAATTACATTTTTACACTAGTAAACATGGTTTTGGTTTTTGAACATGGGTTCAACAACCCCTTTGTTCAATTCGAGACCTTGAAAATGAAGCTTATTTAAAAATATTCAATGAATAACATAAAATTAGAAAAATAAATTTTTTGAGTTCAAATATGTATCCCATTAACAAGCAACTGGCAAGCTTTAGAGGTGGACAATGAAAAGGTAATAGATTTTTTCATGCGAGTTTTTCAAGTACCGATTGTCAATTTTGCACGATATTTAAAAAACGTGTAGGCCTATGAGCAAACGGGACCAAAATTTTAAAAAATAACAAGCCAAGTATAAAGATTGGTATCATCTTTCTGTGTATGCACAAAAAATTATCTTAATCGATCAAATAAGTTTGGTGTAGGCCTAGTTTGAAAATTACGCGTACACATTGTCCTCTTGAATTGTAGCACTCCCATGCTAATTTGAGATTTTGAACTTGAAAAAATCTGAAAACTAAGCTTATATTATATTTCATATGTTTCTTGAAAATGTGCAAAACCATTATCAGTGTGTACTAATGATGACTTAACTTTATACCTTAAATTAGGCAGTCAAGATCCCCTGCAATCACACTCACACACACACACACATTCATCAATGACTCACATTTTCCTCTTTTAGGTTGAAGATGGGCCCTCAATTTACAAACAAGTGCCCGACGATGGCAATATACATTGGGATCCGTCAACAATTAAAATTGGAGATGGAGGAGCATACAGAGGTTTAGACATTGTTGAAAATGATGCAAACAACCCTGACGAATACCGGAACAATGATAATATAGATTTATTGCAAGACAATGGAGAAAGGACTGAGCAAGATTGGACTGATAATGTGGATAATCCAGCTGATGGCGCAAGAACTGCAATTGGAGACCTTAATGGGGTTGAAGGTTGGCCACCAAATGCGGAAGAGATGCAACAAGATGGTGCCGTTCCTAATGCCGAAAGGACCGACTTGCCACAAGATGATACAGGAGCACACACTTGGGTGGATGATACGGGAGTGGATAACAGAGCCGATGTAGGAGATGGAGTAGACAATGTGGAGACAGAGGTCACAGGCACTGGTGACAGGGCTGACATAGGAGATGCAGTAGACAATGTGGGGACAGAGGTCACAGGCACTGATGACAGGGCTGACATAGGAGATGCAGTAGACAATGTGGAGATAGGGGGCACAGAAACTGATAACAGAGCAGATGTAAATGAGGAAGAAAGTCACATTGTAACGGATCGCCAACAAGATACAGGAATTATTTTGGAAGGTCCAACAGATGGAAACCAAACAGACAGGTCTGAAGGAAATTTAAATACAGATGGACACACAGAGGATGAAAACACTCGTTCCAATTATAATTATCCAGGACCTTCCGGATCACAGTGCAAACCAGTTGTGATAATATGCCCTCCAGGAAGCACCGGAGCTGGTTGCATACCAGGTGAGTAGACTCTGCATGATTGTCAAGCATGTGTATAGATATACGTATAGGCTACAGTTGTAGAGTATTGTTAACATAACGTTCTTGTACCTTTTAACAAAATTGAGTCATCAATAACTTTATTTTTATAATATTGGGTACCGGTATACAACTATTATTTATAATACTATTCTTTTCTATAGATGTTATACTTTTTGTGATATGACTGTCCAAATAGAAGAATATTTTTACTTTTCATAACACTTGTCTGTGCAAAGTTTCAGGAAGCTAGTAGGCCTATACCAGGGGTCAGTAACCCTTTTTGTCTGAAGAGCCACGGCAATTTTATAGAAAATTTGATAGTGATTAAATTGAAAAATAATTATGTCATAATACGTAACTTTTATTTTTATACAACGTACAAATGTACAACACAATGTTTTAAATTTTTATGTATAGTGAGCTGTTCAAGCAAAATTAATTTTGCTGTTGAATTTTTTTTATACAATACCTATTTTGAAAATGTGGTCTGTATGTGGACAATTTAAACTTTATACCTGATGATTATAAAAACAATTAATGCTTTGAAACACGTGTATACACAAACAGGTAGAACCTGCACAGTTTGTGGCTTCTTCCGCAGAGGCAGTTCAGCACACTATTTTTGGATATTTTATGGGAAAACTGTTCTATGACTCATCAAAAAAGTCACTCAATGTTACTTTATGAGTTTATTAAGTAAACTTCACATATTACACAAGGTGAAAAACCTCTTCATTCTACAATTAATTAAAACCGAATTTGACAGTCCAATCACTGTTAATACCAACGATTTTCCTTGGATATTTCACGATTTCTTTATGTCAAACAGGTTGACTTAGCTGACTTAAAATTTTAGACTTTTCTTAACAAAACTATAGAGCCGGCTAGACCCACTCACGAGCCGCAGGTTCCCGACCCCTGGCCTATACCTATCCTCAAAATAAATGTATTTATGTATTACTTTCAGTTTTGACACTCGGTTACAGAACATTTACAACAATCACCACATAGTTTAGTTTGTCTGCATAAATGCAGAAAGAAAAGAGCAAATACCAGTTCTTACACAATCGTAAATTGACAACAATAACCATATAGGCCTACTGTTTGCATAATGTGCACAAGTATAAGTAAAATGCCACATTTTATGTGATTTGTAAAAAAGTAATAAAAAAGTATTAAATAAAATCATGTTTATGCATTTAAAGGTAATTTAAATGTTAAGTACTAATACAAAATTCATTGTTCACTGGACAAAATTTCAACAGAATCGAATCCAAAAGATATTGGTAGACGTACATGTAACTGTTTTTATCAGTGTTACTAAGAATTGTTTAATTGACATTTCAATTATGTGAACAGCAGGAGCTTGGAATCCAGGCCACAATCCAGGATCCGGAGGGGCAGGGGGGGCAGGGGGATCTGGAGGAGCCGGGGGGGCTGGTAAGCATTCAACATTTCTGTTCAAGTGTGTCCTAGAATATTGAAGCCATGACCGAATTACCAGATTGGACGGTCCTCAGTTTAATCTTGCTTTTCATGGAGAAGGTCCAGAGTGCCAATTCGAGTTTGGGGATGAGTTATGTCACTCCTGAAATATAAATTAATAAATCAATATTATTGTCAAGTACTGGTAACCCATAACCAATCAGTACCCACAACTGCTGATTTCAACAATCTTTTCTATAATGCCATTCTAAACATTATCAAGTACCAGTCGAGACTATTGTTTATTTTCAAATAATACCAAGTGACATTATAATTATTGTGCACTAAATTAGCAGAGTAAGTTCTTGTAAGTGGATGGATATTAATGAATAATGATGGATATTTTTCTAAGCTAAAAACATAACATTTTACATTAATGTGGAAAATAAATTCAAAATAGTGATTTTGCATAAAATTAAAAACTAAACATCATCTCAAATGTAACAATCCCATAAATCCATAATATTCTGTCTGAATGTTTTCATAATAATGTAAAGAGTAAGTTATATGTAGGCCTATAGTGTTTTTTTGGTCTGAACTCTCCAACATATAGGTGTGCTATTATAGTACCAAACTTTCACCCAGAAATAAAAAATACTGGTTATTAGCTTATTACACAAATGTAATTCAAAACACACGTCAATCAAAAACTTAGGTGACCTCATTTGGTGAGCACACGGCTATAAAATAGGTACCCGGTATACAAGTAGATAATCAAAATATGTAGTTCTCAACCTTTTTTTGTAAGTACCCCTAAAAATAAACTAAGATATGGCAATATGATATGACATGGAAATGTTTCTTTATTCAATAAATTTTCCATCACGTTCCTAATGTTTAGGTAAACAATACAACAGTTTATTTGTAAATGCTGGACTAATATTTCTTTCCGTTAAAATGAGCACCAATAACATGTTAAGCCTTACAAATAAACTCTTAAATCAATTTTGCCAAATTTAGCACTGTTAATTAAGTAATTTCCCAGCGCTCATAGATCTGGTCAAACCATTTACTACATACTGGTAGTAAGCATCAAGTTTTATATACTTACCTATAACAAAGAAATATAATAAATAAATAGAAAATAAAAAATAATTATTATTTACAATTTCTCTTATTAGTAGCAATAACAACTAAGATTAAATTAGCATTGGGAAAACCTACCTTTGTAAACCAGTTTAAGCTAACCAATTAAGAGACATTTAGTAAAGTAGTAGAAATTACAATATGATTCCAATTCCAAGTATACCCCCTTCAGCACAGTGGTGTATCTAGAAAATGTACACAACAACAACAAAAAACATGGCAAACAGGTAGAGGTCTGGGGTCAAAGCTCCAGCCACCGGAGTCCTTTCAATTCCCCCCCCCCCCCCCCATATTTGACGTTTTAACGCCTGCAAAAAAGTTTAATATCAAACAATCAGACAAAAAAAGAGAATGTTAGAAAGGTTATTAATAATAAAATGAAAAGAAAAGCATCACATGTGTTTGTGTAATCCTCAGGTGGATCTGGAGGTGGCAGTAGTTGGATTCCAAAACCAGGGCAGTCTGGATATCCCGGAATAATTAGACCACCCTCACATAAACCCGGATCTACCGGAGGAAGCACTAGACCACCCGCACCTGGAACTCCTGGAATGCCTGGTAGGCCTGGAAACACTAAGCCACCCATACATAGGCCTACACCTGGAAACACTAGACCACCCAAGCCTGGAACGTCTGGAACATCTGGAACGCCTGGTAGGCCTGGAACGCCTGGTAGGCCCGGAAAGCCTGGTAGACCCGTAACTCCTGTAAACACTAAACCACCCATATATATACCTGTAAAGCCCAGACCTACTGGAAGCACTAAACCACCCAAGCCTGGAACGTCTGGAAGGCCTGGAACATCTGGAACGCCTGGAACACCTGGAATGCCTGGTAGGCCCGGAAAGCCTGGTAGGCCCGGAGCTCCTGTAAATACTAAACCACCATCCCATAAACCGGGAACGTCTAGTTGGCCTGTAACGCCTGGTAGGCCCGGACCTACTGGAGTCACTAGACCACCTGGAAAGCCTGGAAAGCCCGGAATTCCCGGAACGCCTGGTAGGCCAGGACATTCAGGAAGACCTGGAGAAAGCAGACCAACTTCAGGAGGTGCTGGAGGGGCAGGGGGTGCTGGAGGGGCAGGGGGGGCTGGGGCGGGGGGGCGGGAGGGTTGAGGCCAAGTTATTCTGGTGGCTCCGTGAATTGTCCGTCAGGATGTGCACCTATTGGTGTCCCATCAGCTGGTCTAAACCCCTGGGCTATTGATGATCCGGATCTCATAGTGTGCACGTCGTGGTACTGTTCATCTTCGTCGTGCACCAAGTGGGATTGTTCATCTTTCCCCTGTCTGTCACAGTTCTGTTCCACCAAGACCTGTAGCTCCTGGTCCTGTGACGCTTGGTCAATGTAGTAATTAAAAATATTTAACTTTATGTATTTATCTAATATCTTTAATAAATATTTATTTATTTATATTATGTATTTCTGTATGATGAAGCAAAGCTAAATATATATATTACATACAGTACTTGTAAAATTGTTAAAATTTCAACAATGAGCTTTGACGCACAGATTTTTAAACAAGGTAGGCATGAAGCAATACTATAATTGTTTCATTTAAAATGAATTCAAATAAAAATAAAGTTTAGTTGTTCTATGGTTTGGAGTAAAGAATTGCAAGTAAATAAACAATATTTTTGAGATGTTGAAATTGATGTACTATATGTCATTGACAGTTTATTGTAAATTATATAGTTTAATGCTATGATTTCTTCAAAGTAAGAAAACACTGAAAATAAAAGTAGTAGTAGGCTAAAGAAAAATGTAGTCAATCCAAATTTTAGTGAAAGCAGTGATAGAATAGTCAAATTTATATATAAGCTATGTAGTAACATTTCTATTTACTTGGCAAACAGTCTTATAAAACATGTACAGTGTTACCATTACCAAAAAAACTATAAAAACTTTTGTCAAGTTTTTCCAACAATTATGTGCAGTTTTAAGAAGATATGCTTATAATTACTGAAACTAAAACTCAAGTATAACCAATGTGTTAAAATAAGATTGCCTAGAGCAATGTGCTTTTTAAAAGAAACTTAATAAAGACATGTAATATCAAACCATAGTGTTGTTATTGTGTGAGAAATTAGTAGTCAACCGTTTAATTTTAAGGTTATTCGACCGCGTTTTTCTATTTTCCAAAATATGCTACCAAGTCAAAATATAGTGGTGAATGGCTTTGAAACCTGGCTATTTTAGGAAATCAATACTATTTTTTCAAATTTTTCTGATCCAGTACATGGCCAATATCGCCACCTCAAAATAATTTCAAACTTCAATTCGCCAGGGCACACCATTCGACGTAGGGTGTTGTGCTTTTGTGACATTCATTTTCAACTAGTTTTCTATAGGCTGACTGAGAGAAAAAAGATTTTTTTTAATAATTGTCTTTCCTGCGAATTTTTTCGTTTGGCGATATTTTGTACCGATTTGTACTGTCAAACGAAAAAATTCGCAGGAACGACAATTGTTTAAAAAAATCTTGTTCTCTGTCAGCCTATAGAAAACCAGTTGTAAATGAATGTCACAAAAGCACAACACCCTACGTTGAATGGTGTGCCCTGGCGAATTGAAGTTTGAAATTATTTTGAGGTGGCGATATTGGCCGTGTACCGGATAAGAAAAATTTGAAAAAATAGTTTTGATTTTCTAAAATAGCCAGGTTTCAAAGCCATTCACTTTATTGTGACTTGGTAGCATATTTTGGAAAATAGAAAAACGCGGTCCGTTACAGAACTCCGTTACATCAGGCTAAGTGTTTACGGCATAGACATCCTATATAATTGGCTAGACCAGCAGTCGGTGGTCCACTTCCGGTACAATTAGAAGCCATCTTAAAATGACAGTTTACATGTTAATCAAATGGGAGCGATTTGTGGCCAAATAGTTCTCAAGATTGCCGCCAGGTTGACAGGTAAGCATACTAGCCTTTAACACCAAATGATTACTAAATTCCCTTATGCAATCACTTCGTACTGTTTCTTTTGTTTAATACCATGCTGCACAAGCTAAAACCATATCAAACAATCCAGTAAAATACTTTATTGCATTAAAAAAGCATAAATTAAAACACCAAATCGCCATCTTGAAATGGGCCGGTTGAGTCTTCAATTTGCTACGCTCGCGCCTGTGCGGAGGTATAGGAGACTGCTAATCTAGCCTACTATAGGGGTTTAATATCAATGGTTTACGGGTAGTACCTGGGATAGCCCCATAATCCCAGATTAAGCAGATAATCTAGTGGTTTTATTACACTGTACCCAATAACATAGGAACAGTTCTAAAACATTTTTGAACGTTGCTTATTGATTGTTATCAGTCATAAAAGGAGATGAAATAAACCGGGAAAGAATAAACATAGATATGACGCAAACAACTGGCCAAGTTATGGTAAAATATACAGAAAGAAGCATGAAGACTGAGTGTCGCCCGTTCTACACCCAAAACACATTCCATGGTTATATTATATTTTTTCTGGACATTAATCAATTGTTACACATTTTTAAGATATGGCATTACCTCGAGAATTTTCCACTCTTTCCTGTGAAATAAATACTTTTTGTGTAAAACATATAATTTTATTTTATTTTGTTTAAGTTTTAAAAGTAACAAAATAAAATTATATGTTTTACACAAAAAATATTTATTTCACAAGAAAGAGCAGAACATTCTTGAGGTAATGCCATATCTTAAAAATGTGTAACAATTGATTAATGAAATAATATAAGAATAATATACAATAAAAAAAATATGTATAAATAATTGGATGAGCGTAGCGAGCAAAGCGAGTGAAGCGAAGACTTCAATTTCACCGACCCCCCAAAAAATTTAGCTCGGGTGTTTTTTTTTTTTTTTTTTTTTTTTTTTTTGTATTTCTGTCTGTTTGTTCGCTCTCTACCGGGCAAACGGCATAAGCGATCTTGATGAAAATTTGACAGGACCTTCGAAATCTCTGAACTTAGACTTGCTACGTTTTTGGGTACAATCGAAGAAATATTTCTCATGAATATCGTACTTTTACGATTTTTTTTTATTTTTTGTGCGATATTTTCGTGCCATTTGGGCCAATTCTGACCAAACGGGTGGGGCTACAACGTTCATATTATACATGGACATTAAGGTTATGGTGATGTAGTACATTTTGAAAGAAAAAGCTGAAAAAGTTAGCCAGAATCTACAGAAATAAAGCTTTTAATATAAGTTTTTTGATTTTTTGTGCGATATTTCCGTGCCATTTGGGCCAATTCTGACCAAACGGGTGGGGCTACAACGTTCATATTATACATGGACATTAAGGTTATGGTAATGTAGTACCTTTTGAAAGAAAACGTTGAAAATGTTAGCCAGAATCCATAGAAATAAAGCTTTTAATATAAGTTTTTTACGATAAATAATACCAATTGACAAGAAACAATAGAATCTTGACAACAATCACCTACAATGCGTAGGCAACAAAACAAAGCACTTGTAAAAGTAAAGATATCCCACGCAAACTAAAAACTTTAAAAAGCTCATCCATCAACGCGGCGGGACTTTAGCGTTTTCCTAGTATATAAGAAATAACATATACCGTGAAATGTGTTTTGGCCGTAGAACGGGCGACACTCAACCTTAACTAAGTTCATTTACTGATTAGCATGGGGTTGAAATTGTCGTTCGAACAGACCGAATTAAACAGAACACAGAATTACCGGAGCCCGATTTAACAGAGTTGTACTGTAACCAAGTAATGTCCTCTAAGTCCATCCTACAAAATTGTATTTTCATTCTCTACAATATTGAAATAATTAACGTTAAGAAAATATGACTAGGGAAACGCCAAAGTCGTTGTTAGACGAGTGAGAGAGCCATGTGTTGAGTACCCGGGAACATTTGCATTTAAGTTAGATAATTATTATTGTGGTATAAATAATAGTGTTTTTAAGTTTAGTTTGTATAAGGGCACGTCAACTGTAAGGCCATAATGCGCCACTCTAGCCTATGATAGGCTAGGGAGGCCTATAGGTAGGGGGAAGAAAAGTAATGTTAGCGGGTACTCAACACATGGCTCACTCACTCGTCTAACAACGACTTTGGCGTTTCCCTAGTATAATCTTTACACAAACATTTGTGGTCACAGACCCTTGTTGAACAGATAGGCTACACCCCAGGCTAAATGGAACGGCTGGTGTATGACCCAACAGGTACTTCCTCCAGCGTCAATATATGAAAAATCAAAGACGATTCCGTCTGGGCCCGGGGTAGAATTGGCCCAGAGCATGGCTCTGCTAATCGTAAAAGGCGATTCAAGAGAAAAAGTCCACCTCGCAAACATCAGCCAATAAGAGGGAAGTATATTATACTCCCCAAAACTAGAGGCGAGCTCTGGCAATCGTCGTCGCGGACACCTCCCCCTTCCCTTGACGACCTCCCCGACGACGGTGACAATGACACAACGAACGATGACAAAGACAATGACGACCACGACGTGAGAAATCCCCCTTCCTCCCCTTTCCCGTGGCTGGTTCTGACCAGCATGGGCCCCTCTTCCCCATCCCCTAGGCTAGAGTGGTGCATTATGACCTAACGGTTGACGCGTCCTTAATCAACCCCCCCCCCCCCCCAAAAAAAAAGAGATTTAGGCCTAGGCGAACAGAGAAAGTGGTTTGAAGTTTTTTGGTTTGAGGGTGCGTCAACCGTTTATGTTGTCGTTGTCGCCGTCTTTGTTATAAAAAAAGGCTAGTCCTATACGTCCCAATTAAGTTTTAGTTTGGATTAAGGGTGCAACAACCGCTAGGTCAAAAAGCGCCACTCTTGCCTAGAGGATATAGGGAGGAAAATCCCATGCTGGTGCTGTTCACAAATAGCCACGGGTAAAGGTGAAAGAAAAGGGAGGGTCCTCTCGTCGTGGTCGTCATCGTCTTTGTCTTTGTTCGTTTGTCCTTTTCGTCGTCGTTGGGAAGGTCGTCAGAGAATATGGGGGGTCCCCGACGACGACTGCCAGAGCTCTTATTCTAGTTTCGGGAACTAATATACTTCCCTTCTTACCAGCTGATGTTTGCGAGATAAAATACGTCTCTTTTCTCGCCTTTAACGATTAGTATACAGAGCCATGTTCTTGGCTAAAGGTTCTAACATGCACAGCTTAGGCAAACGGAAGCGTACTCCTAGACTTCCTTGCATAGGTTAGAATAAAGTAGGCTAGTTTATGAATTATATTGTATAAGTCAAATTACATGACAGAAGCCAAAGCCATGGATAACAAAAAACAAAAACAAAATTCTAAACATCGACTTGCCCTCATAGATACTACTGATCGCAAACTTTCACAGGCTGTGTTCTATTTTACTTATGAGTATTTTATACATTTGCAATCTAGATTCAAATTTTTCAAATTTTTATTTCTTGTCAGCTTAAATCGCAACGGATATTGCTAATTTTGTTAGCAGTTCTAAGTTACATGGTCACGGATGTCTGTTTAAAATTTCAGCTCAATCTATTTGGCCGTTCGGCCGTATGAGCCCGGACAAACAGACATTTAACAGACAATGCTCACGGCCAAGGCCCGATCGAGTATAGCGTTAGGAAAGACTTACGTTCGCTAGGCTCACTCGTCTAATTAATAGATAAAAGTGTTGTGATTATTAAAAAAAATTCAGTACATGTCTTCAGTGTTTTCACATTTCACATCTTTGAAGTTAAAAAAATATAATGATCCAACGGTGCCATAGACCTTCAAATAATTAATCTTTAAGTCATTAATATATGGCATTGATTGTCGTAACTGTGAAAATACCTAGGTCTATCTATAGCAGAGGTTGCCAAGTAATTTCTAGTGGGGTCCGGATGCTCATGACATTT
The DNA here is from genome assembly GCA_024449915.1 of Sweltsa coloradensis. NCBI lineage: Eukaryota > Metazoa > Arthropoda > Insecta > Plecoptera > Chloroperlidae > Sweltsa > Sweltsa coloradensis. The sequence goes on from JAMZAV010000204.1 coordinate 339,540, forward strand.
TTTACTGCAGTCCAAAACAAATATATCTGTTTTAGTTATTGGATGTGTGTAGCAAAGACATCACTTTGACTACGATGAGAAAAGTATCATTGATTTTTGTATGTTTTTGTGTTTGCTCTCAACTGGTCAAACTACTACTTCAATGTTGATATTTTCAGGAGACATTTGACACCTTTGATCCGGGATAATATGCTTTAAATTTGAGTTCAACCAATGGAATATATATTCTGATGGAAATCATATTTTTGTGAATTTTACTAAAATTTATTGTTTGCTCTCCACTGGACAAACATCTTCTTTGACCTTGATCACATTTTCAGGGAAACTTTGAAACAATCGAAGAAATATTTCTCATAAAAGTCAGAGTCGTACTTTTACGATTTTTCTTTTATTGCACAATATTGTCTTTCTTTTAGCTCTGCACCGGAAAAATAGCTACTCCGATATTGATAACATTTCCAGGGGACCTTCGAAACATTGCAACTTATAAATGCTATGAATTATGATACAAGCCAATAAATATTTCTTATGGAAATCTGCACAATTGCGATGTTTTAACTTGTATGAATGGAGGGAGATAGGACATATACGCTCATCCACCAACGCAATCATTAGAGTTTGGGTCAAGATCGAAGAGCGCTAGTGGTTTCTTTCAAATCTTCATGAATAGGGTTCCCTATCATGTACTTGTCAAAGGTACAATAAGGTAAATGATTGCTTCGGCTGCCATCAAGAATTTGTGTTTTTCTACAAAAGACTCTGAAAACATACTTTCAACCCTTTGGTAGGCTGGGTTAGGTAATACTTTGTTTGTGTGATGCGTTGATGGACTGGTCGATGTTTTTATCCCGTTTGGTGACAGAAGTAGGACCTGTGTTCGAGCGTCCGCTGAGAAGCTCTTTTGAGGAAGTTAAGTGGGCATGTGATCCTTCGTGAATAGAGCTCTAGAATGTGCTTCACGATATTGACGAAAACTATAACAGCATTCAGGAAGAGGCGTAGTAACACTAATTCATTACAATATGCACTGTTAAGTCTATTTCAGAGGAGGAATTGTGCCTTAACTGCATGTCTCTCTCTTGGCTAGCAACAATAGCAAACCAAATTTTCTAACAAAGGTGCGGGGCACTCAAGTCATTCACTCTTGAGCGCGCAAATGTGATGTTGGATTGTTGGTAGATCTGAATTCTAGATAAAAGTCACAAATATATCAAGCGTAATAAGGCGATTATAAAACAGAAAGAAAAAAATTGTCGCGTATAAATACATTTAAAAACAATTTTCATTGGATCTTTGTCATGCAAAAAAAAGCTATTAAGAATAATAGGTAAAATTAAGAAAGGGGGTACATGTAGAGAACATTTTAAAACAATGAATATTCTTGCACTTGCATGCCTCTATATTTACAAAGTAATACTATATTAGGGAGGATATTTAAAAAAAAAAAATCATAATTACAATACGAGGAGGAAAAATTATGTTTTAGTGCTATGCCATAGGCTGGCTGTATAAGAGAAAAGCCCCACATTTGCAGGAATTATCCTATTTAATAAGCTACCTGCCAGTATCAAAGACAAACCAAATGATGCATTTAAAATGGATTTTAGGACTTTTCTTATTGAAAAAGAATAGTATAATATTGAAGATTTCTTGGCAGACAACACTAAATTATAGCACAGGAGATGTTGGGACTAATTCAAGCTGAAATAATTTGAATTTATGTTTTATAATTGTTATGTTTTCAACTAAAGCTTGAAGTACCCTAACGTTAAAATAAAATGGCTTGGAGTTTGTAACTAAGTTTATTTAACATTAGGTTGGTACAGTACTAGGAAAACGCTCAGTTGGACGCGTTGTTGAGCGAGCACCGGTACGTGCAACACGACCCGAGTACGACATTCCCATAATGTTACATACCAATAAGTCTTTAAAGGTCTTGACCGATTTAGCTGAAAATTTGTAAAATAGGAGAGAATGGATAAAATCCACCGCCATCTAGAGGACCTTGACATCATTTCTTTGGGAAAACTATTTTAACTCTTGATTACTTCTAGGTGGCAGTACATAGTGACCAGAATTCTTGTGCGACTTTTCGTTGCCATGGTAACGTTACTTTTGTTAAAATGTAATTTCTATCTACACTACTTATCGGATCAAAATAAAATTAACATATTCGTGACCGGACGGACATTCTAAATGATTTGGCTACCTCAGATTTTGTCGCCGTTTAGTTTTTAAAAAAAACTTTAGATTAACTTTAATGTAACTTTATAACTTTTTGAACGATTTTGCCACAAAACTAATGGCATTCAATCGGGAACAAAGCTTGCGTATGGTCAAAATTTCAACTCGATCCGAGCCTCCGTTCGACCGCTATCATGAGCCAAAAAAGCTGCACGGCTTTCCGTTGCCATGGTAACAGTACTTTGTTATAATGTAATTTCCATCTACACTACTTATCGGATCAAAATAAAATTAACATATTCGTGACCGGACGTACATTCTAAATGATTTGGCCACCTCAGATTTTGTCGCCGTTTAGTTTGAAAAAAAACTTTCGATTAACTTTAATGTAACTTTTTAACTTTTTGAACAATTTTGCCACAAAACTATACAGCAACCCGCATAGGTGGTATGTACATGTGTGCAAAATTTCAGGTCGATCAGAGAAACGGTGCGACCTGTACCGAAGCAGTAACAGAAAAAAACAAAAAAAAAACAGACATTCGAGCCATAAGAGTCAAGTGGAGACGCTCGCTACGCTCGCTCAATTATAGAGACACATATCTAGTAGCCTATCTTGTGTTGTTGTTAAAGTGTTTTTGTATTATTGTATATGTATACCATAGATATCGAACACCTATAGTAGGCTTGATCCTCAGTCTCCAATACGTCCGCACAGACGCAAGAGTAGCAAATGGAAGCGCCAATTTTGCCATATTAAAGATGGCGATTTGGCATTTTAATTTATGCTTTTTTAATGCAATAAAGTATTTTTCTGGATTGTTTGGAATGGTTTCAGCTTGTGCAACATGGGAGTGCACAAACAGAAACAATAAGAAGTTATTGCAGAAGGGAATTTAGTAATCATTTTGTGTTAATGGCTAGAATGCTCACCTGACAACCTGACGGCAATCTTGAGAACTATTTGGGCTCCCATATACTTTAACATGCAAACTGCCATATTCAAAATGGCTTCAAATTGTCACGGAAGTGGATTAATGACTGTGGATCTAGCCTACTATAGGTGTTCAATATCTATGATGTATACTCAGTGTTGTAGGTAAGACTAGATGGGACCAAATACAAGGATATCCGAGATCAAGTAGGCGTGAGGAATTTAATGGAGCGAATTGGAGAGAGAAGATTAAAGTGGTTCAGACATGTCAAAAGGATGGAAAGATCGAGATTACCGATAAGGATGATGGAATTGGAAATTCCAGGTAGGAGACCAAGGGACAGACCATGACACAATGGCAGAATACTGTGAGAAAAGATGTAGAACAGTGAGGAGAAGACTGGAATGTGGTGGAAGGAGAGGAGTGGTGGCAATACAGAAGAAGATGGAGAGGCCCGTCTTCAATGCCGACCCAATGCAGAGTTGGGCGTGGCAACAGATAATGATGAATGTAAGTTAGTTTTAGAATTTTCTATTACATAACATTAATCAAGTCTCAGTCTTTTGAAAAGACGTGTTTAGTACCTACCCTGTATGTATTGTTTAACTTGTTTGTCATGAATGAACATTGTAACATTGTATACTATCTAGATATCTAAAACAATACACTAAATTAAATGAAATTAAGTGTCCTACTGGAACGAGAACAACTCCTTTGAGGACGAATTGCAGCACTGCGAACTGCTAAATGAAAGTGCTTGTAGCTATGTAAGCATGGCCTACTACTAGCACAATTTTTTATTCTCTGGGTTGTTGGTCTGTTAGATTTCTAGTCAAGAGTTGGCAGGTAAAACAGATTAAAAATCAAATCTAAATGAAAATGAATGGTCATTTAAATAATTTTTGGCCTAGGTTTGTGGAAGTTTAGAGCACTGCCAGAAATACTATCTCATGGCTTTTCTGCATCCTGTCAGCAGGACACATCAGTTTCAAATTTTAAAATGAAAAAAAAGCAAGTCTTGTCTCTTCCAGCCAGATGAATAGTCCTGCTAGAAGGACTAGATAACTTGCATAAAATCTGCCTTCCGATAAATCAAGAGCTCCGTACAAAAGTACTCACAAAGGCACTTCCGTTTTGACAGAGCTTCTACTTTCAATTTAACAGAAGATAAATGAGGGATGATTACCTGAGAACGTGAATACGCACTCTCCTAGATCTTGATAGGTAACTCAGAAGTTGGTGTATTGATTAAATTAAATGCCAGAGACCAGCAGACATCTGGAAAACTAATTAGACTTCAACCTAAAAAACAAAAAATAATCGTAAGCAAAAGACAAATAGCATAAGTGTTGGTGAATTGTATTAAACATCCTTTGATTATTACTTAGATTGCAGGAGATACCGGTACTCAATGAAAAAATTATGTCGTAACCAGTTAAAAGAAAATGTAATAAGTAATAATAGATACACTGTAATAGCTTACCTGAAGTGGGATTGTAGATAGGGTGACAGTCCGTCCCGGAATTCAACCTCTTGTCCCAGAGTCCCGAAAAAATTAAAAATGCTTTCGGGACACCTTTTTGACCCCGATTTGTCACAAGAATTAAAATCTCCTCTTTTCAGTAAAAAAGTTTAATTTTCAGTATTCTTTGAGCGTGAAGTGCCCTCTTAAAAAATTAACCGTTCGCGCAGCAGCTGGCAACAGTATATTCTTGCATGCGCTCGCCGCCTGCCCAACCCACTCAGCTTTCGAGTCGCAACCTTGAGACATCCTAGGCAGAGACTAGCGCGGGTTTGTATTGTTAGCAGATACTATATTACTAGTCATCAGTCTGGCTCGGATTGACCTACTGTTCCGCGAGGTCTTGTCACTTGTCAGCGATTTTGTGCATAGTAGGCCTAATTATGCCAAAACCAAGACGTAAATGTTCGTTCCAAGAATATATTCGTCCGAAAATCGAAAAATTTTATTATTATTATTTTTATTATTACTTCATATTTTATCATCCTCCATATTATCCAGTTTCAAAGCAAAAACCTGCGGGCAAATTTAAACCCCCGCGCTTTCCTGCTATGGTGTCTTGTATTTGTTTTGTCCCAGGTTTTATCTTCAGGAATATGGTCACCCTAATAGGGAACTGTCCTTTATTACCAAATTTGAATATGCCCCTACTAATAACCTCAAATACCGACCAGTAAAGTTTTTTATGCGTCCGGCTTTTATTAGCGCTAACTGTGAACGAGGAAAAATTTGAACCGGGCTTCGCGCCGGAAAACGGCCATGCGCCATTGCTGGTGGGCGTGACGTCATCGTGAGGTTTCACCGAGACGAGAGCTGACAGTTCTGCCAATCAGCTTCCCCTCCTCACCTCACGCTGACGTCATAACCAAAAGAGCGCGTACGTAAGTCTTTGTGCGGGAAGTCATAACCCAGGAACTTTGAACATGCATAGAATCCACAATTTTATTTTTTATAGTTTATTTTAATTGTGATGTTTATTAAATTGAATATTACAAATTACTAAATACGTGTAAGATATATTTGAAACCAAGGACAGTTCCCTATTGTAGAGCCACAAATACCATTGAGAACAAATGAAATAAAGTAACTAGCCTACATAAATTTTATATTCAGAAGACATATTTGATTAATGTTTTTCTTCCTTGGTGAAAAGAGCGAGAAAACTGAGGGTTTGATTAAAACTAGGGATGTCCAATACTGACAGATGATGACATTTTGTTTCCAAAATAACTCATTTTTCCAGTTCTCACCAACTTCTAAATTGCTTTTATAATGGAAAGAACATAAAATAATGTGTCTTAATTAATATTTGATCAATAATAAGTGCAATTTCATAATTTTTAAATCGATTATTTTTGTATTCAATATATAAAGAGAATATTAGTATTAGGCCTACTAATCATTTCCCACCCTAGTTAAAACTAGATCAGCATTAAGGCCTATGTGTGAAGGGTGGCAGGTATGAGATGAGTGTGGGTGAATATAGGATTGGGGATGGGAGAAGGTGAAAGAGAACTCACTTATAATTTAATTCGGTTTGGCATTAACCTACAAAAAAAAAACAAGTGGAATTGTGAAAACTAGGATGGATTGGAAAGAACAGACTTGGTCTCAAAAAGCTGTCACACAAATAACTCAATGCACAACAAAAATGTGTAATACTTACATAAATATAATACATATGTATGAACCTGTATATAGCAGTATACTGAATACAATTCAAGTCTATTTCTTGACAAGATTAAAAATACATATCCAGCAAAGCTTTTAAATTATATGCAGCCTACTTGTTGCATACACTCTAAAAATGGCACTTATAGAGACTGTATTTAGATGGAATCACAACATCTTCATTTCAATAGCTCCAAGGAAAACTTGCAATCCTTGTTTACGTATAGCGTTTTACTGTTGGGTTTTGTAATCTAATATAATTTTAGCTAAATGACTTCTTGGACCCAAGTTAAAATTTCTATTAGCGATGCACTGCTCGTAATATGACGTTGCTTGAATACTGATACATTCCTGTTCCACATATCGTAACCGCAAACCAGGCTCCACAGCACGAAAAGTGTGCAAGTTTTTTGTGTTAACAAACATAGCATAAACACCGTCAAGCCATCGGTTTACTCCTGGCTTGTTTTTAACTAGGCTCAACGTTCCTAAATCACGATCATTTTTCACAATTGGCACAAATTCTTGGATTACTTTCCGAGCTAAAAATAAAACAAAAAATTAGTTAATAGGCTAATTTAGCACAATGAAATATAAAATATGTAGTCAGTGAGGTTGCATTGCCAACATTACATCTACATTTGCCATAACTACAAAAAGTACAAACCATTTCACCATTTTTATCAAAGAAAAATTAATGAATCAACAGTACATTGTCAGACTTGGAAATTAAAAGGCAACATATTCAAAGAAAATTAGACACTGATGATTTTTTTAAAATCTTTTATCGTGGGAATTGAACCTGTTATAGGGTGCAATGTGACCCTCTTCAGGTGAACTAGGTACGTATGTTGAGGATGGGACAATTGTGAAGGGATGTCTGAGGGCTGTTTAAGAGGACTCAATCCCTTGCATTCGCGTTAACGACTGAGGAAAACCCTGGAAAAAACCTTCAATTAGGATTGCTGGTCTCGACGGGATTTGAACCGGGACCTCCCGAATCAGAGTCGAGCGCTTAGCGCCCGAGCCAACACTGACGGTGACTCTGATGATGAATAATTCACCAAGGTTGATCTCTTTACTCTACTCTTGACTGCAAAATTGCAAAAAGGTCGGAAGGCACTACACTTCATAGAAAGCTTAAGACATTTACCACATAATCACATGGGCATCACTTTATGTTCCACTAATAGTAATTTAAATAAATAATACAAGACCTACTTCATACCAATCCTTATGTATGCAGCAAAAACCTGGACCATGGGCAAAAGAGAAGTGACCTGAGATTCCCGAGGAGCACAGTGGGTAAGACAAGAAGAGAAAGATTAAAAATCATGACCATTAGAGAAATGCTGGGTGTAGAGAAACTAGGCGACAGGATGGGAAGGACACGGTCGAGATGGTTGGGAGTTGGGACATATGAAACGAACGCCGTAACAGAGTATGCTTACGCGAATGTATGAAAGAAATGGAAGGAAGAAAAAACAGGGGCCAAGAAAGAGAAGGATAGAAAATACAATATTTGCAAAACAAAAGTCGAACAACAAGCAACAAGCAGGAATGCGTCAATGAATGATGATGATGGTTTAGCATAACGTTAAAAGTAACACTTACTGTTTAAATAGTCGGATGCATAAAAAGAAATATGTGTTGTTGACCTTGGATTAAAATGACCGTAAGTTTTATTAATGTCAAGGTCTTTAGGTGGAGCTGTCCCTACACTGCTAACAATGTGAGGATTGAATTCTGTGAATGGAATTGGTGAGAACACCTGCCAACCCAGAATTGTGTTCATACGAACCTGAAAGAAAGTACAATAACAAATCTCAATTCTTGCAATAGTTAGTATTAATAAGTCACTCATAATTTAATGATAGAATCAAAAATCACTTACTCGGTTCAAATAATCTTGACGTAGTTCCATATTTGGCTCTACTATTAAAATTAATGAATCGGGATTAAATCTTTTGACTGTTAGATCGATTATGGCGAAATCTACTAAGGGTTTATCAGATGGTTCCATTGATGGAGGAAGCTTCACAGAAACCCATGCAATTTTACTACCATCTCTTTTATACTTTTCACTTAGGGAGAGTGCCAATGACTTTATTTCAAAAAATACATCTTCTCGCTTTCCTTTTCCGGGTATAGGAACTTCGTAGAGTAAAACCTGCAAAGATGGGATGTTTTGACAAAGTGACGTACATCTTGCCAGTACTTTGCAAGGGTATGGTGAGATAGCAGGTCATACCAAGCATCATCACATGAGAAAATAATTTTCAAGATGAAGAATGGAAGGGTTGCTAGTATCTTGAAAGTTACCCAACACTTAGTTTGGGGAATTTTAAGGCAGTTTAACACTAATATATAATATTAATATGCTTAACAAATCCATATATTAGGGGCTGGTTATACAAATAAATACTTTAAAAGAATATGATGGCTTGTAGGGAATACACAAATTTCATTACAATCCATATGTTGCATACAGTAACAAGTAGCTCACAAGTACCCTAATCAAAGGGTAACACATAAAATTCCTTCCATAATCCTTCAAAACATAAAGAAATTCAAGACTATTCCAGAAAATAATAACTGCCATCTTACCAACATTAGAAAAGTTTTATCACGCTTTTCCATGGCAACTATTTGATATCTTTCAATAAAGATTTTTGCTTCACTTATTCTTGAGCCACAAATTGGAAGTATCATGTTAACTCTTGAATTTTCTGTCACATATGGCATTGGTATAACTTCTACTTTTCCCAAAGGTTTGCAAACTTCGACCCTTGAACAAGAAAAAATATCAAGTTCACATAGGCCTACTACGAAACTGTAACATCTTCTAGTATAGACCTAGCTATAATGTTTACCATTTTAAGACCTCTTGTCCCGTAGATTTGTCTCGAAACGCAAGATTCAAGCGGTAATCAATGCCTCTAGACGGATCAAAACGTCTAAATCCATTAACCAACCCTCGGTACTCGATGCGTCCATTGTAATCGGAAGACAATCTCATTATACTTGCGTTAATAACATACTGTAACATAGTATAATACTCAATTTAGTAATAAGCAAAATAATTTCACATTTGAATTAATCATCTTTTTATCACATGTGTTTGTATGAGTTAATTTAACTATATAATGCAATGTTTTAAAGCAGTGGGGTGGAAGCGCACTACAAATTGAATACGTGGGAACGTAGCCAGTAGCAATAAAGTGAGAATTTTGTTTTGCAAAATGCCCAATATACTCCAAAACAAGTACTCTAGCTCAGCATTCACATCTTCCCACTAGCCCTAACTACATATGGTAACATCTGATTATTGCACAATTGAGGCAAATATTATTATTGTAACAATAGTCAGTCAGTCTTTAAACACCTCGATTCTTGCCAAATATAATATTTCGGGGTATATCACAGTACAATACTTACAGTAATTTGGTATCTGAGCATGGCATGTTAAAACCCAGTTTATTCTTATCATGCATTTTTTGCAAAAATATTCATCTTATCGGGTACGGGTTGGTGAGTGTGTGGCAGGAGGCTTACATAATATGAAAAACAGCCACCATGCCCACAAGTCATTAGGTTAGGTTCTGGAATAGCTTATTATTAATTATTCAAAATTATTTTCACAACGTTGAATGTTCAATATAATATATAATTATGGAATTGTATAGAAATAGATTCTAAGAGGCCTAAATTACATAATACTAATACTAAGGGAGCCAGCCCCATCATTTTCTTAAGAAGATTCATGCCAGCTTATGGATTGCCTCAAGGGAATGGAACACTTGGGTTATCTCTAATCTCAGCAATAACTACCTCACAGATGTACTTTACATATGTAAACTTAACAAAACGGTGGTACAGAGGCCCTGCAAGCGTAAAACATAACTTTTTTACCTGTATTTCAATTAAATGTGCTCCTTTTAAATCTTTTATATTTGAGAAGTCTGTATCGAGATAAGTGTGAGTTTGAGTGAAATGATCCCATCGTAGGACGTCAAACCGGTTGCGGGGGATATTGCCGTGATGATTTCCTATTGGCCAAGAAGACTTGTTGTGAGGAGCACCTGAAGCTGCGTGTGATATGAAGTGACGCAGCTTGGAGACTCGGGACTTGGCTTCGGAGAGCTCGACCTGGTTCATAAATTAAGTACTGTACTTAGCAATATTGGTATTGATCTTGGATATGCATCTCAATTCTCAACAGTCAACACTGAAATTATAGCATAATTGCACAAATATAAAAATGACCAAATGTTTTTATATAACCATTCTGAAACAAATTAGTGAATTAGCCTACCAACTTTAAACTTAAGTACTTTTTTAGCCTTTCTTCTTTCTTTCTCCTTCTTCTTTCCCGTGAACTAAAAATGTGTAGGCCTATAGCCTACCTAGAAGTTAAAAAGACAAATAATAAAATATATTAAGCAAAATGTTTATGAATGGGCCGGCATTAGACCTACCTACTAAATTAAAAAAGGTCTAAGAAAACATAGAAAGTGGCAAATTTGTTCTTATAAAACTTCATAATATTACCTTGCAAAAATATGCATGCAGTCTGTAAACATCGCTGGATTTCCGAACTGGGTACAAACTAAGCGCCGTTTTGAAGTTGTTATCTTTCAATAACGCTTCAAGATCATCTTCCATATTGAAATTATCTTGTAGCTTAAAACTAGTGAACTTTAAACCCTGAAACATAAAGTAGGGCCTAGCATGAGAAACAATCATCAAAACATGTTTTAAAAGCACAATTTAAATTTAAATAGGTAACATAATATTGAATGTGGGTATTATTAGGTTAAATTCTCTATTCATTCACATAGACTAGCCTATGTTAATATGTCCTTGGGTGAATATGGAACAACTAGGATATGTCATTGTCATTGAGGAATTAGAAAGGCTGCAGCCAAACAGCCTATTCCAAAGTTTGCCGTCTTGCATTATCCTTTTATTTGTTGAACACTCCACCACCAGGGCGCATCCCGTGCATTAACTGGTACAGTTGCCAGTCTTGCTGTGTGTGCAAATCGGAGTTTATATGGTATAGTGTAATGCAGGGATATTGTATAATTTATTATATATATAATATATGTACTATCTTAGCATGACTTGTATGTTTATTTTTTATTAGCATCCAAAAGTTAAATGTATAACAATAGCTTTGTCTAAATATAAATATTTACTACTAGTTATATATACACACTACTATTTAAATGAGGTGTGTACATAACACTCCTTCCCTCCAAGCAAACAAAAGATTACTTACATCACATAAAAATAAAGTGTATTAAAGGACATCACAATCCTGGGTTTTCCCAGGAATGCAAACAACCTAATTTTGTTTCATGAATTTTGCAGAAAACTAGAAATCGCTAACTTGTTGCAGTAAGTAATGACACATGATTTAAAATCAATAACACTGGTGAATGTGCGCGCATCCGCTAAGAGTGACGTAGATATTGCGCATCCTTCACGTCCTTGCTGACGGACAAATATTTGACAAGCGCGGTACAGAACTATCTCTCTCTGTAGACAAAGATAAAGCGTTAGACAAAAACCAAAAGTAACATTGTATTCCGTGGTAGGCCTACCTCTTCCCAAGAATGATTTCAAAGTAAATATTCTTGATAAAAAATAAACATGATTTTGATTAATATTTAAATGTACTGCAAAACACGTATTTACAATGTATTTTCGATGACCTCCAAACCAAATAAGATTGACAAAATGTGAAGATATTTCAACACTTGCATACAGCCCTATGCATGCAGAAAAATAAATAAATTACTGTATGTGTACTTCTTTTAAAATGTGCTATTATAGTATGTGTGTAACACATTGATGTGAGATCGCGCTGTGTTTCACCCAGCGAGACCCAGCGACCCCGGGTACTGTACGCAACTTTTCAGAAAACATTAGACTCCCTTCAAGCTACTCGTGCGGACCTTCTATTTACCTACAAATTAGTGGTTTTAGGTTCTTGTTTGCTGGCAGGTCAACACATAATAGAAACCATAAGTATTCGTATGCGGTATTATGTAACGATTAACATAATATCGTTGTCAGTAGGCCTATAATTATTATTTTTATCACAAATCATAAAAATAAATTAAGAAAAATAATCACTTTGACGGGTTACTTTGACACATTCTAATGGTGAATAACCGGTATTAGTCATTATTTCCTGACGTATGCAAGACGCGACATAAGAACCAATCCGTTATAAATATGTGTTTCATTATTTGTGGAATAAGAAGTAAAACCCCATGTAAAAAAAACTTAAAGGCCTACCATGGTATGAGGTAAAACCTCACATACCTAGATTCAATCTACTCCACACCTTATAAAATATAAACCACCACGATCTAAAACGTTGTACACCGGGATGAGCGAAAGATGTTTTCTCGACAGGTAGTATTTTATCCTTCGCATACCAGAGGCACTCTACTCTTCACGGGGGTCGGCATGGACTAAACAGAATGGCAAATAAGATATTAAATAAAAATTTGCATATGTTTGCCTCGATTTCCATGTAGTATTTTTTTAATTTTTCTACATGCATAAAGTGCTATATGCCGATGTTAAAATATCTTTACATTTTGTCACTCTTGATTAGTTTAGAGGTCATCAAAAATACACTATAAATACGTGTTTTGCAGGAAATTTTAATATAAATCAAAACTACGTTAATTTTTCAACAAGAATGTTTACTTTGACATCAGACTCATAGAAAAAATACCATTGAACACGATGGTACCTTTCGTAAACACTATATCTGCGGCTACAGAGATAGTTCTTTACCGCGCTTGTCAAATATTTGACCGTCTGCAAACACGGGACGGGTGCGCAATATCTACATCACTATTATCGGATGCGCGCGCATTCACCTATTATTGTTAATAAATCCTGTGTCATTACTTACTGCTTCAAGGTAGCGACTTCTAGTTTTCTCCATAATTCATTTAAAAAAATAAGGTTGTTTACATTTCCGGGAAATCCCAGGGTTGTAATGTCCTTTAAGAAGTTAATAAAAAAGAAGACCCTATTTACACATTAAATTCTCGAGGAACTTTCCAGTTTCAGTTGGACCTTCTAGGTCAGGGGTCGGCAAACAATTTCTAGTCGGGTCCGGTTGCTCCTGAAAATTTTCACTGCAGCTTGAAGAATTTATTTTTAATTTTATTAGGCCCTAGGCCTATGTATTTTTATTATGAAGTAATTATTAATAATTGTAGGCTAATTGTGTTCAGAGTGCTGGGAAACATGTCAAAATATTTTTTGGGGGTAGGGCCTCTTTGCATGGACACTGAATATTTTTCAAAAATTTCAGAATTAGGCTAGCTGATTTTTGATATGTTGCTGAGAAAATAAAAGGTTACATGGATTTTTTTTTACTGGTCATATGGGGTAGATTTTAGGGCTGTTCCTATTTACCCCACTTACCCCTAGGCCTGTATCTGTTGTGTATATTCGTGACGTTTAAACCACGTCTAAAAAAAAATCGTACACTAAACCTCTGATTGACATGTGTTTTCTTTTTTTTTTTGGTAATTTGCCATTATATAAGGATGATACAGAATGTTTTTGGTTCCCCCAAGAGTAAGGGGGATGGGGCTAGCCCCCAAGAATAATGGAATATTGTACACTCGACACCTCGGCTCACTTACTTGAACAGAATCGTCACATTTTAAATCAGTTGCATGAAGAATGCAACGCCCTACATTATCAGAATCAGATTCCGAAAATGCATTTTTCACACACCAATCCAAATTGGATAAAATCTTTTGCATCACAGAGTTACTCAACAAGATGCCAGCTTCTACAAAATAAAAACATACAAGAATAGGCAACACCTAATGAATGTTAAACATAAGGAAAGATAGGTGAATGCATGGAAATATAGTGTGGACCAGATAAGGTGGCGGTCGCCGAGGGATCGCAGCACTGTCGACCACGCACTATGGCCACAGGATCGGCAAAAAGTAGATAAAATAACGGTCTCTAAAACTGCTTTCGGAGAAAAACATGACTATTTTAAAGCCAAGCCTTGCCCAATATTATCCTAAAAATAAAGTATTTATGAAGTGTACGAATAAAATCAAGACATTTTGATGCTCCTAAACATTGACATCACATCTGGCGAGGTTGGCATTATAAACAGCTGGAACTTTGGACACACCATGACCAACAAGGCAAAAAAACACTTTCGTAATCGTGATTACTTAAAATCATTATTTCGCTAAAATACTGACTCTGTGGGATGAACTACTTTATTCACAGCTTATAAAATGTTGATTTATGTGATAACATATCACGATAACATGACCAAATACGGTAGGCCCTACCTGACCTAATGCCAGTTGTGTGTAAATTGTCAAAGTTGGCGTCCGTGCTCTCGCTTGACCTTGACGTGCGACAGCTTATCTGGACCAACCTATAGTATATATGGTCGTCAAACAGGGACAAAAATTTCTTGTGCTGAGCAACCTAAGAATGCCAAAAATGTGTGGATGAGTGGGAGACAAGCAGTCCTGCAATTCAATTGTATTTGGTAGGAAAAAATAAGCAGCATCGCATCACAGTTTGTCATGCGATTTGAGCGTGATGCGATGCAAATAAAAAATACATTTAACAAATAACACAATGTAGTCCTTCGGCCTAGCCTAGGCCTACGTGTTTTAATGGTCTCTTCAATCTGCTTAAAATTGATAAATATTATCTTGATGATAATATAGCGATAGCGAAAAAGACAAATGGCTGAAGAATCCCCTATCTGCACAGGAAAAAATATATAGGCCTATAATAAAAATAACATGATTTTCAATTTATGCTATCACAGTAATGGGCAATCTACTAGACCTTCCTTCCTACGTATTTATTGTCAAAAACTACCGGTACCCATAGCTTGAAAACAATCAAAACAGTAGGCCTAGGCCTATATAGCATAGGCCTACTTGGAGAAGATTCAGTTCATCAATTTAAAAAGGAACTTTTATCAAGTTCAAGTTCCTCTAAAGACTATTGATCGTCCATAAGACTATCAAGTTCAAGTTCCTCTAAAGAAGAAACCAAAGATCCTTAAAAAGTTCCATTTAATTTTTAATGTTGTACGTAATGTGTAGGCCTAGGCTATGCCTATTATGTTTAATGCGACTGCAATGTCACTGACGTGCAATTTGCAAGCATACAGCTGTTATAGAGCACGGCAAGCGGTAGGATCATAAATCATGACGATTATGATATGAAATAATAAAAATGATAAATAACAGCAAGGTTGTTTGCTAACTACGTAGGCCTAATACTGAAAAGTGGTGCTAAGTGCAACTAATTCTGAACATTTTAAGGAACTTTATGAAAAATGTTTCCTGAAAATATGGAAAAAAGGATCAAGTTCCTTAAAAAGTACCGGGAAAATGGAACTGGTTCTTTTAAAAAGTTCCTTCCCCAAGTGAGTAAGTAAACACTAGATCTGGCCATAAAAAGGGTACCTACTTCAATACAATATCAAATTATTGTATACCTTACCTAGCTATATTAACCCTAACTCTATTTAAATTTGTATGACTTAGATTAATGCTAGATTCCTTTCCAAATTTAACTATCACAACACTAATAACAATTCTCCCTGATTGTATGTATACATGATCACAATAGGTTTTTGACTTGTATTAAATTCATAGAAACTAGGACTAGATATCAGAGTTATTACCAACAAATCAATAATCTAACTTAGTATTGACTACAAAATTAACACAAATGATACTATGTCCATTACAATTCTAATTAGCTTAGAATTAATCTTAGTTTAAGATTTTTAGATTTCTTTACCAACTTTAGTACTACCATTTTCTGCAATGAATGTCACTAAAATAATGTCACTCCTATGATTGTACGTACAACGGAATGTATTATTTATGATTGAACTTGTATGAACTTATAAAAATTTATATCTAGACTAGCATCTAGATGTTAATATCTAACTTGTATCAGTTATCGATTAGTTTCCTGTATTGTTAAATTTTGTATGAATGACTATAAGCCCATCTTAAATGTTTCAAGAACTCACAATAGCAATACACCACAACAGGCTTCGTCTAGGTGGGTCTTCTTCTTGCACCTATAAAACCGGCTATATTTACTTGTGTTATGTATACTGTATACTGAAGAAGAAGAATAAAGTCTTATCTTATCTTATCTTATCTTATTGTCATCAAAATGTAAAAATTGAACCCACATTCTACTCTATAATATGGCCTACAATGATACAGATCAACAACAAAGATATCATTAGAATTTTAATAACAAACTATAATAACTATTTTGTTCCCCAGGATTTGGTATCAGCTGTAGGCCTCCCCAAGTAGTTTTTTTGCAGTGTGCTAGTTTTATAAAATATAAAAGTAAAATTAGGAAATGATACAACTTTTTACCAATGCCAAAGGTGCCTAATCTATGGTTAGAATCCCACAGAAATTCTCAAAACATGCAACAAGTATGTATATCCCAAAAAGAATTGAAATATAATTACCCAAAGAGCAGAAAGATGTGTGCATGTCCTTCTTCCCACTTCCTACGTGGACATTCTCGCTCACAGAAATACCTTGCACTAACTCGTACAACTTGCGAGCTTTTATGTAGGTGGTGTCCGTGACCAAATAGAAAAAGTCAAACTCATCCAAATAATTATCAGCTATGTACTTGAGCATATGAAATGGTTTCAATATTTGCCGTGTATCAGTAAAACCAACTACACCAGGCATTGAAATATTTAGTTTGCGAGGACCAGGTGCATCAATAAAAAACATAATTTTGTCCACCAAATGTGCTATTGTTTTGTTAAATGCAACACCTTGACTTGAAATACTACCCTGAGAGGTAAGGACACCAACAAATATTTTTTCACGAATTCCAAGTTCGGTTGAATAATACCTAGGTCGAATTAATAACTGCGGTGTTTTTTGAGCTTTTAGCGGTTTTCCTGCGAGGTTTATTCGTGGTTCGTAGTCGTCAATTAATTTCGTATTTATAAAGGATGACAGCCCCGGATCGAGTTGATCACTGGAATCATTGTCGTTGAAAATGCACTTTTCCGATATGATAGGGCTGCTTATTAAACATAAGCACAACCCAAGACAAACGCCAAATATGAAGTAAGGATTTTGTCTGCAATGACTAACTACGTATCGACCCATTATACTATTAAGCATGAAGACTTTTCTTCTTAGACCTAGACCTTGATATCGTCGCAAAGGAGGGTAGGCCTACCCCCTAGGATAGACCTGCTTGAGTGGGGTAAGGCTAGGTCTGAAGCTAGCTTGGCCAAGCCTAATTATTGTAATTAGGGCTAGGCCTACGCGTTTTCGATACAGACTTGCGAGAGCTGAAAGAATATGGTCCATAAAAACAACATCCCAAAACGTTCTTATAAAAAGAGTAGGCCTACGAACTAATTGTAACAAACAATTAACAGAACAATACAACACACAACACGGAGTGAAGCGACTGTTCAGCTCAGCTGCACCTGCTGTCAAATGTCAACAGTTCCACTACAACGCACGGCGGACGGCGCGAAACGTTAGATTCACAGAGTATTTTCAACTTGGCTACGTCAACAAGGACCGAAACGCGTGCTATTCAAAATTGAAATAACAACCCTAAAGTGACCATACGTACCGGATCCTGATTACCGACAGAGATGGCTCAAGAACAGCGCGATACTCTGATTCGGAAGGTCCCGACTTCGAATCCCGCCACCGCAACCGGAAATCCTGACTGAAAGTTTTACCGAGGTTTTCTTCAGTCGTTTTTGCGAATGCAATAGATTGAGTACTCTTATCCCTTTAACATTTCCTTCACAAAATAACCAAAATACCTTTTTGGGCATAAAGATGGGTATCCGCATGGGAATGCATTGCACCCATAGGCACTGGAGAGGATTCCCAAGATAAGTTTTACCGGCACAGAGGCCCGTTTTTAACATTCTGTTCCGGCGTCCCGAAAACTTTATTAATATGTGCTGGATTCTGGAATATGGGTACACAGTTCCGGATTTAATAGACATTAGTCAACGACGGAAAATAATAAATATTATGTGAAACTACTCTTGACTAAACTACGACATTCGAAAACTTGGACGAAAAAAGCTATGTATTTTATTTATTTTTTTATTTTTCAAGCATACAGAACAAAAACCCATATGTCTCATTTCTACCACTATAACATTTCTATTTAGCTGGCACCAACGCAGTCATATAAAACACATTGTTTTTGACGAATCCGATTGCATAAGCTCAAAGGAAAAATAAAGAAACTCTAAAATAAACTAAGAAAGACTTTATCAAGTCAAGTTATTTCCAACAACTCCGTTACATCAGGCTAAGTGTTAACAAGTAATACCCGTAATAACCAGAATCCCATAAGTTTTAAAAGTTTTAAAAACTACTCCGCTCGTTCATCAATTATTTCTTATTTCAAATACCGATCACTAGTTGGGCCCTTGTTTACTCGTCGATTGTGTTTGTGACGACGAGGATTGCCAGAGCTTGCCTCTAGTTTCGGAGAGTAAAATACTCCCCTTGGGCCCTTAGTCCCCTACTTGCTAGCTAGCTGATGTTTTGGAGATGATTTTGTCCATTGTGTTGCATTTACGATTAGCAAAGGAATGCTCTCTGAAATGCCCAGACGGGCCAAATCATTTTTCGACGGATTTTTTTTACCTGGGAAGTTATCGGGGTTAGTTATCGATTCAGAGTTCATTAAGCAGTTTGTTCATGGTATACATTTGTTATATCATTATATAAAAACGATATATTATTATATATTACTATTTAGTTCAGTTCAGTTCAAGTTTTATTCATCATTATGTTACATTGTGGCTGCACATTTGGGGTACGTCGGTGACCAAATATACATAACTAAGCTTATCGTATTTAACTTTCTACTTTTAATTTATGAAGCCATCTTTTACAATGCTTTTACTGGCAACCGAAACATTTTTTATTGCTAATCTAAAAACTCAACAGGAAATAAATGTAAATGCCGAAAATGAGCTGAAGCAAGTGCCAAACAGTGAACCTGCTAGTGAGGATGATGAGGATGAGCAGTAGAAGGAATAGAAGAGTATAAAAGGGCAAATAATAAAATAATAGGAATATGAGAAGAGAAGAGATGAGAGGGGCAGAAAATAAAGGATAAGCAGTAAGAAGAAAAGGTACCTACTAGTGCCACCAACCAGTTTGGACAACAGTAGGAACAACAACAACAACAACAACAACAACAACAACAACATCACAACAACATACCAAAGATCCTATTATAAATGGCCCAAACAGAAAAATCTGTTTCCTACTTAGGTTTCTTATCAGATCAAATAATTTCGCGGGCGTTGCTAAACTCTTGTGAATGTTGGGTGTCTCTTTTCGACTGTCGATAAATCGACTTTTTAATCGAAATAGGTCAAAGTCGCAAAAACACAGTCTCAACCGCGTTTTTTTCTAGATTTTTTTTAGCAACAAACTAGGCTGACCCAAAGATACCTGGTTAGGCCTAGGCCCTACTAGCCTTCCTGCTGGTTTAATTTTGTTGTTGTTTGTGTTAACAGTCTTCACTAAAAAGTTTGTATTATATGCCTACCTTTTTAGAATACTATTTACATACATAAGTAAGCTCTTTTGCTGTGGAGAAGGTCACTACTCGTTAAGTAGGCTAGGCCTAGGCCTAGGCCTACTGCCTAAGGATTGTCGACTTCTGCTAGGCCTAGGCCTAGGTCTTAGGCATTAGGCCTAGCTCTAGCTAGCCTACTTTGTCTTTTGCCTAGTTCATAGTCTAATTTGGGCTTGTGATAAAGTATTTGAACATATTATAGTAGACGTCAACAATGCTTATGTTACGGTAGGCTAGCCTAAGGCCTAGGCCTAGGCCCTATCATGAAGACAAACACACCTGGGCAGTCATGAGACTCATTCATTCATGTATTTTTCAAAAGGTTTAGATCAGGCCTAGAGTTAATGTATACTCACAGTTAGTCAGGCCTTACATAGTCTAGGCCTAGTAGTTACCGTACATCTTACATGTAGGCCTAGGCCTAGGCCCTATCATTGCCTAGTGGATCGCACACATAGAGTTGCGACATGTAAGAAAGTAGGTCTACGCAAAATGTAGGGGCTGTAATGTATGAGTTGGGCTTACTTACTGCTAGGGATAGGCTAACTCATTTTGGCCTAGACCTATGTCTAACCTACACTTGATCATCATTATGAGACCATGGCCTACATAGGCAGGACTGACTATAACGGCATAGGGCCTAGGATAATTGTGAATATTAAGAGTATCATGGGTATACAGTGAAAATAATTTGCAAAAAGGCCTCTTGTCAACAACACTGGTAGCACTTGTTAATGTTCGACAATGGAGCTTAGGCCAGAAAAGTGTAAAAAGTGCGAATATCACTCTTGTCCAACACGAGGTAGTGAGCGTTAGAAATCGCGCAAAGTGCGAATGATTAAATATTTCTTTAGGAGCACACCGTCCACGAGGCTAGGCCCTAGTCATGTGGACTATAGGCCACTGATAGGGATGAAGTGCTACCGCTACCGGTAGCCTACCTTCCAAAGCAAGTAACCGGCGCAAGCTACGAGCAATAACTTTTAAATGGCTTTTCAAGAGAAGATTAACCCAATTCAACCTAAAGTGTCACAACAAATACAATGTATTAGTGTTTCTTCGAGATCATGTGTTTATTTTGGGTAGGCTAGTTATCATTTGTCAAAAATGTAACGTAGGTTGAGCCTACAGTATAGTGCAAGTTAAGTTCATAATGTCACTGTCATTGTAGCATCTACAGCTTTGGTGAATGAAAAACTTACAAACCTACAATAAATCACATCATAAATTGTGATGCGCCACCTAAGAAATATGTTTCCTTAGGTAGGCCTAGGCTGCTTCGCGAACGCTTTTTTCAGTTGTGTTGATGGGTGGGCTTTTTTTAAATACACAGTGGATATTCGCACGGTCAGCCGTACGACTAGTGCAAAATTATTCGTATGGTCAGCCGTACGATACCACCTAACTAGGCCAATAGCATCAAATATTACAGTGCATTGTAGCAGAGTGGTAGCGCGTCCGAATTCTATGCGAAAGGTCGGCGGTTCAAATTTTCGTTCGGTCGTTTTTTTTACCATTCTATTTGGGTCCATGTTTTTTCTGCAAATGATTTCACTACATTCAGCCCCGTCGCAAACACAATTCTAGATGATAAAAGCGTTTAAAAAGTGCTAGGCCTAGGCCTATTTTAAGGAAAAGCCTTATCTCTACACCTCGACGTGTAGGTAGGCAGCCTAAAAAGACTTTTGTTTAAAATAGAAACGTTAAAGGTCTTGATGTTTTTTTGTTGTTACTAAAACAGCAAAAAAGGACGACGGAAGGACGACACTTTTATTACGGCGCGCCTTTATCCAATCAGATCATTGACCGTACGAATAATTTTGCAAGTAAGTCGTACGGCTGACCGTGCGAATATCCACAGCCTTTTAAATATATTGTCCAATGATTACTACGTTTTTAGTAGGGCCTAAAAGTGGGATCTCATTACTTTTACAAGTTCCATTCAAAAATTATTTTTGTTAAATTAAGATTTTTATAGGCCTAAAGTAACTTATTAGGCCTAATTGCTATGGTAATACCAATTAACAAAAGAATGTAAAATATCTCTAGGCCCAAAGACATGCTTTTTGTACTCTTTCTTTTTTTTTTTTGCTTTTTGTAGGTGATTGTTGTCAAGTTTCTATAGGCCTAGTCACTTGTTAAGCGAGCGAAGCGAGCGTTTTCATTTGACTCTGCCGGAAAAAATAGTCACTGTTTTTTTTTTTCTTTTTTTGTTTGTATGTCTCGCGATAACGTTCGAACGGAGGCTCGGATCGAGTTGAAATTTTCACCATCCGCAAGCTTTGTTCTCGATTGAATGCCATTAGTTTTGTGGCAAAATCGTTCAAAAAGTTAAAAAGTTACATTAAAGTTAATCGAAAGTTTTTTTTTCAAACTTCACGGCGACAAAATCTGAGATGGCCAAATCATTTAGAATGTCCGTCCGGTCACGAATATGTTAATTTTATTTTGATCCGATAAGTAGTGTAGATGGAAATTGCATTATAACAAAGTACGGTTACCATGGCAACGGAAAGCCGTGCAGCTTTTTTGGCTCATGATAGCGGTCGAACAAAGGCTCGGATCGAGTTGAAATTTTCACCATCCGCAAGCTTTGTTCTCAATTGAATGCCATTAGTTTTGTGGCAAAATCGTTCAAAAAGTTAAAAAGTTACATTAAAGTTAATCGAAAGTTTTTTTTTCAAACTCTACGGCGACAAAATCTGAGATAGCCAAATCATTTAGAATGTCCGTCCGGTCACGAATATGTTAATTTTATTTTGATCCGATAAGTAGTGTAGATGGAAAGTACAGTATAACAAAAGTAACGTTGCCATGGCAACGAAAAGACGCGCGAAGTTTCTAATGCACTGCCACCTAGAAGTAATCAAAATACTTTCGAGGAAGCAGTCTATTAATTGTCAACAAAGAGTTTAAAAAGTTTTCCCAAGGAGTCAAGGTCCTCTAGATGGCGGTGGATTTTAAAGTAAAGATTTAAACACAGGTTTACCCAAATACCTTGGCAATAATAAATAATACTGGAAACGCGAACGTCGTAAATTTTTAAATTTAAAAAAACGTGCAATGTGGGTCTAGCTATAGGACGTGCTCGCTTATCAACGCGTCCAACTGAGCGTTTCCTAGTTAATAAGGTACACAGCTGTAAAAGGCTTAGGCTATATTAATACCGGTAGGCCTACCTTAATTTCTATGAATTCCGGCTAACTTTTTCAACTTTTTGTTACAAAAGGTATACCTATTACATCACCATTAGGCCTACCTTAATGTCCATGTAAAGCATGAACGTTGTGGCCCCACCCGTTCAGTCAGAATCGGCCCAAAAATCACAAAAATATTGCATAAAAAATCGGGGGGAAATCGTAAAAGTATGATTTCTATGAGAAATATTTCCTCGATTGTCACCAAAATCATAAAACATCTAAATCCAGTGAATTCAAACGTTTCCACGAAGTTTCATCAAGATCGGAGTAGCCGTTTGCCCGTTTGCAAGATAAATATCACGAAAATATTGTATTAAAAATAAAAAAATAAAATCTTAAAATATTCATGAGAAATTTCTTCGATTGTACCCAAAAAGTCTAAGTTCAGAGATTTTGAAGTTCCCTTTAAATTTTCATTAAGATCGCATATGCCGTTTTTCCGGTAGCGCTCGAACAAACATACAAAAATACAAACAAACAAAAAACACCAGAGCTAATTTTTTTTGGGGTGTCAGTGAAATTGAAGTCTTTGCTTCGCTAATCCAAATACCTTTCAAACTGGTAGGCCTAGTAGGCCGTTACTGGTAGGGCCTAGTTATTTTTTGGGGTAAAACTACCCATGATTCCGGTACCAACACTAATATTGAAATATTCACAATTGGTGTACTGGGCATAGGTTTATGCTACCACTTTCACTCTTTCAGGTATGTTAGGCCTACTTCGTTTCTAGTAAGTTACATTGATCGTGTCAATTCGATTGCATTCGTGAAACGGGCTTTAGGGGTCTACGTTAGGTATTCTTAATCTAGACTAAACTGAGCATAACTGCGTAATAATAGATGCACTGTTTGCTTTTCTTGACACTCGTGTCGGCCTAGTAGATTAAGCCACAATGGACTATGTCCCGTCCCGTAGTGTTCCTATTTAAACTTGCACTGGCCGAGGATCGCAGGCAGCATCATCGTAAACCGTCACACCTGTTCTGCATCCACCAAAATGAAAGAAATTAACAATAAACTCTCCAAAACCGCTTCCAAAGAAGAATACCCTCACCACTTTTAATACGAAGATCTCATAAATTGAGTATTTGCAAACTTTGCAAATAACTACCTACATCTAGATGAGCACTGCTAAACATTGGTAAAACATGTGTCGAGATTGGCTGGGGATTGGCTGGGCTCGAGATAATTAAAATATAATTAGGTCCTACCTGGACAAAATAGCTTAAAAACATTTTAATCATATTTATAATAGGCCTACATCGTTTTGTAATTATTTGAAGTTCCGTGACATTAAATACCATAGGCCTACATGAGGTTGAACTTTTGAAATGTTAATAGGTAGGCCTAGGCCTACATATATTAGGGATGTAACCCGGATGTCGTAGGGTAATAAAATTTGGATGTGGTTGCAGACCTTCTGGAAAATGGGCTAGCTAGGTTAGGCCTACTGGAATCGTGAAAGCTCAAATTATCTTATTTCTCCCTGCTAATCTACAGAATTCATTTGAAGGTCTTCGCTATCGGCTGCTACTGTTTTGGTTCTGTTCACTTGTTGACGCCAGCTAGAGGTGGGGAGAGATTGTGAATGATGCATTGTTAGGCATCCGTGAATGGCCGTGGCCCATGGCATTCCAGAATTCAAGTGCAGTTAATGATGCCACATAAAATATATTTCTTCCATTTATTACCTTCTGAACATAGGAACAATGGTTATGAATGATGGAAAGGTGAATTGTACCCAACCACTAGGTCACTATTGCAAATACCAATCTCTGATTGTCCATTGTTAACAAGTCAGTAGGTTTTTGGCTTTTTGCATCAATATCTATATTTTTGCTGCGAAAACACCTTGATTTTCACCGTTATTTTGTGGTAATTAAAATGAATAAAATATGGATGCTGGAATCATGCGAAATAATATTATAACGGAAATTATTAAGCCTATAGATAGGCCTAAATAAAATAGTCAAATTTTAGACTGTAGCTAAAAGTTGGGTTTTGGGTAGGGTAGGTTGAGGTCACAGGAGGAATGAAACTGAAGTCTATTTGACTGGCAAGATCAAAATAAATTTGGGATTTTTCCTCGGTCGTAGGGATGTACCAAAATATTATAAAACAGACACCTTTTGAAAATTTTACCTCAATTTAAGCATAATTTTGAAAAAAATGACACGAAATAATAATAAACATTAGCAATAAGTATTTTATCATGAATATGTCTACCTACCTTACAATTGGCTTGACATGAAACGTACAAACAAATTTGCATGTCTCTAGGTACGCTACAATCGGAGATCTGTTGCTTTAATCGCTATTGCAAAAATCTATGGTATCTAGCCATTGTTCACACATAGGCTTTAAAAAGTCCCCCACTGAAAATTTAGTTCTGTGACAAAGTGATACCAGTACTACGCAGGTAGAATCTTAATATGCTTATAGGCCTACAGGCCTACAATTTAATTTTTAATTTTACTGTTCAACAGGACACACAACATTTATGAAAATAATTATTTTCTCTTCCAGCTTACTCCTGCTGTGCAATTAGATTGCTGATTTGATTTTTCACTCACCAGTCAGCACTTAGCAATAGTCTTAGGCCTATTATAATACCATTTGAGTTGAACTCACATAGTTCTTGCATTTTGTTTTAGTTTTCGTGTTAAAATGCATCGGAAGAGAAGACTCAACATCCAGGATTTGAACCCTCATTTGATTTGCGTACTCTGTGGTGGATATTTCATCGATGCTACAACCATAATAGAATGTCTTCATTCGTGTATGTACAATTAGGTTACCGTGTTTATAATCTGCTCCTATGCATAACTTGACATTGGGTGTGCATGAACTATATTTCTCCATCATTGTGTTCTGTTCACTCTTCCCCTTTGTTCTTGTTCATCTCGTAAAATGCACTGACTTGCCATCTTTGCCTTAATGTCTCTTAATCCATTGGAGTAGCCTACTTTGAAGGGTCATACTTGTCCCCAGTAATTTTGAAGGCTAACTTAACCACAAAAACATAGACCTAGTCCTATAAAAATCACCTCTCTAGCCAAGCGTAGAAAATTATAATTTTATTTAAAATTAATGGGCCACGTTATAATTCCAAAATTTGCCCAAAATTTATAGGCCCTACATAGGCAATTGTCTAAAAAAAAAATTATGTCTAGGTTATTTAGCCTAAATTATCATAAACAATTAAAATTTTATTTTGTACCACATGAACTTAAATTTCTTACAAAATGTTATTGTAGGCTACTCCAATGGGTTAATCAATAATTACCAACCAAATACCTAATTCAAGTTTCGTAATTTCTCTCTAGGCAATGTTAATCATTACATAATTGTAGCATAATATTCAAACCTCTTCAGTGTTGTTCCTCTCATTGTTTTCTTTCTCACATTTGTACTCTCACTAATTCTAGAGATATACTTACCGTATATAGCCTTATTTTTCAGTGTTTGATCCCAACTGTAGACACTTCTAAACACCTTCTCCTGTTGTTTAAAGTGTCAATTCAGTCAATGTTTACAAATATGGTTTAAGTATCAAATTGTTATTTTATTAAATATATTTTAGATATATGTTCTGCTAACATACCTTACATACCCTACATATTTTATTACCTGATGGCTCAATCTTAATTGTATATTAATAAATTCCAATTTATGTCACACCAAAATAGCTTTATTGTCATTTGTCACTACGCACATAGTAGCCATCACCTACAGTTTAAGGGCCTTGTCATAAAATAAATGTTATATGTTGTATTTGTTAATAGGTCTACTGTATCCCTATATTATGTTGGCCAACTACGTATTTATGTGATCAATTGTATAGGGCCTTCTTGTGTAGTAATTAATTGTAATATACAACATGACAAAAACCCATGTCAATACCATGTATCGATCAACGGGTAAAATAAAGGATTGAATTTCAAATAAAAGATGTAAAGCTTATTGAAAACTTTTTCAAAACATGTTTTTAACTAAATATAATAATAGAGTAGCCTCTATGAAGCCTGCAGTTATAGGCCTAATTATGTTGCCTAGCCAGCCTAGGCTATGACTTATGACGTGTGCAATAGGGCTGTGAAAATTATTGAAAATGCTTCCCCGGGTACCTAAAATTACGAAATCTTAATGTTCAAAACTGGGCCTAAGCAAGTGGAAAAAGTAAAAATGTTACTAGCCTCGGTAACATCACTCACTGAGTCACTCGAGCGTAAATTAATGACGAATCACTTACTTCGGCCACACGGACTGACCACCGGCGGTAGTAATTGGGCGGAATTGTGAGCTAAAAAAAACAGTCAAATGAGTACCCTACCCTCGGTGGCTCAACGAGCGAGTATCCGAGTACCCGTTCACCGCCGCAGTATGCAAACCACATTACTTGCAGATGGCCTGAGTGACTCCTCATTAATTTTTTTTTCAAAAATGTGCCCCTTTTACCCCCCCCCTCTCCCCCCAGCAAAACAAAATGTTTTGTTACTTTAGCAATTTTGCTGAAAACTTGTTGAAAATTTTCAAATTGAATATTTATGGTACTTACGTTAACATCTTTAAAGGTACATTGTGGGACCATGCGAATCATTTGGTTAGCCAGTGCCTATATTGGTCATTTGTCTTAAGACTGTTTGCCAAGCTCGGGCCAACTTTTTTACAATGTTAAATGCCCATTTAAAAAAACGCTCGATCGTCAAATCCAGCTAATTTCACATACAGAACTTACCGCTTCTTTACCTTTAATTTTCATCAAAAAAATCTGCATTTTTGGGAGGCTGTTCACAAAGGATGAACACGTGTCTATCAAAGCCTATTTTGAAATTTAAAATAATTGTCTCTTACACAAAATTGGGAAATTACTACAAATTAACAGTTTGGTGTCATATTTACGGTCAGTTAATAAGGAAAGTGAGCAGTATTTTTAAAATGTGCCTTGATACCAACTATTACACATTCTTACTTAACATTTTGTTGCAAAACACGACCCGATAGGACAAATGATAGAGCTTCCAAGTGATCCTGACTTTACCCTTGCGTTCTGCGTCAAAGCCTGGTTTACTCGAGCTTAGCCAACAGTCTTAAAGATATTAATTGTACACCTATTGACTTTTGGCCAGGTATTATATCAAACTTGGCGATTGTTCTTTCGTTATCAATTTTCATGTCATGTATGATAGACCTACCTAGTATTAAGTCTTCGTGAAATGCTATGTTTTTTGGAAATCATTTTTTAGTTCCTTTGGCTTTTCAAAGATGGTCTGGACTGTAGTATAAATCTCGGGTACATAGGACAGCCTAATCCCAGTCTACTTTTTGTATCCTGCACATTTCAAGTTAATATCAATCTATTATTTTATAATTAGTAGGTATACATTTATGGTGGGTAATCAACATGTTAATACATTTTAGCATATTGTGTATTAATCTTACATAGTTTATTGTATGTATATGAATTTGAAAAGTTTCTGCATGATTAGCACAAACCAACTTAATTTTCTAATTTTGTTATTACAGTCTGCAGAGCATGTATTGTGCAGCATCTGGAGGGCAGTAAATATTGCCCAATTTGCGATGTTCAAGTTCATAAGACAAAGCCTCTTCAGAATATTCGTCAAGATCCCGCCTTGCAAGATCTTGTCTACAAACTCGTTCCAGGACTATTTCAAAGTAAGTTGACTTGGTTTCTAGTCTACAGGCTCGCGTATGATTTGTTGCGTATGCCGGAAACCGGTTCCGACTTTTCACACCGGTTCCATTAAAAAAATAAAAAATAAAATGAAAATATTTAATAATTTAAATTTAAATTTAAAATTGCATTTCTTTTGGTACGTAACAACGTGTCCGCACCTTCTTCTTTTCTCACAAATTGTGAAGTTATTCAGCTATGCTAGCCCCATCCCACTCCAGATCGCACAATAGGCTACGCGTGTTCAAGGACGCGCGCATTGTTTGAACTTTGAAGAATGATATTAAAAGGCACTTTTGACCTGCTGATTGTTTTTAATTAAATAAATATCCTTGAAGGTACATGTGCCCTCACTTGATGGAGCTAGTTCCACACTGATAGATTGCCACTTAGTAGTGACTCCCATTGTACTCTGGCTAACTCTAGGTTCCAAATTTTTTCAATGTAAACCTGTCAAATCTGTTGCAAGTAAAAGATATTTCCTTGAGTCTATTCCGTGTGTTTTTTTTTCCCTTTCAGATGAAATGCGCTGTAGAAGAGATTTTCTTTCAAAACATCCAGATACCACGTTACCTAGTTGCAGTACAATTTCAATCACAGATCCGTCTTCTATCTACACGCCAGATGAAAAATTTAACATAACATTGGAATATTGGAAACCTAGCACCAGCATTGACACTCATGCCAGCCAGGTATGTCATCTGAGTTGGTTTACTTGACAGCTAAAGCAGGGCTGCCATCAGAAAAAAATCATGTTGCAGGAAGTAGGCTACAGTAGAACTTAGGGATGGGACGTTTAAACGTTTAGTGGACGGTTAGAGGTTATTAAATTTGCAAAAGGTTTAGTAAATATATATATATATTTTTAAAATTAATGAATTGCTATTTTGTTATCACTTTCAGAGCCTAAACAAACACGGGCTAATTTCTAAAGGTGCTTAATTTTGGTGGAGGTGCCGGGTCCCAGGCTGTATTAAGACATCTTGTCTGTTACGCATGGTGGAAGTGCCGGGTCATTAAATGCAAGAGTGAGAATAAAACCGTTGTTAATTATTCGTCGGCAGGTCATAAGTACAAGATTACGATTTATGTTATTAAACCTAGACCTCTGCCTACCTTAAAATTAAATGCTTTTTCCCATCCCTAGTATAACTTCGATATTTCAAACACGGTTATTTAAAAATTCGGTATAGGGCGTTCAGTCTTTAGTATTTCAAATAGGGGTGTGCGGGTAGTGGTTTTTGAACTCGGGTCGGGCTCGGGTCGGGTAATTGAAAGTACCCTCGGGCTCGGGTAATTGAAGTACCCTCAGGTCGGGCTCGGGTAGTGAATTTTTTTTTTATTTGTGAATTCATTTTTTTTTTAAATCCTACAAAACAGTTTTGCATTGGTTGCAGGTAGCCACTCTGGGCTGTGTTGACACAAAGTACTTCCAAATCGGCGTCTTATGAACTTTTGCTTGAGTAGGCCTAGGCCTAGTACAGTGAAACCCTGCTATTATCGTTTTCCTGCATCAATCGTTCGTTATTCTTGGAAATAATATCGTAACAATCGTTTTCTAATATTTCCGATACGAAAACCCCAAGAAAAACCGATGCGATCGCGTATTTTTCTCTTCCGGCCGACGAAATCATGCGTTTGTACCAGCCATGCATCTGACAAATCGCGCGTTTGCACCAGCCTTTCGGTCTGACTCCGCCCAACGCTCTGCTGCGCGCAACGATGCGCACTAGATCGGAGTTCTAGATGAATTGCAACTTTGTTCTAGGCCTGCCGCCTCGCCTCCTAGGCATTAGACGATGTTTATTAGCGTTGTTTCTTTTTCACCATTCGCCCACGTACGTAATATTCAACTTGCTTTATGCCGTTATTAGCGTTGAATAACCAGAACACGAGTAATGACAGTCAGTAGGGCCTATTACTCCAGCGGGAACAGCGCCGGAAGAGCCTAAGCATCATAGCATAGCCACGCCCACGTCGTTGCGATTGGTCCGCTCCGACGTCAGCTGTTCGTTTGGCGTGTGAGCGGGAGGTTTAAAAGGAGCAGATTGGCGTGTTTCTTTATTACTTCTACCCGACCCGACTTTTTCGGGTAGGAATTGACGGCCCGACCCGAGGTCGGGTAATTTTACCTACCCGAAAATTACCCGTTTTTCGGGTACCCGCACATCCCTAATTTCAAATGAAAATATTGACGCAACTGCCAATAGGCCTGTAGCATTTTTCATGATGAACCTATTCAATTTGGTTAGTTGAAAGGTATTACATTAAAAGGATAATTGATCATGAAGTATTAATTCACGTGTATAATAATCGTGTTATTTTGAAGTGAAGTTCTTAATCTACAATGTTATACGTATCAGTTTTTTAAATGCCCTAGCGAGGGTTGTTTTTTATGTGAATCAAATGATTTATTTAATAAAATCATTGATTTAAATCAAATGCACTTTTTCTTCATTTTGAGCAACAAACACAAGAATTTTAACTAATTTAGGCAAATTTTTCCATAAAATAATTTTTGAATTATATTTTCTGAAACGCTTGTGAAAGTAATTTGATCCGCTCATGAACTTGACAACTTTTGAAACACTGATTTTGTTGATTTAAATCAATAAAAATCTGATTTAAATTGAAAAAAATGAAAAAAATCTGATTAAAATTAAATAGGCCCTACTACTGTAAATCACGATTTTTTATTTTTTTAGTAAAAATAAAAAAATCACACCCTGGCGAGAAGTAGGCTTCTCCAATGCATTGAGCACAACTTACAGCAGGTGATCACTGCAACCACTTCACTTAAACCACAAGTTTAATACCAGGTCTAGGTCCGGTACGCAACTCTCATTTCCCATACACAGAACTAATCTCCTTGACCACTCATTCAAAATCAACGCTATTCGAACTTGGAATGCTCTTCCTTCTGAAATAAGAGATAAATATATAAATAACTTCTATGCTTTTAAAAGTGCCACTACTTCCTATTATTCAAATTCTTCAAATACTAACTAGGAAACGCTCAGTTGGACGCGTTGATAAGCGAGCACGTGCTATAGCTAGACCCACATTGCACATTTTTTTAAATTTTAAAATTTACGACGTTCACGTTTCCAGTATTATTTATTATTGCCAAGGTATTTGGGTAAACCAGTGTTTATAAATCTTTACTTTAAAATCCACCGCCATCTAGAGGACCTTGACTCCTTGGGAAAACTTTTTAAACTCTTTGTTGACAATTAATAGACTGCTTCCTTGAAAGTATTTTGATTACTTCTAGGTGGCAGTGCATTAGAAACTTCGCGCGTCTTTTCGTTGCCATGGCAACGATACTTTTGTTATAATGTAATTTCCATCTACACTACTTATCGGATCAAAATAAAATTAACATATTCGTGACCGGACGGACATTCTAAATGATTTGGCTATCTCAGATTTTGTCGCCGTTGAGTTTGAAAAAAACTTCGATTAACTTTAATGTAACTTTTTAACTTTTTGAACGATTTTGCCACAAAACTAATGGCATTCAATCGAGAACAAAGCTTGCGGATGGTGAAAATTTCAACTCGATCCGAGCCTCCGTTCGAACGTTATCGCGAGACATACAAACAAAAAAAAAAAAAAAAAAACAGTGACTATTTTTTCCGGCAGAGTCAAATGGAAACGCTCGCTTCGCTCGCTTAATGATAACTGTACAAACAACACACAATAAATAATACCAAAACAACCCAAATAATGCTAATAAATTACATATTAATATGCTAGGTTATTTTACGAGGACGCCTTCTTTGTTATTGTAAGGAAACTGTATGAAAGCGATGGATGAATGCGGAGAATGAAAGGCTAGCTTTACAAATTGTTTACCAGAATTTCAAATGTTTATGTTTTCAATTAATTATGTGTAATTTTCATCAGGCCAATTACTTTGTGTTCTAATTATCTATTATTTTCATTAGGCCTTCATTATCATTATTATTATCATTATTATTATTATTATTATTATTATTATTATTATTATTATTATTATTATTAATTAAGAGGGTACGCTGAGCTTCGCCCAACTCAAATGCGCGCAAACAGGTGTTGATTATTTCTGCTGAACGGTTGGTAATATCATTACCAAATTTTGAATAGATGTTAATAAAGTACTTTTATATTGATATCCGTAATTGGTTGCACAAAATAAGCGTTAAAAATCCATTGCGAGACATAAGTTCAAAACGTGAAAAAATGGGAAATCCAAAACATGGATTACAATTCTGGAAATTCCCACCAAACCGTGTATCTTACGATAAAATCGAATTAACCTGCGCGTTCACATTGATGTAAACGTTGGGTTCTATTATGCAAATTTGAGTTAAAAAAATCCGTTCACTTGGAATAAATTCCCGAAGTTGACCAAAATTGAGTAAATTTTGGTGATTTCACTAAATTTTAATTCAAAATCAATGAATTAATTTAGGAATACGCATAATGGATAACATAGATTTATTCTTTATAAACGTAAGTGTGAAATTTGATAATGGTGTTATAAACCGTTTACTCAAAAAATCCAGAAAGCTGAGCGCTTAAACTCGCCTCCGTTCTAGCCTCAGCATACCCTCTTAACACAATTAACTGGTCGGGACATTTCGCCGCGTCGATTCTGCTTTTTTTTTTTTTTGACGTCGTCAAACGCAATAAAAGCAGAATCGACGCTGCGAAATGTCCCGACCAGTTAATTGTGTTAATTATTTACCGGGCCGCGAAAGCCTTAAATTATTATTATTATTATTATTATTATTTCACAAGTTATACTTATTTTTTTTTATTAGTTTATACATAGGATTATTATTATTATAATTATTATTAGTAGTAGTAGTAGTAGTAGTATAGTATATTACCAACACCATACAAAATGTAATGTAATGTACCTCCTTAAAGGTTGGATGGAAGATAAGGACCTGAATCAATCAATCAATCAATCATAGGCCTATGGAGACTATTGTTATTATCTTTTATTTATTTTATCAAGCATACAGATAAAACAAACATATTTATGCATAGCATAGGTGATGTAGTTGTCAACAATGTAAATTTAAAATAAACTACTAGTAGTTATTTTAAAACACAAACAAACATTCTAATAATTACAAAACAAACAAACATCCTTCCTCTTGCTCTGCCCTAGCACTAAACCAGGCAACTAGAGTCGCTTATAGAGTAGGAACTCGTCCACACTATAATAAGTTAATAACCCTTCGAGAGCAGCAACCCTTTTACTGCTTCATTGAACTTCCTTTTTCTCTTCAATGTTCTTGATTTTGCTAGGCAGCTTGTTAAACAGTTTTCAACCCATTTGATATGGTCCCAAGGATGTAGTTTGAATGTCACTGCCGCCGGGCCTCATACTTTTAATAAAGTTGGGCTGGTGTTAAAGAAATTGTCATGTCTCTCTACTTGCGGTGATATTGTTCACAGGACGAAGAACGCGATGAGAGCAGAACGGAATCAAGAAGATATCTACGATGTCCCGGTGCTGTTACCATCTCCCATCTTCACAAGCTTATATCAGCCAAGTTTGACCTCAGTGCATCACACATTGTTGAAGTTTTGTACAAAGATGAACTTCTTCAAGATTATTTAACACTAATGGATATTGCTTATATCTACAAATGGAAAAGGGTTAGTACATTTTTTGTTTTTTGAAGTATTCTTTCTATCTTAAGAACTCAAGGTGTATAGTAGAATATAAAATGTAGAACACAATGGCTCTGTCCCACTCACAACTGATAGTAGACAGGAGATAAAAATACATTTGTGGCTACTTTAACCCTAGTAGTTGCATTGGGAACTAAAGACTCGTTATTGCCAGTTTCATTCAAGTAGCAATCTCGACGCGATGTCACATGGTATGACACATGTAGCCTACAACGGGAATCCTGTATCTATTGGATCATACGACACGACAACGCACGATGGCAAATTGTGTGCATATGAAAAGAAGAAGACTACTTGTGGTTGTGGTGGTTTCAAGTTTCAACTTGTGTAATTTGAACTAATTTCATACAGATTTTGCCAAAACACAGGAAAAAATCAGAAAAATAACAATTAGCCAAGTAGTTTATTGCCATGTAGTACGTATTTCCTCTCTTATCTTTCCTAAGGATTCCTAGTAAGGCTGCGCGAACGGAGAATTTTAATTCGAGTCGAGTTCGAGTTTAGTAAAATGTTCCGAGTATTCGAGTTCGAACCGAGTTCAAATTGAGTTTATTTCCAAATTGAGAAAATGTATTCTCCATTTCAGACTTTCTACTAGGCCTAGGCCTATCAAACAAATTCTTAAGTTTTAAAGCCTAGGCCTAGCCCTAGCCCTATCTCCTGGGTCAAATATTTTTGGTTATGGACACCTAGGCCCTAGGCCTATAACTAACCTAGGTTTTGGAGGGTGCCATAGGCTAGGTCTAGGAGTATGACTATTGCACAGACGTAGGTCTAGTGCTGGGTGCATTTTGATATGGCGGTGTGAGTTTGTAAGCCTATCCTGGTGAAAATTCTTGTCAAGATCTTGTTTATTTTTTGCCAAGATCTTGTCAAGATTCTTGCCAAGATTCTTAACAAGAATATTCTTGGCAAGATTTTGGCAAGAACTTGGTTTGGTTAGAAACAAGATATAAACAAGATCTTGTCAAAATCTGCCACCTGGTGTTAGCATCTTGAACCTCATCAGTCATCACTCATCACTAACAGTTACATCAAACAAGCCATGCAAGCCTGCATTTGAGCTGTCTCACTGTTTCAGTTTATTTAGAACTAGAGTAGACAGTTGATAATAGACCTGGTCTACATCGTAAGCAAAGGCCACATACACATTTAAATAGCTACATATAGTTGCCATGTCTTGTACAGACCTCAGACTATGTGAGTATTTACAACCACTACTGTAGCCTAGGTAGTAGTCTGAGATTACAGTTGACTATAAGTATTATGCCTTGCACTATAGGTCTAGGCCTGTGTTTGCCCTAGCCTGCAGGCAAGCCTACTTGCTTTGTGTTCTTGTTCACAGGGCCTAGATTAACAAGCCACGGATAAACATCTAATAAGGTGGCAAAGTGTGTATCGAAATTGCATCAAGTAGGCGTATCGGTACCGCATAAATAGACCAACCACAATCTTGTCAAGATCTTGACAAGTTCTTGCAAGATCTTGGCAAGAAAAATACAAGATCTTACAATACAATCTTGCCAAGATCTTGCCAAGATTTTTCACCAGGGTACTAGGGCCTCCAGGGCTCAGACCTAAGAAACCCTGGCAACTACCTGTTGCCACTGGCTCTGTCACGCTGTGTGTTGTTTGATTGTTTACCTGTATTGTTTCAAGTGTTCATCTCATGAATATTTCGAAATTGCTAGGTCTATGCTTTAAAGAAGAAGCCTAGTCTGCCGCATATTTTTACGAATCATATGGCTCTCGTCTCGTGAATCGTGACCAATTTACTTTCGTAGCAAACAAAAGCTAGCAGTGTCAACAACATCTCGGACACAAACAAAAGTGGTGATACACGGTAGACGTGAATGTTTTCACAAAAACTGACAGCCAATCAACGCTCGCATGTGTCATATGGCTAGCTTCAATTGGATCTCTTAAGGTCCAGCTAGCCAATCATAACGAGTTTCACATCAGAAGGAGTTCGACTTATTGTGTATCACAAACTTTGCCGCGTTTGCTGCTATCTAACGGAGGAAACGCGTAACTTTTAACGGGTCGGTAAATGAAAATGCTGTTTTTACCGACACTCAAATATTCGAGTTAAAAAAAATGAAACTCGAATTTGTTCGAACTCGACGTGAACTCGACTCGCACTCAAAACTTCGAGTACTCGCCCAACCCTAATTCCTAGCCCTGTCATTTTCTGAGTTGTCCCAAATTATCATTAAAGTCAAAGTACCTACCGGTACATATTATTTGCACATTGTTTTTAGTTATTGTAATTAATGTTGCCTGGGCCTAAACAATACACTTCAGGACAAAAAATAATGCAACAATATAATAGGATGAGCATAGGTAAGACTTCAATTTTGCTACCCTGATAAAAATAGCTAAGGGTGTTTTTTTTTCTGTTTGCTCTCGACCATACAAACGGCTACTCCGATCTTGATGAAATTTCTAAGAGACCTTCAAAATCTCTGAACTTGATCCAGCACATTTTTTTGTACAATCGAAGATATGTTTCTATGAATATCATTCTTTTAACGATTTTATTCTACTCTTAGTAGGCCTACCCTACAGTTTCACCGTGATTTTTGGTTCTCCAACTGGCAAACGGCTAATCTGATCTTGAGTAAAACTTTACAAGATTGCTTGATATGACTTAACTTAGAATTAGATACATTACGATTTTGGGTACAAGCAAAGAAATATTTCTCATAAAATCGTCCTTTTAAGGCAACAAAATATCGATATGACCTCGCTGCCCTGCGCTTCTCCGTGGCTGGCTCGCAGTCAACCGCCTCGCATTGTTGAAGGCATTCACGCTTGCTCTTATAACACGTTCACAAACTAAACATTTTAACATTGATCACATGAACTATAATAAAAGGATCAACTAAAAATGCTTAAAGCATTTCTTGAGCGACCTGGTTTTTGGATGAGCGAAGCGAAGATTCCATTCTACTACACTGAAGAAAAAAATCCTTTTTTTTCTGTATTTTTCCGTCGATAATCGAAATATCGATCGATTATCGATATCAGTAATATGATATGATAATCGATTCAAGTATTTTGATATGATATGATATGATTATCGATTTAAATAGTGACATCGATGTTTTCGCGGTTTACCATGCTTAAAAATGCCGCGCTGTCGTATCAACGCGCCGATTGGTTGTCGGAGTAGCCAATCGCTGCTCAAGTATAATGCCACGCCCACCGCCGCCAGTGCGCATGCGCTCGCAGCGCGATACAAGGCGATACGAAAACATCGCCCGGCCCGATTGCGATGTATTCAGTACGGCTCGACGTGTTGTGGCGTGAACTTCTCTAGCGTCAGTCTGCCCAATTATATTGAATTCGCGATGTTTCTTCCGTGTTTCTGCTTCCTAGGCTCAATTTGGAATTTGATATGATAATCGATTTGGGTCTATGATATCGATATATTTCGATATGATAATCGATTCGATGCCTCCGATTATCGATCACGATTTTCACATCGAACGGCAACCCTAGTATTTTTTGTGTTTGTTAACACGATTCCGGCTAAACCGATACTCCAATTGCAATGAAATTTTGTGGAAGCATTCAAAATCTCTAAACTTAGAACTGACACTTTTTTTAGCGCAATTGAAAAATTATTTCTCATGAAAATCGCAATTTTCCAATTTTTTCCGATTTTTTAAAACTTTCTTTGACTTATAACATCTACATGTTTAATCCGATTGTTATGATTTTTTAACAGAACCTTTATTTCATGAATTAATATATTCATGTGAAATTTTAGTGGAATCGAAAAATTATTTCTCATGAAAATCACTAGGGATGTCAAACGATTAAATTATTATAATCGATAATCGAATTCACTTTCACCTCCATAATCGATTAGGTATTAATCGATTTTAATCGTTTTGTACAATGTCGGTATAGTAGCAAGTTTCTTTCAAACTTCGGTCTGGTTTCGGTTAGTTTGAATCGCCCGCGCAAGGCACGAGTTCGCATCGGCGCCGTGGCGGGGACTTGAGCACGCACAACAATCTCGAAGAAAACAGTCGGGAGCATAATCAAGAGGAAGTGGAGGGGTAGTTAAAGCATACGAGATGAAATTGGCATCAATGCTGTGATCAAATTCAATTGTTTGATGCCATGTTGTCGAAAACTTTGGCCTAGGCCGAAACACAACACCAGAGCAATCACTTTTGTCACACTCAAGGCACTCAAGACGCCATGTTACGTAAAGGTGCAACTACTGCTCGGCGTTTCAGGCGCGTTGAGTGCGTCTACTGTGTTTATTGGCTGCCGCGCCAACTACGCCGCGTGGAACGCTTGAACAGAAATCAGCTTTAACTCCGCCCACTCCTTCCGACCTTGCACGGCCAGCGCATGCGCACATGATGACAAGGCAAGGCTGGTACGAACGATGTATTTTGCGACGTCGCATCGCGTGTGCTAGAAATTGATGGAAACGTATCTCACGGGCGAGCAAGACATTAAATCGGCGGTTATCACGGCGTATTTGGCGGGAAAAACGTAACGTACGGGAACGTTTCTCGCGGGTAATAGGCGGCGGATCTTAAAAATAAAAACTAAATTTTAAAAAATGCAAAATTTAAAATCGATTATTTTTTAAAAAATCGATTAATCGTTTTCAATTAATAATCGATTAATCGAATCGATTTAATCGTAATCGTTGACACCCCTAAAAATCACAGTGTTAGGATTTTTTAAAATTTTTAAAATTTTGTCGACTAATAACACCTATTACATGCTTTATATGATTGTAATGATTTTTTCACAGAACCTTAATTTTATGAATTAATATATTCATGTGAAATTTGAGCGCAATCAAAAAATAATTTCTCATGAAAATCGCAATTTTATGCTTTTTTTGTTTTAAAAAAATTACGCTCATCCAACAACGCACCTGAAAAAGCGTTTGCGAAGCTTCCTAGTAAAAATATGCTGATCGCCAAAGTTCGCTTTTTTAGTATGCTCTGTGCAATGTTTGGTCTTGTGATCACAATTTATTAATAAACCTAACCTAGTACCTAGGTTCTAGCTAGTAAGTTTACCTATTCACACCTAGAGTTAATGAGTTTTTATTTAAATTTTGCCCCCCCCCCCCAATACCCTTTAGGGTCCTTCCTGGTCCCAAATGTAGTTTTGTCATAAATGTCAAAAATATGTATGAAAATCATACCTCACCTGAATAATTACTTGTATATTCTTGCCTCAAGATCTATTTTCGGGTGAATCATCAACATGTTCTGTTTGTATTTCAGAAAGGACCACTCAACTTATGTTACCGCATAATCGAATGCAGTAAAAAAAGAATAAAGTTGGACGTTTCAAATGCTGTTCCCCAAGTTAAAAAAGAGTCCCCATCATGCACTGAATCAAGTCTAAGTGATAATAGAAAATGTGATAAATTACCTTCTTCAATTGAAAAAAGTTCTGACTGGAAAGAGGTTCAGCTTCAAATTTCGGAAACTGGAATCATGTCGGTCACAGGAATCACTGTAGAAGATAACGGTGCTTTAACCACCAATAGTAACGG
This sequence comes from Sweltsa coloradensis, assembly GCA_024449915.1. NCBI lineage: Eukaryota > Metazoa > Arthropoda > Insecta > Plecoptera > Chloroperlidae > Sweltsa > Sweltsa coloradensis. Next base: position 379,668 of record JAMZAV010000204.1, read on the forward strand.
AGAAGAACCCGCGGTTGCGGATAACAACGCAAACATGAGTAAGAAATCAGAGGCCTTAATACCGTTAACAAACCAATCAGCTAAGTCGGAATTAAAAACCGATGTCGAGAATGACGAGAAAAAAACGCAAGAAGACACAGACACTAATAAATCCCAGCCTTCAGCAGTTGAAATTAAATCCACAGAAGTGCGCAATGAAAAACAGTGTATACTCGAGCCTGATTCACCCAAAGTACAAATTTGTCAGTCTGACGCTTCGGAATGCAATAACAACATTAAAGAGCCCTTAGTATTTGCACATCCAGTTCGGGATGAACCTTTATCTTCTTCTCTTACTTTATCTCGGAGCAGTACTTCAGCGGAAACAATTAAAGATGGTACACCTCTGTCTATTGGAAAAAATTCGCATACACCATCAGGTTGTAGTAAAACTAGAAACGAACCCCTTAATGTTGGTAAAATGTTTGATGCTAACCATCATTCTGGTAGTTCAGATCATCATAGAGAACAGATTTTGGCTTCCAAAAACCATAAAATGCAAACAACTAAAAGTTCACCAGTTATGGTTGTTGCTCCTACACAGAATCTGAAGAAAACAAATTCTGGCTCAATGGGTTATAAAACATTAAAAGTGCCTCCAAAGACTTGGAATCCAAGTATAACTAGGTCAAGTTACTTACATTCTAAAAATCAAACTTCAAATGTGGAGTCAAATTCGAATGTTTCGAATGCCAATCCCGTAAAATCCCCTGAAAAAGCTCCAAAATTTTTTAAAATGCGTAACATGCCCAGATATCTGGGAAATCCAGCTTCAGGTGTAAAGCCGATGTATCAAGTTGCTGGTAACAGTAAAGTATCCAATCCTGGTCCGTCTGTTAAAAATAAACCGGTCGTGATGAAAATTGATCCTAAAACACTGTCACCGATCGTCAGTTCGAATGTCTCTCCGGGTCCCCAAAACAAAGCTTTCTACAGTACACCCCCGGGAAGCATCGACAGCCACCTGAGCTTCACCCAGACCCAGACAACGGCAACTGTACTTAGTCTCAGAGAGCAAGGGAAGACGGTGTACAGTACCAACAACAGTACAATGAGAGCAATCTCTACATCAGGGAGGTCTATCCTTCCACTGAGTGCTGACACTGCACCGGTGTCTCCATCCGGGAGGCATAGTAGTCGTTTCGCATCACAGAGCTTCCCCACTTCCAATGCACCGACGACCGGTACGTCTAGTACTATGATCGGCTCGGCAAATATCCCCCATTCGTCGAGTTTTGCCCTAAATTCTGCCACGCTCAATATGCTAGCCTCGAGTCCGTCATTTCTTCCAAATGCTACGAATTTCCTCTATGGAAATTTCACAAATTTTGGCCCGCCACTACTTCGGGCAGGTCTCCATGCCAATAGTGGTATGGGACTTGGCCCAGCAAGTGGAGGTGTTGTGCCAGGTCTAGGTGCCTACCATGCAATGCCTCCCTCTATAAATATGCTCTTCCCTCACCATCGGTCTAGTGACAGATCGAGTAGTTTTCCCACTCACCCACCAGCAGTGCAGAGAATTCCACCGTCAAAGAATAACAGCAGTTCTAATATCGGACATAAACTACACCATAATAACAACAATAATGCCCCTAATAGCAATCCTTCAAGTCTAAACAAAAGTCCATTGCACTCTAACACTGACTGCTATCCAATCACAAAAAGTAACGCCTTTAATCCAAAGAATGGTTTTGATAGTAAACAAATGAAAAAATCAACCGATCCAACAAGTATCGAACCAAAAAATAGTCAGTGTGATGAATTGTCCTCGGTGAACCACCAAACTAATAGTGTAGATTTAAATATAATTAACAATAATAATATTTATACCACATCCCAGGATTCTTTACACAATAATGAAAGCACCAGTAAATCAAGTAAAGAGGCAGGTACTGTTTGTGACAAAGATAAAGATGAAGCAAAAGTGATTGGTACCAAGGAAGTAGCAAGTGCACGTGTACTTGAAGACAACAAAGAAATAGACGAGCATAGAAGGGACAACCCTGAACATTCTGTGCAACTGCTAAGAACCCAGGTTTCATTAAAACCTATTATGTCCCCCCTTCTGACTGAAAATGAAAAACTTGTCAAATGTGCCCTTGTAGAAGAAGAAAACTCATCTTTAGCCTTATGTAACCCAGTGACTTGTGATGAGAGTAAATATTTGAAGGACAAAACATGTTATGCTGGAGAAAATCTTGGAAAAACAGATACTAAATCAAAAGATACCTTTGAACCTTTGCAAAAGAAAACATAGTTCTGTGATAAAAAGAAGTTGGATTAGTAGACAGTTTTATAGGTTCTACTTATTGACAGCTGTCAATATGTACCTTGAACTATATGTTTAATGATCAGGAATTAAGACGGGTACATAAAGTACTATATTTCACAGATTTTTTATTTCAGCATACCAGTAGTATAGATTAGACCTATATTAGTGTTGCTTTGTACTTTTATTTTTAAAGTAACATTGTGATTGCAATACTGTGTACGTTTGTTGGCTTGAATTTACTGCGTACGTACTAATTGCATCATATGCACTTGGTTTGTTGTGCAAATTTACAAATTGTGTGGATGTGAGTGCACGTCTGTGTGATATGTGTGAGTGTACATGTGGAAAAGTGTGGGCATATGGGTGTATGTGTGTAGGTATATCTGTGTGTACAAATGTGAGCATATGGGTACAGTCTGCTTCACAAGCAGATCAGGGGTTGGACACTGCTTTGGTCAGTAGTTTTAATGTTCTAAACGTTTTTGCCATTCTTTGTGAAAACTTTGTGAACAGTGAATAAGTAGCTGTGAAAACAATTCTAAAGCACATAATAATTTATAAGCATGAAATGGAGTAATACGTGATAAACCGATAAGCCCAAGCCTAATTAAGCATCACTGGAAAATGGTTGTTTTTATTAAATACCATTTTCATTAGACATTATAAAACACATAATTTATTTATTTAATTTATAGCTATGTATGTACATTTGTAATACTCATAGGTAGGCACTTGCACACAAACATAAAATATACTTTGATGCACACATTTCAATCCAACATAAAGGAAATTCAGGTACACTGCAGATCAGCCACATAAGTCCATAGCACACTGAGTTTGAACAGTTGGTATCGACCAGCGCTTTGAGTTTTCCACTTACAGGCATATGTGTAACAGCCTAATATTGAAACCAGAGCATCGAACTGAAATTATTTTAATTTCTGTTCAGTTTAACGCCCCTAAAAAATTTGTTTGAACCAGTTTAAACCGGTTACGTTTTAGTATATTTTATAAGTAAAAAAATATGAAAAATATTCATATGTTTTGAAATGTTGAAAACATGTGTAGGGGTTTTTAATCCATAATCATTGGATTAGTGTTGAGTCAGTGTCAACACCTGTATTTGCAAGGTTTTTGATCTCCACTGCCCAGGTCCCAGGAAACTAATTTTGGTTTTTAAAGGGTTTTTTGCACCAAACACAACAAGGCGTAAGAAATGCATAGTTCTGTACCCCTTCCCATTGTCAACAACACGTTGCCCGACAACAGAAGGTATCGATTGAACTTATTAAATGGAATTGATACCTTTCTTTTCCAATTTGGGCGATTTTGAGACATTGAGATACAAAAATGCCCTGAACCGAAATAAATCCCTAATTAAAAGTGTTGTTCACGTCAGTTTTAGGTGGGTAGCGAGTACCCTTGATTTTTTAAACTGTCCGCTTCAGTTCATGGGTTCATACCAGCTGTTCAAACTCTGTGTACTATGGACTTATTATCACTTACGGCTGTTCAGAGAATGGAAATATGTGTGCATGAAAGTGTGTGTGTTTGTGTGCGCGTGTTGATTTACTTAACATAAACCTAGATTCGTACAGGGAAAATGAAACTTGAATCAAAACAATGCTTTACTGTATTTCAAAATGTGTAGGTATGTGGACAATAGTGTTCTAAATCTTTTAAAATAAGTTGTATTTTAAGTTTAATTTAGGTTATAAAATTACTTTTCCATTTTCCCCCCATAGATGTTTTGCTATGGTTTTTACTTTATTGTGAAGACAACTTCATTGAAATTTTTTAAAGACCAATCGATCATATCTTACCCATTTGAGAAGATGTGCAAATAGTTGGCGAGGTGCATAATTAGTATTGCATAGCTTACATTGACACGTTAAATCATATGTAATGCGCATATTGTAGTGTGTCCAACGTTGAAATGACGTTAAGATACATAATCCGTGGGTGTAGCTTTTTCATGTCCAAGTTCTTCCAGTAGGTTATCTTCAGTGCAGACTTGTTGTTAGAAGAGGTATAGTTGTAGCACTGAGTTGTTAATGTGGTTAGATTTCCAGCACCAAGGGCTGTTTGTTTACCGTTCCATTGAACATACACTAGTCGAGTAGTACTGGCGAGTCTCAGTCTCTTATCACAGAGTGGACAAAAATGTACTTCACCACTAACGTATGTTCACTGGTACGGCACGGTAGACAATCCACCATTGACTCCGAGTCTTTAACCACACTATACACTCAATAGTAGTAGGTTAGAAAATGAATTATAAACAGAAACAATTTTAGCCTAGTTGGTTGTTTCACTTATGTCCTGCTCAGAAGTTCCACATTTATGATCAAAGTTTCTGGGAAGGGGGTGCTTTAAGAGGACTCACTACGGCTAGCGCGCTAAATTCATTCATTACTAGTAGGTAATCAATTAATTATCTGCTATTTTCTAGATTTTCACAAACTTTGTCAATTTATTCAAGCTGTCTAGAGTTTTGAAAAGGATCTGTTTTGTGCAGGATCCTACCTTTTAACTTTACTTAAACTCACAGTTTAGTTTTCTATATCCTTCGTTAAACGGTTTAATGTTAATTTCATAAACCAGCACTCATTATTATTATTATTTCTGTTTTTACTGTCTGCACCAATGCTTTGCCACGATTGTATTGTAAACTAAGTTTGTACATCAATAGAACTGTTCTTCATCTTTGTTTCTGCAAAATATAAAGACAATGTTTATAACCATTCAGCTGCAAATGCCAGAAACCTGAACATATATACTTTTCCCATGCTAGCCTTAACAGTCCTCTTAAAGCTATAGCAAAAGTCTTAAAATGTAAAATTTGTCATATCATACTATAAATCTGGTCTTGTAACCAAGTAGGCGGGCAGTAAATCGTTATTACATGACTGCAAGCCTATTGATGGTAAACCAATGACATGACTTTAAATAATGTTCTATAATCGGTTTCGGAACCTCTATAAACATAGGACTAGTCAACCTTTTCGAGGCTTCCTTGTTGGCTTGTTAGGAAATAAAACCGGTTAACTTCTAATAAAGTGCCTTGTGAGAATTAAAATTAAAAAATAAAACGTTAAAATTTTGAGCAATAATAAGAAGATAGAAAATATTATTGCAGAGTGGAACAATGTACCTCAATTAAGCTGATAGTATTACGTTCACAATATGTATTAAATATTTATCTAATTGTAATTTGTCCTTTGAGATTGAGGGGTAGGCCTACACTTCACACTTCACTTCAGGTCAGTCGTATGAGAATATATACTAGTTAGATTAGAAAGAACATAATGTCCAAGGCTGATTGGTTGACCTTATTGCTGGTTGTGGAATCAACACTTGTCGACATCACATTGCATCTATTGATCCATCATGTGCATGCAAATAGCTATTTTAAACATCCAGCATTATTAAAATTGTCATCAAGAGGAAGCAGTTGCTATTCAGGATTTGTTGTGTTTTCCTGTAGCCAGTAAGCATCTAATTGATATGACACTTAGCATAGTTGTCAGTTAAGGACATGTAGATGCCCTTCGAAGCAATGATTAACAAATATTGTTGGTTACAGTAGTTTGAACAAAATTAATAGACTTTTTAACCAAATTCAAAATCAGTTATTGTTGATTTTGCGCCATTTTTAGGAAAGCATTTCAGAGACGCTGTAGGCCTACCTACTTTCTGTTTCACCACAGCCGAGCAAACAAGTTTTTAAACAAGGTTGCTACTGAAGCTCTCATGAATTGATATTTAACAATTCAAAATAGTTATTTGATTTTAAAATGGACATTGCATGTGTGTGGCAAAAGTTGATGTAGAAATTATGAAATAAGTCTCGAGCGTGACTAGTAGTAGCATGTCACTCGCCAACTGCAGAATCTGCACAATTGCATAAGCCTTACTGGCGACAATGTGTGGAAATCACCCCGTAATACCCAGTCTTCATTTATTAATGCGGGTTAAAGTTGAAACAATTTTACATATGGAATAGATCACGAAGTGTCGAGTGCGTTTAGTTGCGTATGCAGTGTCTGCAGAAAAACAAGAGGTTATGCATCATTTCAGTATGCTAATGTAACTGTCTTTTTTAAGTACTATTCCCTAAAAAAACAAAAAACATGCCCCTTTGGGCCATGCCCGGGGTCGTACCTAATAAAATTTTTCAGACGCTCTATTTTTAAAGAAAATAAATATTTTAACTTTTAAGCTTTGATCATGTAGTACATACTTGAAACTTTAAAATTTTAAAAATTATTTGTAATTTATCAAAGCTGGAACACTAATGTTCACCTTTACCAATTCACTGTGTCACTAGATAGGTTAGTTCTTAGTTAGCTGATGCTTAGTATTATTCCCATTGATATTCTATGGAAATGTAAATGACGTCTCAATTTGAGAGTTGTACATCCCATTCCCTCTTGTCTGTCTCGAATTGTCTGTATTAATTAACATGTTTCAATCGAATTAATTTTACATATATTTAATTTTTATAATAAAAGGAATTGTTTTTATTTTTGTTACACAATCTTCTTGTTTCTACCCCTTTAAACTCAACTCCACATTCCTCAACATGTGAAATGCCTAATACCATAGATTTACATCATAAGAGTAGTTGCAAGCTCTATATTTTTGCATGGTGATTCATGTTCATGTGTGTTTAAAGAATTCATACTGCCCTTAATTTTATTTTTTTGGTTATCCATTGTCATGTTATAAGCCCTTGTACAATGTGTGGTAAAATCAGCCATTGCAAGTACTTTTGGCAAATAATACCACCAAATGGAAACCAGTCGAGGTATCAACATAATTTAAAACATCTTCCTACAAATCCTTTTGTCAATAAATGGTAAAAGTTCACTTCATATATTTCAATTATATCTTTTTAAGAGTATTTTGTATAAGTGTTAAAAGAACAAACATATTTGATCTTAATATTTTCTCTGACCTACTACAATGGTATATTTTCTTGTGTTTTTTGCATAACATGGCTAAACGTTGGTAGTTGATAAAGAGTTAAAGACTAATCTTTATTCCTCTAATCACGGCACTAATTAATGTAAGGAAACAGTTTTTAAAAGCCTACATTGTACAAACGATGAAGTCAATAACAAAGAATACCATTTTGCAACAGCAGCCTAAAAATTATCAAATTTTCTGTTTAGAATGTAATTTACGGGTCTTTTTTAATTTTACAGAAAATCCACATCACGGGTTTCATGGTGAACAAAAGTTATTTCAATGTTATTGGAAGAAATTGGGAAATACGATGTGTTTACCTTTTGTAGTAGACCTATATTTTTTCAGATTAGGCAATGAAAAATGTGATTTCTTCTCCGCTCCCGATTGCATCCATGTTAAAATTGCATATTTTGTTTTCCATGCCCAATACACGAAATGATATTGCGTCGCCAAAGCCTGTATGAAACTCTCGTATACAGACTATTCAAAAAATCTATTGAAAGGAAGCATGCATGCCAATAGCAAAAGAATATAGTATTTGACCCAAATAAAAACTGTGACGCATAACTATGTACAATGTTAAATTGTGTGTTTGTTGAAAATTGATATATGCAGGTTGACACTTTCCATTAACATGTTTTACAATAAGCACTCATTGCCAGTTTCCAGCTGTTTTTTCCTAAAAAGACATTCTTCTTTCTTTTTAAGATCATTTTAACCATATGAAATAGACAAACAACTTTTTCCAGTTAAATAGTCTCGGGAAACTAGGTTTTCTTTGCATTTCATCTAATAGTCGGGTTGCCATATAGCCATAACAAAGTTTATTGCTTTAGGTACAATCCAATACTGCACAGTTGCCAACAAGTAGGGCCAAGTGTAAGTTATTAAAATTGAGGGGCTGCGAGCATAAACTGTGTAACTGACAAAAAAATCGATCTGAGATACGAGCAGTTGCTGCTGCGGCAACATACAACATAAAGCTAGAAGCCACGCTTCCCTACTGCAAGCTAATACATATTCGTTCAGTGTGGCGCTATCTGTGTGCAAATTGGTGAACTCAGTGTATCATGACTTCAAATAGAACGGCGGGCCCGCGGGACCACGACTGGCCGTGCGCACATAAACCGGGTAGCGCGTTAGATGGTTTATGCTCGCTTCAACTTCAGTACAGGGTGACAGTAGTAAGAAAGTTTCCTGTGGCAGAGCATAAGTCTAGGTATAATATTGCTGTTACATTACATTTATACATGTGTAAATAAATGCTCCAGTCTTCAGTCTAATCAAAGATTACACATGGAACGTGTGTAATCTTTGGTCTAATCTATGTCTATCTAGGAATACATATTTTACTTTTATATATACCTAGAAGTGTGTTAAATGTTATAAAATTTGAAAGCTCTTCTCCATTTTTATTTTTATTTATGTTATTTGTTCAGGGAGAAGAAAGAAACACGTACAAAACGTACTATAATAAATTATATAAATAAATATATATAATAAATAGTAATTATACAGTCATTAGGTCTAAATGAGTAAAAAATAGTATGTACACATAAAAGTAGAAATATTAAACAATTGTTATTTTTTAGACTTAAAAAACCATGTGAAACCCTTTAAAATTGACAGTATTTCACGTAGGTATTATTATTTTTACGTGAAGGAATAATACAATTTTTCAGGCTTTCATAGAATATGTTATGCCAGACTGATTTTCGAGGATTTAATGAACGTTACATGCGGACATAGAATCTGCATTTTCTTTTAGTACCCGGTATGTACTTATGTTTATAAATTTTAAATGTTTTACTTTTTGGCATAGTCAGTCATTTGTTGCAGTAGTAAATGTGTTTATACTCACTGGGTTTATTACTACTATTACTTGGTGCAATGATGTTTTATTACCTACTGTGGATTGCTTTTTAGGCTGAATTAAAAATAATGTGTCATTAGTTTCATGTACGGGTATTTTTAATAATGGTAGAAAATCCTAATATTTTGCCAAAAATTCTGGTATCTTTGAAACACTTTAAAAATCCTTGAAAGTGGCAACCCTGCGATATTGTAAAACCAATTTGCATTCAGTCTTTCATAGCAATCAAAATCAAACATTTTTGGGGATAGGTAGGCCTATGTTGTTACATTGCTAGATAACGACTTGCTTTACATGTTTATTTATTCATTGATAACACTTGAATACAGCATTACTGCCATTTAACATAAGATAATACCATAATCCAAATGAATTGAAAAATAAATTGACAAAAGCAGTTATTACTTATTTGATGTCAACGATAGATACGATGGCTTGTAAAGTAGGCCTTATTTATATACAATAGTTGTTTGTAATGCTTGTAAAAATTACACAAACTACTTTACTAATAATTAATGAACATAAATAAACATTTTCCAGTGGGGGGGAAGGTAGAGAAGGTGACAGCTTGTCTTAAAAACGTTAGGTTGCTCAGACCCAAATAGATGAGAAGACAAGTTGCTGATACTTTTCGGCCACTATGCACTCAGCATGACCAGAGGTACTCAAATAACTAACTCTAGGCATGAATAAATGATATATATATATATGTTTAATCTTGGCTTTATAGTAGGCGACTATGACGCTGTTATGTTAGTACTTTAGACAGAAATTAAAAAAAGTGACTACACCGGGGTTTGAACCCGGGACCTTAGCTTACCGGGCTATGCTCTTACCAACTGAGCTATGCGGCCACCAATTTAAACTGTCTAATTTTTTGGTCTGTTTTGTACATTGTTAATAACGGTGTAGAGCAGATTGCACTGCCTATTAGACTACACATGAAAATAACTTGGAGAAATACAAACCATCTCTGTAACCCTAGAGTTGGGAAATATGATGTTTAAACTTGGCTTTATAGTAGGCGACTATGACGCTGTTATGTTCATTCATTCATTATTTATTGACCATGTTTTGAGCTCTTTTGCTCTGTTACAGGGCATATAGTATAGCATTTACAACATCCAGTTTCTAGATACAATTTACATTTCAATGTATTATTTGAAAAAAGAAACATGTATATGCACATAAGATTATCAGCTATTATCTACTAGAAGTACCTAGAATATAACACTAATTTGGCCATACAGGCCAGTTCCTTGAATTTAATAATATTCTTTTAACCTGTTTTTGAAAACTGCTATGTTATCGGGTAGGGGGGTTAGAACCTTATTATCCAGACCATTCCAAATCTTAACTGCAGACCCCACAAATGAATTTTTTCCTACTTCTGTCCTAAATCTAGGAACAAAGAGTTTATTTCTATGGTCATTTTTACCAATGAAGGTGGCTGCTTGCAGTCTTTTATTAATATCCGACCAAGCTGGTTGACCTGATTGTGCCTTATACACTCCACACAGTTTAGAGAATTTTCTCCTATCTTCTAGGGATTTCCATTCTAGGTCTTTTATCAAATTTTTGATACACTGTACATTCGCCCATATTTCCCTAGCACTTTGCGGGCAGCCCTTCTTTGTACCTTTTCAATGGCTTCCTTATGGCATTTAGTATGCGGATCCCAAATACAGCTGGCATATTCAAGCGTGGGCCTCACTATTTCTGTGAATGCTTTGCTCCGTACGTACTTTAGACAGAAATTAAAAAAGTGACTACACCGGGGTTTGAACCCGGGACCTTAGCTTACCGGGCTATGCTCTTACCAACTGAGCTATGCGGCCACCAATTTAAAACTGTCTAATTTTTGGTCTGTTTTGTACATTGTTAATAACGTGTGTAGAGCAGATTGCACTGCCTATTAGACTACACATGAAAATAACTTGGAGAAATACAAACCATCTCTGTAACCCTAGAGTTGGGAAATATGATGTTTAAACTTGGCTTTATAGTAGGCGACTATGACGCTGTTATGTTAGTACTTTAGACAGAAATTAAAAAAGTGACTACACCGGGGTTTGAACCCGGGACCTTAGCTTACCGGGCTATGCTCTTACCAACTGAGCTATGCTATGTAGTCACTTTTTTAATTTCTGTCTAAAGTACTAGTGGCAGGTGGAACTAGGTCTGGGGGAAGTAGAGCCCTCCTGCTACCTGTTGTTGAGGTTAGGTAGTTGGCACAATTTGGTAATGTGTTGGCAAGGGTTATTAAATACACAAAGGTGTTGGTGTGATAGTTTCCAGTTTATTTATTAATTTTTTTAATGTCTATCCTATTAAGTTATAAAAACTAATCACATAAATGCAGACAAAATAATGAACTGTAGTCAAACAAAGTTTGAAATATATTGTATATTTATATTATTATTATTTATTTATTTACATTTTTTTAATTTATTTTTTTATTTTATAATTTTTCAACAATAGGGGCCTATAGGAGTTAAGTAAGACAACAATATTGATGACAAATTTAAATTGGATATTAAAAATACCAAAGAGAAATTAATTCAAATTGACATTGGGCCTATGTTCCTAGTTTAATTATCTAGCCATTTAGGCCTCGTCTATCTATGCAAAGAATAATCATTCATTATAAAGATAAGTAACAATTTTCTAATGGACAAAATCTCCTTAGGCCTATTTTATTTCCTTAGTTTATGTATTAACACACTAACAATTATTATAGTACAATACAATATTTACAATTTTCTAGAAAAGTGCCAATGATAATGCAGTCTCATTTAACATAAATAATCTTAAAGTGAAGGTTTGAAAGTCAAAAGCTCCTGGCCCACAAGTTATTTCCAATTCACTTAAATGTCAACGACTTGCAACACGTTCAATTTGTTTGACAGCATCTTTCAACTTCAAGACCAGATCTTGAAGCTGTTCATAATTACAAAAAAATCTAATTTTGTTGTTGTTTTGTTCATGATCATCTAAACAGTCATGATATACTTCGGTGTGAAACTGAATAAAATATTGGACAGCATTTATTTTGTCCAGGTCATTTGTTTTAATACAGTAATCTAATGTCCAATCAGCACGCACAATGTGAGGAGGGTGAGTTCCTATGTTACTTAAAGCACCCTGTATTTTACTTTTATTTTTCTCATATGCAGCCACTAGCTTGTTACTTCGATGAATGGGAAAATTGCAATCAGATAGCATGACCATTAGAGAATCCAAATCCAAATTACAGCGAGCAGATTCCACTAGAATGGTGAGAAGTGAAGCATATGATTCCTTTGCTCCATCACTCTGAAGTTGTGGCATATCTAAAAGGAGATGCACATTTCCATTAAAAATACGGTAATTATGCCGTATAGCGCCTCACGCGAAAATCACCATAATTTTCATTCAAAAAGACATTGAAAAGCATTATTATGTTACCTTTATCCATTTATTACTGTTTTTGGTGTAAAAGGTGAGTATCTTCCCATTTTTATGTTATTTCAATTGTGTTTATGTGTTGTTGTAGGCCTATAATACATCAGTTGTCATCACGCCATGTTGGAGCATGGTTGCCAACTGTCATTTTGGTAAAACTACCGTAGGGTACCCCGCTACCAATCAATCAATCAAGTCAATTGTTATTGTAGGTGCGGCTGCCCACTTACGCAAGACTAGCTGGGGTCCAGGGGCGAAGCCCCGGTGGGGGTTGGGGGGAAAAGCCCCCCATTAAAGACAAGAAAATAATAAATTATTCGGTACAGAAGTACCGTAACGGAAAGAATTTCGGGTGTTTTATTGTCTAAAGTGTTCTCAGTTTATGTTTCAACAGTTGGTAGGCCTACATGGCTTGTGTGTGTTTACATTAAAATGGCTGCTCAGTGCAGCTACTGTCACTACGTAGGCCTAGGCCTAGTCATATTTAAGAGGTTAGTACTTTGTAAATGCTTTTGAAAATAAATTTCGTTTATTGTAAATCGTGATTTCATTATTGATTATGTGATTCACAGTGAAAATTGTGTTTTTGGGTGAAAATTATGGTGATTTTCGCGTGAGGCGCTAAACGGCATAATTACCAAAAATACTATCTGGATGGGATAAATAGACAGCCAAATGGCAAGGTAGGCTAAGTTGAGTAGAAAAAGCACAGCTGTAAATGTAATGGAAGGTTACCAGTTTGATTGGCCAATATACCCTACTACATGGTACAATTACCTCAATGAAAGTTGAAACTTTACTATGCCAACCCGCGTAGGCGGGAATATGGAAAAATGGCCTTAAATAGTATTATGCGGCAGTATTCAACAAGAAGGGACTAAATGAAGATGAAATTAGGGAGGGTAGAGGAAACAAGGAAATAAAGGTAGATGTGGAAAAGATAACTAGAATAATTGCAACAATTAAAAAAGGGAAAGCCCCAGGGAAGGATGGGCTCACGGGGGATTTTATGCAACTTGCAATGAGGGAAACTGCGCTTTATATGGGCGACATCATAGAGGCCTCCCTGGAACAAGGGGAAGTTCCTGGGAGCTGGAGGGAAGCTGTTGTTATACCAGTGCACAAAGGAGGGGAGAAGGGGAAACTAGGGAACTATAGGCCGATATCCCTAACATCAGTGGGATCAAAGATAATGGAAAGGGTAGTGGGAGATTACATAAAGGAGATCATAAGAGGGAAAAAGTGGCTTAAAGAAAGCCAACACGGATTTAGAAAGGGCTACTCCTGCGAGACCAGCTCTTAGACTAGTAAACGACCTGGGTAGTGCTCTGGATAAAGGGGAAATTGTGGATGCGGTTTTCATAGACCTTGAAAGGCTTTTGACAAGGTTCCGCACGACAAACTTATAAGGAAGCTGGAGGGTGTAATTGATGACAACGGGGTTTAAAACCGTGGGTAAAGAAATTTCTAATGGATAGGAGTCAAAGGGTCAGGGTAGGGGATGAAATATCAAACGAGGTGGAAGTAACATCAGGGGTACCTCAAGGAAGTGTACTGGGACCATTACTGTTTGCGATATATATAAATGACATTGCAGACAGGATGGGGGCCAAGGTGAGACTATTCGCAGACGACTGCGTTATATACAGGATCATAAAGAATATTAGGGATGTAACAGATCTGAAAAGGGACTTGACGATTCTTGAGGAATGGGTAACGGGCAATGAAATGAGCCTTAACATTGATAAATGTAAATGGGTAAGGTTCAATAGAAGGAGGATAATCCAAGGCCTAGGGGAAGGGGGACTCACTCATGGGGAAACTAATGGAAAAGGGTGGAAAAAATTAAATACTTAGGAATATGGTTGCATTATAAGCTCAGCTGGGAGGAACACGTCAAGGAGGTATCCAAGAAGGGCTTTAGGTGCCTTAATTTTGTTATGCGGACACTAAAAGGGGCAAGTAGGGAATTAAAAGGACACGCTTACAAAACTCTGGTGAGGCCGGTGGTCGAGTACGCGGGAGCTATATGGGACCCGTATAGGAAGGGGGAAGTAGAAGAGATAGAGGCAATTCAGAAAAGAGCTGCAAGAAGGGTGCTTAGAAAGGGCAATACTTGGAAGGAAGAAGTAGTAAATGGACAGGTAGTAAGGAAGTACGAAAGTGTCACGCGTATGGTAAGTGAGCTAGGATGGAGCAGCTGGAGGATAGAAGAAGAGATGACAGACTAGGGAAGATGTTCAGGGTGACTAGAGCTCAGGAAGGGTGGGGAGAGATGAATAGCCTCCTAAAAAAGCCTAATTACCTAGCAAGAGGGGATCATAATTGGAAATTGAGAGAGGGACTTGGGCAACTGATGTGGGAAGGAACGCGTTCATGGCCAGAACGGTGGTAGAGTGGAATGGCCTGACAGAGGGGGTAGTGGGAGAGAAGGATATTAAAGGATTTAAAAAGTCACTAAAAGCCCTAAAGCTCTAAAGCCACTGCCTATGGTTCACCCTGACTAGATTAAGAAGAAAGAAAGAGGGATAAAAAGAGATTGTAGAGGAATGCAATCAAACTCTCAGAGATCAGTCATTCATTCATGAGAGGGATGAAGGAAAATGAGAGGAACAAAGGAAGCAAGGCTGAAGGCACAAAGCACAAAGCACAAATACAGATATAATAAGGCAAGGCAAGAAATAATAATAAAAAGGGACTCTACTAAAAAGATGAAGGATGCAAGATATAACTGATAAGAGGGATGAATATATAATGAGGGAAGGAAGGAAGATTAATCTACCACCGACTAACCTCAATAGTAGAGGAGAGAACAACAACAACAACACAGATTGAACACGTAAACACTCGGGACATTTCACTGTTGTTGGTTCGCCATGTTGGACATTAACATCTTGCTTTTACGTAGTACTAATCTTTTACACTAAAATACTCAACCTACAAAACCTTTAACATCGCTATTTTAAATATAAAAAACTTTCAACGCAAAATGACTTTCGTTTAAAATAGTGACGTTAAAGGCGGGTTTGAAGGTTTTTTGTTACTATAGGTAGGCCTATAACATATATAGACAACACCAAAAACGTGATGATTCTATTTTGGATTTTTAAATTATGTTATTGTAAGGTACTTGCAGTGAATACAACATCTCAGCACGGTAGGCCTAGGCTGCGTCACTCCTCGCCACTTATAGTTCATGTTTTTCAACTTTTTACACATTTCCAAGGTAAGCGCCGTTGTGAAACATTAATATGTTGACCAGTGATGCTTAGTAAAGCCTTTTTGAAAGTTATTTTTCAAATTTGACAATAATACGGAAATGTTCATAATTACCGGAAGAGGAACTAAGAATTCGGAGCAAGGTTGATGAGGAGAAAAGGGAAGAAAACCTGCCATCCTCTGGGCGGCCAACTGTAGAAGTTTGTGTAGGCCTACCCTAGGCCCTACCGGTAACAAAAGCGAGTTGATATTTTGTTTAAAAAAATAAAGATAATAAGAAAGCTTGGTGCTCTAGATAAGATAGATAATAAATATGCTCAGGCAATAGGGTTATTGAATACGAAATGCCTATACGATCTAGACATTTATAAGGGCTGGGAGGGTAGCCTATAGCCCTAGGGGGGCTGGCCTAGGCCTAGGCTAGGGCCTAGTAGCCGTAGGGCCTAGCTAGGCTATGCTTACTTCATACGTACTTGATATTCTGTGGTTAGAAATAATAACGTCTACAGCAACTTCTAATAATTTTGAAAAGGTTTCTTCATTGATGGAGCTTGAGTTTCCCAAGATTTTCAAGCCCTTTTGAATGTGTGGCAGTAATTCCATTTCGGACAGCCGGACGATTCGCTTTTGAGTGGTGTTGACAGTGACAGTTTAAATGGGCGTAACACTTTTCTTCATGGTCGTTTTTTAATGGAATAATTGGAAATTTTCCGTCGGCCAGCTTGTAAATTTTTTTTCTCTTTTTCTTTTATCATTAAGAATTGATATTAAATGTAATAAGAACTTATCCTGAATCCTTTTTTACGGGAAAATGCTATGCAGCTGTCAGGATTATTTGATACAATGCAAATATAATAAAATAAAATCACCAGAGCGGCAGCGGCTGTTCAACAGCCTTCTCCATTCCGTTTTGTCGAAACTGCGTTTTTCGAAACAAAGACTTTGCACAGGCGGTGAGTGGCTCAGTGCTCATTGGCTACTCACAGAAAACAACATAACCACTCATAAGTAATCACTGTATGGCAAGCGTTCTTTGCGGTTCTTTGTCTCCATAAATATGACGGGAGCAATTTTAGAGAATTTGAGTGGAAGAAAATTGGCTGTTCTAATCGGAGGTTTACTGTTATGCCAGGTAATCTGTTTTTTAGTTGGTGGATTGATTGCCCCGACACCTTCTAGCGCTGAAAACTTGCTTGCCACCAAGTGTCTGGATAGGGTGAACAACTCGCAAACATGGTTCTATCCAAGGGGAAAGGGAAGCTGCGAACCAATGGATTTTAACAATTTACACGATACTGACATTCATATGTTGGTTAACCATATAGTATTTACGTTTCAAATACCACTTCCTCGAGAAAATATGATTCTGGACTACTCGAGGTGGCAACAAAATCTTATTGGAGTCCTGCAAGTTGACATCTCATACCACGCGGAGAACGAAATGGACGACCGGGTTCAGTTGACTCTCGATGCGAAGTTAGGATATCGTAACAAAGGAGACCCTGATGATGCTTGGAAACCATATGCCGCTTCTCTGGAAGAACGAACCTTGGACTGCAGTATTGAGGTTAAAACTACTGGTTATAACTATAATTGTTCAATCTTGCCCCTCTTTGAACTAGGGTCACTTCATCATGACTATTATTTGTTAAATATAAGACTCCCCGTCGATCATGTAAAAAATATCAATACTGGTCTAGGTCACGTGGAAGATTTATGGCTAGTTGCTATTAACCAAAATGGTGGGTTTACAAAAGTATGGGTTTCCCTTAAGACTGTGTTTTTCCCATTCATTGTGGGAATAATGATATGGTTCTGGCGGCGTGTTCACAAGCTTCAAAGATCTCCAGCCCTTTTAGAATGCATGCTAATTGTCTTGGGTTGTGCACTGACATTCTTAAATCTTCCAGTTGAATACCTTACGCTTGTGTTTGACATGCCGTTCATGCTCTTGCTAGGAGACGTGAGGCAAGGTCTATTTTATGGGGCTTTACTTAGTTTTTGGTTGATTTTTGCTGGAGAACATCTAATGATACAGGATTCGAATGAACCAAGCACTCTCAAAACCTATTGGAAACATCTATCAGCTGTTGCTATTGGTTGTTTGAGTCTGTTCATTTTTGATATGTGTGAAAGGGGTGTTCAGTTGCGCAACCCATTCTACTCCATTTGGGTGACAGACATTGGTACAAACTTGGCACTCACATTTATAATTCTTGCTGGGATTTCTGCAGGAATTTACTTCTTATTCTTGTGCTATATGATTTGGAATGTGTTTAATAATATTTCAGCCAAACGTACAGTTTTGCCTAGTATGACAACAGCTAGACGACTGCATTATGAAGGAGTGATTTACAGGTTTAAATTTTTGATGTTGGCAACATTATTATGTGCAGCTATGACAGTGGTGGGCTTCATTTTAGGCCAAGTATCGGAGGGCCGTTGGAAATGGGATGAACATTTAGAGCTTGAGTTTACATCTGCTTTCTTTACTGGTGTTTATTCCATGTGGAACATATACATTTTTGCTTTGATAGTGCTGTATGCCCCATCCCATAAGAAGTGGCCCTCGGAAAGTGATAATAGAAGCGTTAATGAAGAAATTGAATTCAGCCGTTTGGCACAAGATCCAAGCGAAATTTCTTCATTAACTTCATTCACTAGAAAATCAGCACTGGACTAATTTGAAATCTACAATTAACTCTATTTCAAGATGCTTCTCTGTATGCCAAATGTTAGGGTAACCATAATTCTAAAAGTAAAAACCGGGACACATGTACTTTCGTCTTGTATGGAGTTACGTGGGCTATCCGGGGTCTGGGGCGAAGCCCCAGCCGCCGGAGGCTGAAAATTTTTGGGGCAATTTTTTCCCCAAGATAGCCTGTAGTGAGATCTGAGACAGGTCGGGTTGGGTTGGAGCTGGCCTATGCCTTGAGAGTGCGGCGCAAGTAGAGAGTAAGAGTCAGGTTCCAGGAAATGATTAGTAAGCGCAATGACTGACGCCGACGAGATACTCGACCCTTGATTGTTTCAATCCGCTCGCGGCTTGCTGGCAGCCACCCACCCACCCCTTCCCCCTCAAGCCGAAACAAGTTCACTGCAGCAACAAAGTGGTAGCCCAGAGAGAGTCGTATTTTGTAGTATTAGTATTCATATTTAATATTATTTTGTAAAAACTATTATTGGCTTTCTTTTGAAAAACTATATTGTGTATTATTATAAATTTAAATGGAAAATACAAACTAATTGGATGAACTCTTAAAACCGGGACATTTTGCCGTCCCGAGAACTATTTTTGGGACACCGGGACAGACCACTAAAAACGGGACACTCCCAGAAAACCGGGACGTCTGGTCACCCTACCAAATGTAGCCTAGGTCTACATCTACATTTCAATAATTATACCAGCATTTGATAGCCTATTCATTAGCTATAGGCTATCTAGCTATTTCAATACTTAAGTAGGCCTGCCACTACCAGTAGGGTAGGCTAGTTATATTTGTTGTAGGTAGTACCGTAACTTATATGCTGTGTCAGTTAAGAATGCCATTGGAAGTAGAAATAGAAAAACATTATCCTACACTTGACAATTCACACGTCCAAATAAACGATAGGTCAGAGGTGGAAAATTACCGGTCGTCCGCTCGCCCGGGCCGGGGCGAGTAAAAATTTCATGCTGGCCCCTAAATCATCAAGAAGTAAAAAATACACTTTTCAAGAAAAAATCCAAAAGACATATTTTTTTTACAAGCACCTTGCAGCATATTATATTGGTGAGTGTTTTTCATTGCAACATTGGCTAGCTACTTCCACAAGTTATTATTGATACAAATTCGCTTTAAATTGCGTTTTAGGCAATCGAACGTTGTGCAATACCGGTACTAAAATATCACGCCATCGGCGAATTTGCCTCCAGCGCCTGAGGCTTTGCCCCAGATCCCAGCTGTACCGCGATACTGCTGGCCTCTACTTATTTTTCCTGGCCTCTTAACTTTTTAGTGGATCTGTCCACCCCTGCAATGGACAACTAGACAAAGGCGGGGCTAAATTAGTTCCGAAAAATCCAACAGATAGCGCCGCGAACTGTGGGACACGCTGCAACCTGAGTGTGGTTGGCGCAATGGACTTGGAACGTGTTTTTACGCCTGTACGGGTGGAAAAATCATTAAAAAATATGTAATATTTTAGAATGGGCTTAGCCCAAAGACTATGTAGGTCAAGAAGGAAGCCAGCGGCTTTTTAGGGAAGGCTACAGTCTCTATGTATCGCCCTATGTTAATTAATTTAAGACTGTGTGGACTTCGGAAAACGGTGGTCATCATGGAATCATGGCCCTATACCTTTGGGTCTAGAATGATTATAAACCCAAAGCTTTTACTCTGGAAAGCCTTTTTAGTTTTTTTAGTTTAGTCTCAGGTTTAGGCCAACACAATTTATTATGATCCCTCAGTTCACAAGATCATATTGTAGAAAGTAGGTCTAGGTTTAACTCTAGGGATAGGCCTAGGTTCTAATCCTAGGCCTACTTGGCTAGGACTAGACATCTCTTTTGCTAAGATTTAGGCCTAGAAATGTGCCCCTATTTATAGTTTATGTACAGTTTAGGCCTTTAACCTTGAAAGCTTTAGACCTAGGCCTACCTTAAAAGCAAAATCAAGGCTAGATTGGTAGTATTAACCTACCAATAAGCAGAGGATAGGCCTGGGCGTTATTTTCCTTTTCATATACCCTATAGTTATACGAGATGTACTTTTATTAAGTTATCTTAGGGGTCAACTGTGCTATGTAAACATAAAACTAACTATGTATGTATGCAACACTTAAAATGGAAATAAAGCAACATACTATTCTATTCTAGCTAGGTCTATGCCCTCCCTACACCTAAACAAAAGTAGCCTGTCTAGTGCTTAGGCCTCTTGCATCAAACAGGTCTACTCATTAGCCTGGATTTAGTTTAGAATGAAGATGGTTGGCCAGTCTGGGAAATAAAAAAAACGGGAAAACACTGGGCACGGCTCCATCTCGCAAACACTTCAGTTTGCCATGAGGAATTTGCTTGTAATCGGAATCCACAAAATGCAAAGAACATAGGCCTAAAAGCATGGTAGGTATCAGATGTTTTCGTAACACGTTTTTCATCTATCTGATATTAATGTCCTACGTCTTTCTCAACTTGATATGCTTCGGAAACGAGTGGAAAAACACCCCTCCTATTTTAACTCTTGACACATTGTGAAACAATACAATATTGAATCATTTCAATCCAGCAATCCAGTCTTTAGTGTGGTACAGTAAGGCTGCCAGTTATTATTGATTTCGTGGGGCCTGCAGGGTTGGCTTGGTCGCTTTGATTTAAAGTCCCCCACTGAAAATCAGTTATATAACTGAGTGGGTAGACTCTAAATAAAAATTTATTTATTTATTTATTTATTTATTTATTTAAATCGTCCCACAGTACGGCCATCTTTGATCACATGTTTGAGTCGTGACGTTAGGGGGCGGAGTTAGACTACTCGTCCATTGGTCTACCAGTAACTAATTTTGTTAGCCTAGCTTGAATTATATTTTTGTGTAGACCCAAATATTAGGCCTATTAAATTAAATTAACTAAGGTTGTAAACTACTTTAGCCGGTTATGTGAGAAACTTGTGAAAATTTCTTAAATCAATGTTTCAAAAATTAAGAAAATAACTCTTAATGTCAGACACTTCTCCACTTGTGCAATGAGTCTTGGACCTTCATAGTGTCCATTCCTTCACCTTTATAGGCTAACTCACGGGCCCAAACCGGTAGGCCTGTAACGAATTTGCTCTAGCTCTTCAAATAAGAAAAAAAGGTGCACAAACCATAAACCTATAACAAGCTGAAAATTTAACCAAGTGTTCTCAACACCCTGATTAAACTACTGAGTAAAATTACCCTAAATCACAAGCGGAAAAGGGTTGAAAAAAATGACAAATGGGTAGGCTAACTTTAAAAAAAGGGGGTAGTTTTGTAACATCATTAAGGAATAGCTGGAAGCTGATCATCTGGACAAAACTGCACATACCTTTGTTTTTTTCAAGGGCTTTTTAATATCCATAAACAAAATCAAAGGCAATGACCAACAATTTTAATTTTATAGGCCTAGTCTGTTTTACACATAAATAGACCCCGAAATGCATTTTTAAATTGTGTCGTAATATTTCAATCTCATTCCTCAGACGGAATATGTAGGCCTAGAATTATCTAAAGCTCATCTAGCAATAAAGTAAACTTTGTGTCTGCTTCGATACAAAAAATTGAAACATTGAAAAGCGTACATTTAAGAACATTTATTGTAGGGCTACGCTCGAAGCCGCGTATGTTTTATTAGCTATCCAATTTCCTTGTGAAAATATTATGCAGTGCTAAATTTGAATTTGAAACGTTAGGCTGATCTGACAACTAGTAACATATGTTATAAAACTCCACAAATACATTTAATAAATTTGTTAGAATATCATAAAACTTGTTCAAAATAAAATGGAACCCTACAAAATAAATCACAAAATATGCACTGAGCACGTTCTTTACATAGGAAATCAGCATCACATGACAATATGTAAACTTGTACACATGGGCGCCGGCAGGAATTTTAGCAGGGGGGGGCAACTATCACAATTTGTAGTTCAGTTGGGCAAGCACGGGGGGTTTGGGGGGCGGAGCCCCCAACAATAGCGCCGCAGGCGAAATTTTTGAAAATCAGGTTTTTAGAATGCATTTGGTGGGTTTTAGAAAAAAGTAGTGGGCTGAATACGATACCGAAATTATGTAATTTTTGTGCAGTAGATACTAGAAAGTAAACAAAAAAACATTGTGTCTCAACTTTTATACGGTTACAAAAATGGGTTATGAGTTGAAAATGAGACACACGTTTCAAAAATAAAGGCTTTATTTTAATTGCATAAAATTATAATGAATGTGACTGTTTTGATCACATTTTCTTTTCTTACATAAACTGCAACTTGTGTCTCCAGTTGCAATGCAATGTGGAATAAAAATATAAAACATAAACACGTTCTTAGAGGTCTACATCGACTAATAATTTACTAGCCTACCAATCATAGAAACAATATCTTGTTACATTATTATTATTTATTTCAATAAATCATACACATAATATCACATAACATAAAATAAATGGAAAACGGGCGTGATTGACTAGACCCAAAAAGGAAAATGCGAAATTTCAATACATTACTAAGTACTAAAAACAAACAAACTAGCAACACTCCGCTCCCGATCGGATCATTAAATATATTATTATTATTATTAATATAAATTTTTAATTGAATTTCGGTTTCACAAAAACATTAATTTATATGTAATAAACGCATATCACTAGTTAAAATTTATTTTTCCTGAAATCCAGGGGGGGCAAGCGCCCCCCCTTGCCCCCCCCTCCCGGCGCCCATGCTTGTACACTCTGTCAACAATTCGTTTAAATTAGCCTTATAAAGACTTAAAAGGCTAAAAAGGCTTATAATGGGCAACTTTAATGTTTTTTTTTGTGTGGAAATCGATGTTTTTTGTTAATTAATTATGTAATAAATGAAAGTTATTGATTTTGCAAATTTTGCAATTCCCCCTTTAAACGTTGGAAAATTCATTTTAACGCTATAATTTTAAATTACAATTTGTTACGTCGCAATTTGAGGTAGGCCTACTCTTCATCAGTTGCGTAAACACTTCGCTTGTGTAAGTTTGAATAGCCCGCCCCGCCGCTGAGCGCTGGAGCGGCCTTGAATCTGTTGCCTAGCAACGGAAGACCACTCCCCTCCCCCCATCCGCCAACACGCCGCACCGATCGAGGCAAGGCACTTGACTCTCGCGCTCTCTTCCTCTCTCTCACTCCCTCGTGGGAGGGGCATCAATGGGCCCGTCACAGGTGGCGGCCAATCGCGAGCAATTCAAATTAACGCTAATGCGAGGAAAGCGAGTTTTATGGTGATAGTATATCATAATATGATTACAAAGTGAGAGTACCGGTGTAATATTTTTTTTGACGCGATTTTATTCTCATTTTGGCACGATTATTGATATGAAACTTTTTTAACTTTTTTTAAATCGATTATTTCAATTTTGATGTCGATGTCAAAAATTTTCGACATCGCGATGTGATATCAATAACTAGGAAACGCTCAGTTGGACGCGTTGATAAGTGAGCACGTGCTATAGCTAGACCCACATTGCACATTTTTTTTAAATTTTAAAGTTTGCGACGTTCGCTGTCCACAGGGCCATGTTTCCAATATTATTTATTATTGCCAAGGTATTTGGGTTAACCCGTGTGTAAACCTTTACTTTGTGGATAAAATCCACGGAACTCTTGCCGTTGAGCGGGTCCAACTTTCAACCACACTTTTTCCCCCATAAAATCAATGGAAATCAACTACAAATTAGAAATAAATGTGTAAAAATTCAATATTAACAATTTATTATTAATTACCACTTTGCAAAATTAACAATTACATAGGTGAACACAATATTACTCACAGACTAATTTCACTGTTATTAGTTGATCACGGCGGCCATTTTAGCAAAGTCTCATTCTCCGACGTACCAACCAAAACACACCAAACTTACGTTTAATTCGGTCCGTTTGTGTTTGTCCTGTACCTCATTCTGTTCTGGGGGGCCCGCCCCCCGCCGGGGCTCCGCCCCTGGACCCCATCGGGGTCTCCGCCCCCAAACCCCCATGCTATTCGACTATTTAATTGTTTACTTAACAAAACAATAACAGAAAGGTTGGTACACCTACAAAGTAAATGACAATGACATAGCCAAAATCCAAAATGGCGCGTTGATCGGAGTGAGTCGACGTTCATGTTCAATAATGTAAATTATTTCACATTAGTATTTGTGTAATTCGAGAGTGCTTAGGCCTACTATTAATTACTCACTATACTTACTTAATATTAACTTATTTCTAATTTGTAGTTGTGTTTCATTGATTTTATGGGGGGAAAAGTGTGGTTGAAAGTTGGACCCGCTCAACGGCAAGAGTGCCAAATCCACCGCCATCTAGAGAACCTTGACTCCTTGGGAAAACTATTTAAACTCTTTGGTGACAAATAATACACTGCTTCCTCGAAAGTATTTTGATTACTTCTAGGTGGCAGTGCATTAGAAACTTCGCGCGTCTTTTCGTTGCCATGGCAACGTTACTTTTGTTATAATGTAATTTCCATTTACACTACTTATTGGATCAAAATAAAATTAGCATATTCGTGACCGGACGGACTTTCTAAATGATTTGGCCACCTCAGATTTTGTCGCCGTTTAGTTTTTAAAAAAAAACTTTCGATTAACTTTAATGTAACTTTTTAACTTTTTTAACGATTTTGCCACAAAACTAATGGCATTCAATCGAGAACAAAGCTTGCGGATGGTGAAAATTTCAACTCGATCCGAACCTCCGTTCGACCGCTATCATGAGCCAAAAAAGCTGCGCGACTTTCCGATGCCATGGTAACGGTAGTTTGTAAAATGTAATTTCCATCTACACTACTTATCGGATCAAAATAAAATTAACATATTCGTGACCGGACGGACATTCTAAATGATTTGGCCACCTCAGATTTTGTGTCCGTCCACCTAAGTGATAGAAAATGGGTTTTGTTTGCGTAATTTCTTGTGGATTCCTAACACAAAATAGCGAAACAGAACAGTACATGTGTTTCCAACAATGTTGATCGGGCGCTAAGCGCTCGACTCTGAATCGGGAGGTTACGGGATCGAATCCCGTTGAGTCTGGCAATCCTGACTGAAGGTTTTTTCCGAGGTTTTCCTCAGTCGTTAATGCGAATGCAAGGGATGGAGTCCTCTTAAACAGCCCTCGGACATCCCTTCACAATGTCCTATCCGCTACATACCTAGTTCACCTGAAGAGGGGCATATTGTACCCTACAACAGGTTTAATTCCTACGATTAAAAAAAATAGCATGTGTTGAGTAACTTATCTTCCAACAGTGGCATCAGCAAAGATACACACTAATGGAAAGTGGGTAGATGGATTGCAAACAGATAATATTCAGAGTAAGAAATATGTAACATAAATAAAATAAAGGAAGGTAATTGGTTAATTTACTCAGCGTTTGATGACATTTTCAGTGGCTCAAATACATTTTTTCACGAATTGAATTATGTTTCTGATAAATATGATATTGAAGGATATATTCTATTTAGGTGTTGCTTGTTGTGTGCACGATAGAACATCACAATATTGTTCTCAATTAGTTAATTTCTTACGCACGAGGATAGCATGTGTAGATTCTATCCTCTTTTGCGCGTTTCCAGGGTTCGCCGCCAGAGTGGACATGGGAAGATGGAGCGCTTTATAAGTAGATTGACCACGTAGTAGTAAATTTAAATGTGAATTAACGTAATGTAACTTGCAGACTAAAATAAGTAAATGCCAATATTTTCTTTCTATTTATGACCCATTTTTTCCCCTAAGATACTGTAAAACCTCCATTATCCGATCACCGATTATTCGATCACCCGTATTATCCAAGCTCCATTCAGACGCCGCGCCGCGCTTTTTTAAATGTACTCGCATATATTTTTAGGCCTAGTGGTGGGCGCGACACTTGCTTCCGACCATCCGCCCGCCCAGTGAGTATTGCCCATGCCTACGAGTGAGTGCAAGAGAGAGAGATGCGGCGATATCTCGACTCTCGAGCAGTGTCTGGCATGGCCTGGCCGCCTGCGCGAACTAAGTGCACGTGAGATCCAACCAACTCACAGTCACATCTGATCAAAGTGCAAAGATGGTCGTTGTGGTAGTAGGTGGAAGAAGAATTGCTATGTGATCATGTTTCAACCGATTCACGAAATTCGTAATCACGACGCATTGAATTGTTATTCCGGGCTTATCTTATTTCTTTCACAGGCTTATTTTGCGACCAGAGCTTCAGCGCGGGCGATAGTAGTTAGAGGTTTTCCCACATGAGAGAGAGAGCTATTGTTGGATTGCATTGACTTGATCGCTGGCTGCCGTAGCCCTAGTTTAGGCCTCGACATGCGTTTTTACTACGACATGTAGGCCTAATTGTGTACGTGTTTGTGAGCTTGATTTACAAGCTATTAAATCATTTGTATAGGCCTACCCTGTATGAAGTGTTTCGTGTGTATTTTATGTTTCTTTATCCATTGCATGTGTCATATCATTTTACCATATCAGGCTATGCTACGAGAGCAAATAAACAAAAAATGGCAATTATCCGAGTTTTTCGATAATTCGAGCTGTACCCGGTCTCATCCAGCTCGGATAATAGAGGTCTTACTGTACTATAATATGTAATAAATTCATTTAATTTCATACACTTACGTTTGTATCTGAAGATTGTTTATTGTATACCAAAAAAATGGAGATTCTAAAGTAAAATTGGAAGAAATTGTGAATTAAAATATATATTTTTCACTTTTTGCCGTTTTTACCCATTTATGATTTTTTGGGACCTTTTCCGCTTAAGTGATTTTGGGTAATTTTGCACCACACATTTGTAAGGGGCTAAGGAAGGTTTCGCTAAAAAATCAGCTTGTTATACGGTTTGTGCACCTAAAAGTGAAATTTCAATATCGGTTACTCTTCTATAGGTCTAGAAGAAACCCTTTTCTTTTTAAAAGAAAACAGTCTTATGAACTTCCCACTCTCTTATTGGCTTATTGCACAATGATTTGAGAGACCTTCATATGTCCCAAGTTTCTTAGCGTGCATAACCCATGGCCCAATGTCAAAGGCTTGACTCCACCTTCTGCATGTCAGAAATAACAGGGACATTGTGCATGTAAGTAACCATATCTTGCACCACCGCATCGGTTCAATGGTGAGCGTTTCAATTAACTTTTTTGTTTACTCATATTCAGTGTCTGCATCTCTACTCTGTAATTTCTTTGTTGGCTGTCTTTAACCTAGTGGCGGCTCGTGAGGGAGCGCTGCAGGGCTGCAGCCCCCCTGGCAATTTGATCCATCATGTTAATATTATGACTATACCGCCACCAATACATTTTATTTAAAAAAAAGTATAATTTATTGTGCAAAATCTGTTTTTAAAAATAATATTTCCAGTAAATGTTCTTATGAGTGCAAACACAATTGAATGCGCACGTTTTTGAACGCCGCCCGTGTCAGGAACTCTGTAGCCGGTGATACTGTGGTCTGCAGGTTTTGCAGTCCTCAAGGTAGAGCCTAACCGAGGTTGGAGCAGGTGAGCAGGGTCGTAATGCCGGGAGGGGTTGTAGGGGAAATACAGCTGCTTGGGTCTGCACTGTCTGCAGTCCATTGTCGTAGTCAGCCAGTTCCCGAGACGTGTTCGCTGCACCCACTCGCAACGCTGGCAAGCGAGTGGGCTATCGTAGTGGTGTATTTATTTGTGATTATGCAAATAAATGATATAATCAATATTTAAGAAATGTTACAAAACACTAATCAATAAAAAACTAAATAATTATAACCCTAATTGAAAATTTATACACTGTAGTGTAGATCAATTTCTTAATTTTATTTCCACTTTTGTAGTTTAGAATAACTCAAAAATAAATAATAAGTGATCAAAAACTTTGATTCTTTACCCAAAAAAGGGTGACCAGACGTCCCGGGTCTACATGTCTCAGATCGCACTACAGGCTATTTTGAGGGAAAAATTGCTCCAAAAAATTAATTATTATTAATCAACTATCGATTGTCCACTCTCGATAATAACCGTGCATTTTATTATTATAATACAATTCATGTTTATATAGTACTACTTGGCAAAGGCAATTGATGTGTTTTCGTAATGTTAAAAACAATTTATTACCTACTTAATGATTACATTGATTAAACATTTGTGGGTGTGTTCCAGTGTTGCCATTGTTAATTCCTCCAAGGTCGTGTTCAGACAGTATCTGTGTCTGAAAATGTCCTATATCTTCCCCATCGAAAGGAACGACTGAATTATGATTGATCACCAATCGACAACTATCCGCAACTTGCAGTTTATTAGTTATCAAAAACGTTGATTAATGAAATATTAATCAAATATCGATTGTCCACTCTCGATAATACAATTCATGTTTATATAGTTCTACTTGGCAAATTCAATTGATTTGTTTTTGTAATGTTAAAAACAATTTATTTCTTATTGATTACATTGATTAAAAATTTGTGGGTGTGTTCCAGTGTTACCATTGTCACTTCCTCCAAGGTTTGTTCAGACAGTATCTGTGTCTGAAGATGTCCTATATCTTCCCCGTCGAAAGGAGCGGCTGAATTATGATTGTTCACCAATCGATAACTGTTTACAACTTGCAGTTTATAAGTTATCAAAAACGTTGATTAAAGAATTTTTAAGCAAATATTGATTGTCTGTTCTCGATAATACAATTCATGTTTATATAGTTCCACTTGGCAAAGTCAATTGATTTGTTTTCGTAATGTTAAAAACAATTTATTCCTTATTGATTACATTGATTAAAAATTTGTAGGTGTGTTCCAGTGTTACCATTGTCACTTCCTCCAAGGTCTTGTTCAGACAGTATCTGTGTCTGAAGATGTCCTATATCTTCCCCGTCGAAAGGAGCGGCTGAATTATGATTGTTCACCAATTGATAACTACCCACAAGTGCAGTTTATTAGTTATCAAAAACTTTGATTAATAAAATATTAATCAAAAATCGATTGTCCACTCTCAATAATACAATTTATGTAAATATAGTTCTACTTAACAAATTCAATTGATTTGTTTTCGTAATGTTAAAAACAATTTACTTCTTATTGATTACATTGAATAAGAATTTGTGGGTGTGTTCCAGTGTTACCATTGTCACTTCCTCCAAGGTCTTGTTCAGACAGTATCTGTGTCTGAAGATGTCCTATATCTTCCCCGTCGAAAGGAGCGGCTGAATTATGATTGTTCACCAATTGATAACTACCCACAAGTGCAGTTTATTAGTTATCAAAAACTTTGATTAATAAAATATTAATCAAATATCGACTGTCCACTCTTGATAATACAATTCATGTTTATATAGTTCTTCTGTTCTTCTTGCCAAATTCAATTGATTTGTTTTCGTAATGTTAAAAACAATTTATTTCTTATTGATAACATTGATTAAAAATTTGTGGGTGTGTTCCAGTGTTACCATTGTCACTTCCTCCAAGGTCTTGTTCAGACAGTATCTGTGTCTGAAGATGTCCTATATCTTCCCCGTCGAAAGGAGCGGCTGAATTATGATTGTTCACCAATCGATAACTACCCGCAACTTGCAGTTTATTAGTTATCAAAAACGTTGATTAATAAAATATTAATCAAATATCGATTGTCTACTCTCGATAATACAATTCATGTTTATATAGTTCTACTTGGCAAATTCAATTGATTTGTTTTTGTAATTATAAAAACAACTTATTTCTAATTGGTTACATCAATTAAAATTTTTTGGATGTGGTCCAGTGTTACCATTGTCACTTCCTCCAAGTTCTTGTTCAGACAGTATCTGTGTCTGAAGATGTCCTATATCTTCCCCGTCGAAAGGAACGACTGAATTATGATTGTTCACGAATCGATAACTATCCGCAACTTGCAGTTATTTAGTTATCAAAAACGTTGATTAATGAAATATTAGTCAATTATAGATTGTTTACTCTCGATTATACAATTCATGTTTATATAGTTCGACTTGGCAAATTCATTTGATTTGTTTTCGTTATGTTAAAAACAATTTATTTCTTATTGATTACATTGATTAAAAATTTGTGGGCATGTTCCAGTGTTACCATTGTCACTTCCTCCAAGGTCTTGTTCAGATAGTATCTGTGTCTGAAGATGTCCTATATCTTCCCCATCGAAAGGAGCGGCTGAATTATGATTGTTTACCAATCGATAACTGTTTACTATTTGCTGTTTATTAGTTATCAAAAATATTGATAAATGAATTATTGATCAAAACTCGATTGTCCACTTTTGATAATACAAATCATGTTTATATAGTTCTACTTGGCAAAGTCGTGTTGTGTGTAGTGTTTTCGTAATGTTAAAAACAATTTATTACTTATTGATTACATTGATTAAAAATTTGTGTGTGTTCCAGTGTTGCCATTGTCACTTCCTCCTAGGTCTTGTTCAGACAGTATCTGTGACTGTAGATGTCCTAGATATCTTCCCCATCAAAAGGAGCGGTTGAATCATGATTGTTCAGTTCACCAATCGATTACTGTTTACAAATTGCTGTTTATTAGTTATCAAAAACGTTGATTAATGAATCATTATTCAATTGTCGATTGTCAACTGTCGATAATACAATTCATGTTTATATAGTTCTACTTGGCAAAATCAATTAATTTGTTTCCGTAGGCTAATGTTAAAAACAATTTATTTGTTATTGATTACATTGATTAAAAATTTGTGGGTGTGTTCCAGTGTTATCATTGTCACTTCCTCCAAGGTCTTGTTCAGACAGTATCTGTGTCTGAAGGTGTCTTATATCTTTCCCATCAAATGGTGCAACTGAATTATGATTGTTCACCAATCGATAATTGTCCGCACCTTGCAGTTTATTAGTTATCAATTACGTTGATTAATGAATTATTAATCAAGCATCGATTGTCCACTCTTGATAAAAGCCCTGCATTTAATTATAGCAATACAATTTATGTTTATATAATACCTCTTGGCAAAGACGATTGATGTGTTTTTATGTTAAAAACAATTTATTACTTATTGATTACATTGATCAAACATTTGTGAGTGTCGTTTCAGTGTTGCCATTGTCACTTCCTCCAAGGTCTTGTTCAGACAGTTTGTGTCTAAAAATGTCTTTAAAAACGACCTTCCATTCTTTTTTTAAAAATGGGAAATATATCTTCCCCATCAAAAGAAATGACATAATTATTATATTGTTCAGTGTTTACCAATCGATAACTGTCGGCAACCTACAGTTTTAAGTAATCAATTATGTTGATTAATTAATTATTAATCTTATAGTGTTTGTCCACTTATTGATTAATGTCGGCACCCCTACAATTTATTGTTATATTAATATTCATATTGTTTATATAGCAATAGTTGGTGGCAAAGTCAATGGATGTGTTTCAGCCATTTTAAATACTATCATTATTTAGCCTAGATTCTATGTATAGAATTTTGTTTTTGGGTGGGTTTTTCTTGTACCCTACCTCAGCCCACTATAGAGAAATAATTATGCAAAATTTATTTCTTTGTTGTGATCAACTACTATCCATATTTTTTGCTATGGTCAGCATACCAGTTGTGTTTGAATTCCACTTCTTTGTGACTTTGTACAAATATACATAGGTGTGATATTTGTGTAGTGGTGTAGACAATATTTTAATTTTTGTATTCTTTTACCATGGAAGTATGGGCCTAGGTCTACTTAATTTTTTATTCGGTATTATTGATTTTTTGTTGGAAAAGCTTACTTGTACTTCATTACAAAAATGCACTTGCTTCTCACTAGACATCAATAACTTGTATCAGTAGTAGCCTATATGTATTACAAACGGTACCTAATTTCGATTTTGAGGTTGGAGAATAGTTTGAAAAAATTCTACACAGGACGCCTACCTACCAGCATGCCATTAAATCAAACAATGTAAGGTTGGTAGGCTAGATAGATATTGAAAGAAAGAATGCTTGCAAGTGAAAAGTATTTAACTTGTAATTCAAATCTATCCATTTGTCAATTTGCACTTATATTGTAGGCTTGTGGGCTAGTGTAAGCATTTGTGTAGCCGATGAATGTTGTAGGTGTTATCGATGTATACTAGTTACAGTACAATAAATGTGTTTTAATTACTGTTAGTACAGATGTTGCCGTAGACTAGTTTTTGATCTTCAATTCAAATCGTATGTACAAACAAACTTATTTTGGGTTTCAACATAAATTTGAAATTGTATTTTATTTCTGCCTAAATGAGTTTATGATGAATTTGTTTAAATCTTTTAGCTGCCTAAGTTCTTACATCAAAATCTCCTGAATACTAATAATATTTTACTTGATAACTTGTTTTATAGATAATCAATAATATTATTAATGAAATAACATGTCCTACTCAATGCTTATGCCGTAAAAACATAATATCATAACATTTTTATATTATGTATATTATTCAATTGAATCTAGTTTCAATTAGGGTTCAATCATCATAGGCCTACCCATGTTGGCATCCATTTTAACCTAATATTTATTCGTAGACATGTAGCCATAGACCTAGTAAGCTTTGAAGCCACTTTATAAACTTTGTATGTTCACTAGGGATGCACACGATTATCGATATTATTGTTTGATAATCAATAATGGATATAATTTTGATAATTGATAACCAAAATTCATCATCAATTATTGAAATATCAAATAATTGGTCAATAGTGGCACAAACCAAACTCTATTGTGCCATGCACTGGCTGAGCTGATGGTGTCACACTGGAGATTTATTTTGTTGATTTATGTTAATGACATTACCATTTTGATAATCGATAATCATGCATCCCTAATGTTTACCTCACATGGCTAGAGTACTATTTAAGTGAAACAGTGTAAAAAAGTATGTTAAGTTAAAAGAAATGGAGAGGAGTCATGCTTCTCTCTCCCTTTGTACTCCACTGAGTTATAGGTAGATGTGTGTGGTAGATGCTGCTTACCTGTAATGAGTATTATGTTGTATATATTTAAAAATACCATTCACACAGGTAGGCTACTAGACTAGATCACTTGTTCAAAGATGAGACTGAATTACAGTATTACCTACATAATTTTGTGGATGACTGTTTGTTTTTGAAATCATGTTCAGATTTGAGATAGTTTCATAGAACATAACTTTTGCTTAAGTTTTATTTTTATTACTTCATTTTGTTACATTATATAGGCCTAGATATACTTTTGACCCATAGCCTAAGCAGTGGTGTAGTGGAGGGGACACGAGGGGACACGCCATGTCCCTTCCTAACTTGATCGGCCACTAGCGTGTCCACACCTAGAAGAGGGGCTTAACGCGGGGACACGCGCGTCTGCCCAATGTTTTAAAATAATTTTTGCATCGATTTGCCAATTCTACAGCTAACTACTAGATACAAACCAATAAAAAACTATGTTTTCTCGAATTTTATCTTTTCTAACATATCTCAGGGTAGGCCCCTGTTTTGAAATGTGAATGGAACGTGCCCCATTGAATTACAGTTACAGTTTTCAGAATGGACAAATGGTAGCCGAGCCCTATTGACAATGACTTCTAAAATAGCTGAGCTGCTCTTACAACCCCATCTCAACACAGGTTTTCCAGTAGCAAAGTAGCAGTTGAGTAGACAACATCAAAGGATTTTTGGCAATGCAGGCATAAATAAACTTTAAAAAATGAAGCTGTTTAAACAGGCACAAATAGGCGCGTTTTTTAGTGCGAAACATTGGAAGAGAAGTGACGCATCACGAGACAATACGGAGGATGTTACATCAGACTCTAGTATTCAGAAGGATAATAAAAAAACGCATGAACAAAAGGTAAGGTGTTAAAAAATATTTTGTAGAGTTCGGTTGTAATCAAGTTATAATTTACGTCAGCAAGTTAAGATTACTCCCATATTTTAGTGGTCAACTTTATTATTTTTCCAAATGTCTTTAGGCCTATAATAATTAATTAAATAATTTAAGCAACGTAACCCTACAAATATAAATTCAAACTTCAATATAAAAATGCGCACTTCGTTGTTTGTTAAATGTTTTTTAATCCCTTCTGTAAAATAGTCTGAAATATTTGTTTAGTATTGTGCGTTGTTATAATGTTTGATACATTTTTGATACAATCATTTATTTATCAGGGAAATATGTTCGAGGCGTCATTGTCAACATGCACAATTGAGCCATGACTTCGCCGCGCCGGATGATTTATTGTTTGTGTCCTATAATGTTACGGGAGGGGACGGGAGGTCTAAAGTTCGATTCCAGCCGTCAGCAATTCTGTATGAAGATTTTACAGCCCCTCCTCGAGCAGATATTGGCAAATACTAGGACTGCATCTTACAGGAAGCTCTGATTATTCATTCCCAAGTAGGCCTACCCTCATTTCCATTGTTAAATATGAAGAGGGGCACACAAACAAACATTAAACGCTGATTTTTTAAATATTTATTTACCAAATACCAATGGAGCTCCAGGTGCACACAAAAAACTACTATGTTTTGGAATTTTATTCAGCCTACAACTTTTTTCTAAAACGCACCAAACGCACTCTAAAAACCTGTTTAAAAAAATTTCGCCTGCGGTGCAATTTGTTGGGGGCTCTGCCCCCCAAACCCCCCGTGCTTGGTTCGAGTCACCACAATCAGACCGCGTGTCCCTTGTTAAAAATTTAGGACTACACCACTGAGCCTAAGTACTTACATTATGATACACCTATGAGCAATTTTTTGGCTTCATCTTGTGTGCGTATAAGGTTATTATTGCCTGAAATCAGGACACTAGTGCAATGCAACGGCAGTTTTGCAAAAAAATACAAACAGGCAATTTAACTTTAATCAGGTTGGCATCCCTGCCTTGTGGTATTTCCAATGATATTTATCATCTATAGTAGGCTAGATCCCCAGTCATTGGTCCACTGGCGTGTCAATTAGAAGCCATCTTGAATAGGTCAGTTTGTATGTTAAAGTAGGTTGTAACAATTTGTGGCCCAAATATTTTTCAAGCATGCTGTCGGGTTGACAGGTGAGCATATTAGCCATTAACACCAAATGATTACTAAATTCCCTTATGCAATAACTTCTTATTGTTTCTATTTGGGCATACCCATGCTGCACAAGCTAAAACCATATCAAAACAATCCAGAAAAATACTTAATTGCATTTAAAACATAATGTCAAGCATAATTTGAAACACCAAATCGTCATCTTGAATAGGTCAGATTGACGCTTCAATTTGGTACGCTAGCGCTTGTACTGACGTATTTGAGACTGGGGATCTAGCCTATGTTAAATATCATTGAGTATTTCATTCACATGTAGGATAATGTTTGTAGTACAAAGGGAGGAAAGAAGAGAAATTGTAGTTAATACCTTTACAGTAAGTAGTGAGTATCAACATTCTAAGACTACTGAATCTGATGCATAGTACGTGCTTAATGTTTGATGACTGTGTAGAGCTTGAATGAATGTATTTATACTACACTGTCATTATTTAAAGTTGATAACAATTCTATAATAATAATAATAATAATAATAATAATAATAATAATAATAATAATAATTGGAAATAATTTTTTAACAAAATAAATAAATGTTAGTATACCGTACTGAAAATTGTGAATGTTTCAATAGTTGTATTCAAATATATGTGTGTACTTAGTTATTATACATCAATCATGATACAATATATTTATAATTAAATGTAATCAATGTGCATCTACTTTACACGTCATTGTATTGTATTCTACTAATTAAATTGTGTTTATGAATAAATATATTGTAATGTAATAAAAGACTGCATATTATTTTACAGACCATCTTTCCTTATTTTGTAAGTGGACATATGATTAGTTCAAAATATGGCAAACTATGATTGACTTATTTGTGAAAAGTTTATTTTTATTTATTTATTTATTTATTTATTTATTCATAGTCAATTTAGATGATTTACATTTATTAGTTATACATGCCTTCATTGGCACATTGACCCTTTTAGTGCTTAGAATGTGATTATAAATTTTCTTATAAAAATAAAAATATTGATAAAGAGCAGTGTTATGTCCAATAAACACTTATTTAAAGAATACATACCTGTTCTACTATAGTTTCTTTTATCTAAATACTGTTTCATTACTCTCGTTTTTGCTGATAAAATTTGATGAACGTGCTTAGTTATTAAC
Source organism: Sweltsa coloradensis (assembly GCA_024449915.1). Classification (NCBI taxonomy): domain Eukaryota; kingdom Metazoa; phylum Arthropoda; class Insecta; order Plecoptera; family Chloroperlidae; genus Sweltsa; species Sweltsa coloradensis. The sequence continues at coordinate 416,364 of JAMZAV010000204.1, forward strand.
TTATTAGTTTAGATTGGAGAAGGGTTGACAGGTTGGGAAAGCATAGAGAACATAAAGCCCAGCCTGAAGGGTTGGGGGTGATAAAACTTTTCACCTGCTGATGACAACTGCAGCTAATTATAAGTTGTTAGTTACCTTAATCCACAACGCGTTTCGTCCTTCTGGGACTTTTTTCTTTTTTCTAGGGATTTTTAAATAAGCTGCAGTTGTCATCAGCATGTGAAAAGTTTTGTCGCCTCCAGCCCTTCAGGCTGGCCCTTATGTTCTTTCCCGGGCCTTCAAAGTCCAACTCGCTACCTTCCCATGGTTTGGCCTGTGAGTAGGGGAGTAGTGTATTCCCCAAAACTAAGGGCGAGCTCTGGCCGGTTGGGGTGCGTGTTGCAAAGAGAGCTTACGTGCAACTTTTTATCACACCTTTCTTCATTCACACAGCCTTACTCATATTTATTTTCTTCTTTCACTTTTTTCGTCTCCATACTTGCCGGCCCTCTCTGCAACGAGCACTCCTCCGTTCCACCCCAGTTTAACCCATCCTATCCAACATCCTCACTCCTACCCATTAACTCCCCTCGTCTTCCCTTACGTTCCTCCCATTGGAAAGAAGAAAACATGGTGGTAATCCACAATTATGGAAAATTAAAATTTGGAAGATTCCAATACACTTGACATGGGCACTGATAACTCTACTGTTGAGTGCCCTAAAACAACATTAACTAACTAACTAACTAACTAACAATGCTTTCCCAACCTGTCAACCATTCTCCAATCTAAACTAAACTAGCCAGTTGGTCTTTTCCAAACTAATTGTAACATGCTTAGTTATTAATTATTTATAAATATACTATAATCGTAACACACAACAATTTATAGTAGAGGTTCGCCTTGTGGGTTGTGTCTCGGTAGCTCAATTGGCTAAAAGCACTGGTACGTAGAGCCATTGGTTACGAGTTTGAGCCCCAGTCTGGGCACTTTTATACGACAATTATTTTTATTCAATATACCGATATGTAAAGTATGTGTGTGTGTTTGTGTGCACATACATTTTGTGAGTATTAATCTGTGTAGAGTGATTTACTATTTAAACATAGGCTAGGCCTACTTGTTTTCATGGTGTATCGCATATTACCCTTTCAGAATCTTGAAGTGACTGGACTGATGGTCCATCATCAGCATCTGGTAGAGCTAATCTTCAAGATTTGCCACAGGAGAACTCTTACACCAAGCATCTTACAAGAAACCACTGGCCCGCTAATGACGTAAGTATAAACTATTTCCTGTGTGTGCTTCTCCCAGAGGTTGTCGGCCAACTAGCCGTCCGCGGTGGCTCATGCGATTAGGACGCAGGTTGAAAGCGTATGACACTATATGGGTACGTGGGTTCGATTCCAGCATAAGGCATGGGTTTTTGTAATTGACCCACTACCACATCTATCACCCCTCATTGTCTCAAATTGCAATAATTGCATTATAGACAAAAAAATATAGTCATCTAGGAGAAGTAAGGTGGTGCACACGTTTGCTCTACCAGATGCTGGACCTACACTTGCAGATGCAGAAACGGGTGATACTTCGTGAAAACGGGTATGTTATAAGGCCATATCACACCCCACGTATTAATACCCGAAAAACGTATTCACATCATAGGCCTACTTTGTTTGAAAATTTCCATAACAACATAGATATATTATTATTATTATTATTATTATTATTATTGTTGTTAATGAATTATTATTCACTTATATAATTAATTATATGTGTAATAAAGAGATGACATTGGATTGGATGGTAAAAATTAGAACTGATTCTAGCCCTCTGGGACAATTAGGTTAACTCGAATCCGGATTCCGAAGTTGTGTCCGTGTCTTTAGAAGGTGTTTGATCGATAGGCACTTCATCCTTGCACGGGGGGGAGGGGGGGGAGGAGGGGCTGCTATTTGCTTCTCCATACTCTACGCTAGTCGCTTTGAAACAAAAATTGATTTTCCATCTTGGCTGAATAATCTATAGCCAAACTATCATTATCCTGGATCCATCTTTAGCTAAATTGGGTTGTAGTTTTAAAGTTTTTAATTGTCATCCTCATAAGTACCGGTAATACAATACTATTTATAAATATAAATAATATGTTGTTTCCTAATGAGTGCATGCAGGCAAAGAACCTTCATTAGGCATAATCTAGTTATAGTTATGGCGAAAAGTGTGTCCGATTTAGTTAAGTTTAATTAAGAGGAAATACGTAGCGTGGTTTGCAGCAGTGGTGAATAAGCCTAGGCCTACTGTTACTTTTCTGAGTACATTTTATTTTCCCACTGCCTAGCAGTTGGAAGAAAGTTCCAGAAGCTTCCGCTCGTATGTCGGCAACCAACTCTTAAAAAACGGTGTGTCTTAAGCCATGGCAAAGATTAGTCATGTGGCGGTACCTACATGGTGTCTAGAAGGGGGCTTTGCTGCCCAAGCTACCCCGTTCAACAAGCAGGTTTCAACTGTAATTAACGTTAAATTTAGGTACATTAGTTAGGTGAGTAGGTTTTAAGTAAAGTTAGTTTTTTTTTTTGTTTTTGTTAACAGAAAATTGGAAACTTATTTTGGACCTACGGTTCCTGTTCCAAACCTGCTCCCATGTTAAACGTGTAGCGTGGCAGAAGACTTGGCCTTTAAAAAATATGATATTTTGGGTATATAGGCTAATTAAAAAATATATATATATATATATATATATTTGCCAAATAAATAAATAAATCCGTATTTACATTGATTAAAGAAGGCTATAGCATTTAGAGTCTAGCCTACCCACTCAGTCACACAACTGATTTTCAGTGGGGGACAGTATAAACCAAAGCGACCAAGCCAACCCTGCAGGCCCCGACGCAATCAACGAGTGAACGATAATCAATCAAAAATAAAATAAATACTAAATACATATAAATAAATAAAATATATTTTTTTTAGTGTTTTATTGTAGGCCTACTGTTCACACAGCCTTGTAAATAATAAACAATATAATTCGAGTGGAAAGGGTTGACCAATGCTGGCTGATACACAATTCATGTTTTATACGAATATAGAAGAAAAAGAAGAACACGAGTTATAGTTGAGACTGACTGAAAGACAGCAGCGAATTTGGGTTTTCGTATGAGAGAAAATGGCATCGCACAAATTTGCCTGGATGGCTACTGAAAAGGGCCAAAGATTAGTTTTTACTGGAATAGCTTGCATTGGAGGCGGGCTGATTTGTTTACATATTGTGCCAAAGACGTTGCTATTGAATAAATACAAGGACTTTTTGCAACAGTATAAGTAAGTTAGGTTATGTACGTCCATTAGGTATCGGCTGCCGGAGTAGCTAGGCTAGACCTAGGGCCTAAACCCAAAGCCTAAGCTTAGGCCTAGCATTTGCTTTGTGTATGAAATATTTTCATGCACATAGTGTAGGTAAATGTATAGGCTAGGCCTAATTCATACACAGGCCTAGGCCTCCATGGCCATCAAGACTTCTATCTTTGGATTATAAACACAAAGCTATAATAGGCCTAGGCCTAGGTAGGCCCTAAGTGTGTAGGGTTGCCTAGGCTAGCCCTATCCTGGACTTGGGCCCACCCTAACTGTAGGCCTAAGGGTTGATCTACAATAGCTCAGGAACGAGGCCCGGCAACATTAACTGTAATATTGGCTATGGTTGAACAATGCCCAGTGACAAGGGTTGTCATACGTCCCGGTTTTGGCGTGACAGTCCCGATTTTCAATTTTAAGTCCCGCGTCCCGCCAGTACACTAAGCGGGACACAATTGCCCCGCTTAGTAGAATTGTTTTCGATCATTTTTTGTGGTTTTCTCGTTATGCACTACAAAAACAACAATATTTTCATTCATTCAGTCCTGGATTTTTTCTGAAACGCTCAGAACGGACTTTAAAAGACTAAAAAAAATCTCCTACAGTGCTATTGTTGGGGGGCTCTGACCCCCAAACCCCATGCTGTTTTTGCCTAGAAAGATTAGTTCCTCTACCTTGAATTTAAATTATGGCAACCCTACCAGTAACAAGGCACAATAATGATAACTTGAAGCTATTGCTGGGCTGTTGTAGAGCATCCTTAAAGGGGCTTTTAACCGCTAAATTTATTTTTGATCATGTATTCTTTTGCGCAATATCAATCAAACATGACCCATGATACAATGTAAATCGAAACCTGTAAGCTGTTATTATTTATTGTAGTTTTCGGCTCTCTTCCGCGGCGCGTGTTGCACTGTCAGTCTCTCGAGGCACTTTTGTTGCAACTGTACAGCCGCTACGCCGTGAGTCGAGCTAGCCTGACGCATGAGCTCATAAATAATCACGATCCACTTGCCCTCAAATATTTTTTTAGATATGTTTCCAGTTCCACAGTTGTCAATTGTAAACGGTCCGCGTGTGTAGTATATAGCAAATTAATATTATATATATATATATATTATATAATATATATTAATATATATGCAAATATATAATATTATATATATATGCCACTTGTATTCGGTAGGGTTGCCAACTCTGACCACGGGAAAAACCGGCCTTCCGTGTAAATTCGTGGGAAAGAGACCAAGCACGCTATAGTTGGAGGCAGAGCCCCCTAACTATAGCGCCGCAGGCGGAAATTTTGAAATTCAGCTTTTTAGATTGCATTTGGTGCGTTTTAGAATAAAGTGGTGGGCTGGACGATATACCAAAACAATGTAGTTTTTGTGCAGTCAAAACTGGAAAACCACCAAAAATAAAAAAGTCACTGAGGTAATAGGCCTAGGTTATAATATTACATTCGCTGATATGCCGAGTAGGCCTATTCATAATTCGAGTAGGCAATGGGCATATTTTTATTTATAATTTATGCCTAAGGATAATAGATTCCAAATAAACCACGAATAATTTTTTTTGTCTTAATTTCAATTTGTCATATCACGATTCTCAAAGCAGTAAATTAATATTACGTTAACAGCATTAACAGATTTAAAGGAATTATGATCAATTAACAAGTTTACTTCTTAATCGTGAATGAGTATTTAGCAGTTGATCTTGCTGCTTGAAGGAGAGTCTTGTTGGACTTTATTTTTTCGCGGAGAGTCAATTTCATCGTTAAATTCGTGCACAAACTTCCCGTATGAACGGCATTGACAGTGGACTGCAGTGCAGTGTCATTGAATACACAAAGGCAGTGTGGCAGTCTTTAGCCAACCTTGCGTTGTTCGCTGTCTGGTGAGGGGGTTGGCGGTTTAGGTGGGAAAGGGGAAGTGGAGAAGAACAATGTTTACTAATTAAGTGGGATTTGGGAAACGATGATCAGGATGTTTTTTAAATATTTATTTTAGTTTTTTGTGTATATTTAGTAATATTTTTAGTATAATGGGTTATTTACGTAAAAAAACCGGCAACACTATTGCCGGTCGAAGGGACTGACCGGCAGCCGGCCAAGTGGGGCAAAAACTGGCCGGTTGGCAACCCTATTTTCGGGTAGTCCGTGTGGTTTTATTTTATTTATTCTAACGTTTTGGGCAGTTCTCTCTGCCCATTTTCAAGGAAATTAAACATAAAACAATATAAAAAACAAACAAAACGTTACTTCATAACAAACACTGCAACTAGATACATAGACAAAAACTAAATTCATTAATGATACTTAGTAGGCCTACTACAAGGCTAGTTCACATGTGAACATCAAGATCTTGGTACTGTTAATGACCTCAGCGAACGATAGAGACCAGTGGTCAATGATCAACAGGTTTGGTATTAATCGACGTCGAAATAAGGTGACAGGGAAACCTGGAGGGACGTCACACGAAAAAATGAATGATAGACAGTCAACTGAAATCTCGTTAGTTCAACTTTTTTTGTGAACGCGTGGAGCCAGTTCTGCCTGTTCAGTCATTCACTGTACAAGACCTTGTTTACAATGACGGGCGCCTGAACATCCTATACACATAGAAATATAACAATAAGTAGTGCCAACCAGGTATCTGCTGGCAACTTTGGCAGCCCTTTCTTAGCAAGATCTTGTTTTATCTCTATCACGTGATATAAAAATACTATAATAATATAATATATATATATATATATAATATAAGTTTTAAAGAATGACAAATTGAGTGAAATATATACAAAGTTCCACTTATATGTCATCTCATGTGTACGGATGCAATACAAAAAAACTAAACAGGAAGTAAATATAACAAACACGTAATTTAACCAAAACTTGTATTGATTTTAACAGCGGCAATGCGACATTACACGTTCAACGAACATAATTCATTCATATATTATAAAACATAGCACATTTTATTACATGTGTAGGTCACAATTCAACATTTCTTCATAAATTGTCCAAAACTTAATAAAAATTGAAATTGAAACAAGCATGTTTTAAAAATTATCATTGCAGTGTTGTTTCATACTCAGATTTATAATGCACCAACAGCATTTAACACATTTAAGAAGTTATAGGGGCCTACGGTACCAGCTAGGGCGAGCAGAAGCGTCTTCTGCTCAAGGGTTCTTCTGCTTCTGGGTTCAATGCCCAGACGGAATGGATTTTTATTCCCAAATATTGTCAGTAGTACTAGTATGGGGTAAGGTTCATTAAAAGAATACTCTTTTATATTTGCTTTCGATGACTGACGAAATATTTGGAGCAAAAAACAGTTCGGGCTACCAATTGTGAATCGTTGTTCATATAACCGAACTTTGATAAAACCATTCAGATTTAGACACAGGCTCTTCCCTTGGCTATTTCCCGCGCCCATCCGCGCGAAAGCTGACATCGGGTTTTGCCATTAGATAATATCTTCTTTATTAGGTCCAGCTGTGTTTATAATACCGATCTGTGTATACCACAAGACTGGGTTGAGCAACTGCACTTACCTAATGCGTGTTTTTAGTGGGGGGGGGGGGGGGTTAACTCGCTTTCAAGAAACAACTTTCAGTGGAGATTAATCTAATGTGTTCGTTTGGTCTAATGTGAAAACGTCTATTATTCTGCTTCTCATATTGGACCAATGGAACTGCGGAAACCCTTGTTGTTTTTTTTTAAGTCTAATACATAAAAAATATTTTATCTTGAAGCTCAAAATAAATATATTTTTATGTCTTGTAGGAGGTAAAAGCGTTCCCACTTAAATAGCTTTTATTTATTTTATTTATTTATTTATTTATTTATTTATTTAACGTCTATCCTATTCAGTTATAAAAACTGATTTACAAAGGAGGACAACTAAATAAATCTAATAACATAGATGCAGAAACAACAATAAAGTACATTTTCGTTAATATTTGAAATAGTAGCATTACAACAACAATGCATTAAACACAACAATTTTGGTAACAAATTTAAAAAAAATATTATATGCATTTAATGAATGAATCAAATATAAAAAAGGGTGGAGAATGAAAAGAAAAGAAAGGAAAAAAAACAAAAGGAAAAAAGAAAGAAAAAGATAAAGAAAAAAAAGAGAAAAAAAAGAAAAAAAAGATTAAAAAAGAAAAACGAAAAGAAAAAAACTGATTTATTAGACGATCCCACTCAAATGAATATGAGGTTTGCCAAAAATCAGGAACAGCAAATCAGGGAGTATAATCAAAAACTTTCGCGGAAGAAACCACCGAACGCGAAATCTTTATTCTTGTGAACTCAATCTTCATTTTTGTGTTCAAATCTTGACTCATGTATATAATTATATCAGATATATAATTATTTAAAATTATTCATGTCAAACTGATCAAAAACTCAATTGTTTTTGCCCAAACAGTTCACAAACTGACGGTACGCTTCATGTAGGGCCTATTAATTATGTTTAGAACTGGTTCGATCGCATACGTATTGTTTTTCCGTTTTGTAATAATAGGTAAGATACGGCATAACGTGAGGTAGACAAAATTCAGTTTTTAAATATTAGTTGGTCGGTATAAACTGTCACACTTTTCACAGCAAAGCAGTTACTTCCTGTCTTCCACACAGCAAAGACTCATCCTCACATTTCCACCAGTTTTTCTATCGACTCTTGATGCCGTCGCTGGCACTTTTTATGAACTCTTCTTTAGATTTTTCTTTATCTGCCAATTACGCACCTTTACCATCAAAAAATATACGAGGTGCAATAATCACAAATCACAATAACTAATAAGTCAACAGACAATAACTGGCATTATGGCATACCGCATATCACTGACTCATTATAGTCATTGGCTTGCTATGCAACGCGAGAGCTCGTGTCCGACAATCCGAGTCTCCCCCTTCCTACGCGACATTTCCCCGCCACAGTCAGTCACTCTGCGAGGCGGCACAGCAACGATCAAAACGAAATGCAGCACAGAGTTACATACCTGTGGTAATCCGCGGATTGGAACTGAATGAGAGCACTTATCAGAAAACCAAAGAGCACACTATTTACAGGAAGGATTGACGATTATGTGGTTGCAAAATATAATTTTTCTGAGCAAAATCCTCCAATGTCACGGGGGGTAAAGATCATTGCAATGTTATTTCTTATGGGAGATTTTTTTTTTTTTTTTTAATTTTTTTTTTGGAGATGGGACCTAGCTCGAAAATAACCAAGTTCTGCAATTTTTTCCCGGGTCGTAGTAACCCCGATTTTTTTTCTTTTACTCGCTAAATTCATTTCTAATAAGCATAGCATACATCAAATATGAGATTTTGGATTTGCGCTTAAATACCCCTTTAAAGGTCAATGCACAATTGCCTGGAAGCCTAGGCAGGAATGATAATGGGAACAATACCGAACGATAACGTAAAGGAAGTTTAATCTCATGTTAATTTACAACACAATCCACTTGTAATAAAACTTGCCATTCCTGTAGGCCTATCCCGGTAATGGAAACGGAAACTTCAACAAGTTTTAACTTTCCATAACTGTCGGGTCCTGGACATTGCCGACACCAGGGTGTGGGATTTTTTAAATTTTTATTAACAAAACAAAAATCATGATTTATTTGATTTAAATCAACTTTTTGATTTAGGCCTAAATCAGATTTTTTCAGTTTTTTTTTTATTTATATCGGATTCTTATTGATTTAAATCAACAAAATCAGTGTGTCAAAATTTGTCAAGTTGATGAGCGGATCACATTAAGTTACTTTCACAAGCGTTTCAGAAAATATAATTCAAAAATTATTTTAAGGAAAACTTTGTCTAAATCAGTTAGAACTCTTGTGTTTGTTGCTCAAAATTAAGAAAAAGTGCATTTGATTTAAATCAATGATTTAAATAGGGATGACTTCGGGTCAAAAAATCCGGAACCGGTTCCTAAACATTAAAATTTTGTTTAGATAAAACATAATATTTATGTGACACTTACTGAAGCGGCTTTCCATTCGTTTGAGGTTGAACTGCATGGCGTGTCCTTGAAAATACGTGTATGACACAACCTCTGCAGGGTGGCAACTACCGACTGCAGCATCGTCTAGCTGCCTCATTCTTTGTTTTTTGGGATGATTGGGTGATTCATTCATTGACTGGTAAATTATGACTATTAATTTATTATTAATTTATTATGTACACAGATCACAGATATAGGAGAGTTATCTTGAATAAATCAATTGCCACTACATTATCTAGGCCTTGTCTTTGTGTGAATCATTGTGAATTGTGATGCAGAAGTAGAAGGGATCTTGATGTGTCTGGCGCTAGCCTTGATCTGCTCTTCGCAATGATACGGCCAGCCACCAGGCCAGGCAACGGCGAAAGTGGTGGGTCGTGCGCGTGCCGCGTACGCATGCGTCTTCCAGCAGTATCGTACAGACAGCATTCGAAAAAATAGAGCCGGTTCCGAAAAAGGGAACCGGATCTTAATGGAACCGGTTTCCGGGTACCCATGAAGTCATCCCTAGATTTAAATCAAAAACACCCTGGCCGGAACCAATAAGAAATAAGTTGTTCTTGGCCTGTTAAAAGTGTACACTATTTTATCAGCTGATTGATTGTTAATACCTAGGCCTACGCAAGTAGTATTCAAAATAAACTAAATAAAAATATGTGGAATAAGAAAATATACTTAACGTGCTTAGTAATATTTTATTTGTTCTCATCGGCTGGATTCACAGGCTATATTGTGCAAAGCCCTTAACGTTACCGTCTTCCTGTTATTGTTCATGTTATTGTATCGACCTTAAGCCGTAAGCCTAGTGTACTCGAGGTCTAGGCCCCTTTAGACTTGACATTTGCAATTGCAAGGCCCATTGAGGCAGTTTGATGGCTCAAGACTAGGGCTCCCATTCGTACCATTTTAGCCGGGATAGTCCCTTTTTTGAGGTGGTGTCTCGGCAATGGCGACTCGTTCTATTGTGGGCTAGTGCTGTGGCACTACCACCATTAATCATCCATCTCCATTTAACTGAATTTTTGGTAAGTTCAATATGTAGCCTATGTATTGTATTTAAAATTAAGTACTATTTAAAAGTATCCACGTTCGTCGCTGCAGAGATGGCGCTGATGGGTCAACCTTTTCAGACCGCTTAGTACTTAGTGGTGACGGTTTTTTACCAAGCTTATGAAGAAACCTGCAATGCGCTCCGTGCGGAATTCAATGACTTTTAAGCCCTTTTAGCACGTAGTGAGAGCGACAGGGAACGACACCGGTAAAATGAAACACAAACCGGTCTTCTGGCGCTATTGGGACGCCTGCACTCGGGCTAGGCTCGCCCACTAGCCACACACCCTTGCAATCACTTCACTGTCTTCTGCGTTTTCATTCAGTTATTAAAATCAAGAAGTTCATCAGTTTTCAGCCAACTGTGGTCTACAGCAGTCGCTGTTAGAGTTAGACAATGAACACTGAATAGTTTGTTGGAACATAGCTTCCATAATCATTGTACAGTAGAAAAGTCAAATGTTAATTTAAACTCTGTTCAGGCTGACACCTTGTTTACAAATAGTGCAGAAATTTCCTAATAAAGGTAGGCCTAAACACCATATTATCAACGTACGTACCAAAACAAGTATTACACTGACTTTAACTGGCTCAGTGGCATGTGACAAACAAAATGCATTATTTTACTTTCCTTCTTTATTGTTAGGGGTGGGGGTGGGGGGAAATGTTTCTTGGACACAGACTGGGGTTACCAACTTTGTTCATATCAAATCAAGAAGTTCTAAGAGTCCACCATGAACCCATATGCTTGATTTACATTTGCTGCAGGGGTGGACAAATCCACTCGAAAGTTAGGGGCCATCAAAAATAAGTAGTGGTCAGTAGTTTCGCGATACAGCCGGGGGCCACGTCGAAACCTCAGCCGCCAGAGGCAAATTCTGCGAAGGCTTGACATTTTTGTGGATTGCATTAGGTTTGATTGCCCAAAACGTGATTTAAAGCAAATTTGTATTAATAATAACTTGATGAAATAGTGAGCCAATGTTGCAATTATTTAAATGAAAAATACTCACCAATATATGCTGCAAGGTGCTCGTTTTATGCCACCCTTTTTGGAAATTTTTAGGATTTTCTGGTACTGGTAGTCGCTAAGTTAGTGGTAGTCTGTCGGGACCTTGCACGTGTCACTGTCCTGTGGTATCAAAATACCAGTTTTCCACAGATTTTGTTGAATTAAAATTTACAAAATTTGGACCATTCATGTTTATCGTCCCAGATTGTATCGAATTATAACATTCGACCTAAATTTGTGATGATGATAATAATAATTTGTGTTAATGTTCATTGTGCTGAATCCTCTCTCACAATTGGCAGTGGAGGTTGGTAGCACAGCTATTAGACCAAGTAGTTTGCCTAAGTTAGGAAACCGGTCATGCATGCTTACAATTTTTTTCCAGCAGGTCTTGCAGATGCAATTTGTGACCAAACACTTAGAACTCATACCACTCTCCCACGATTTCACTCATAGGCCTAATAATAATTTTTGCTAGTACGTGTAGGCCCTACAGTTCTCTGGAAAAATAAAAAATTGTATACACTTAAGTTGGCCAATTGTTCACCTTAATTTGTATTGTTTTATAAGATTATAACTAGTAACTTCTTTAGATTTTAGAATAGCTGTACATTATATTGGATTCACATTGCTAAATTGAGAATTGAGAAATGAAATATAATATTCTCTGCGCTCTATATTATTTTATAACTGCTTTAGTTAATTACTTTTAGATTGTATTTTAGTTTATAGATTTATTTGTTTGTTGTGCATAATGTGTTAGTTTATTAATGTATTAATAATAGTACATTGTAAATGGTGGTTGGCTATGCCCTTTTATTCTTGTTGCCATCAATATGCTCTGTAGTCTAATGTGGTCTAATAACTGGTATAATTGAAATAATACAATAATAATTGGAATTGAAAATAAATAATAATAATTTACTAATCACAGTGGTCTGCCTACTAATCAGACATGACTTTCTACCCGTTGTGCCAGCTCTAGCTTAACTTGGGTTTAAACAGTTATGTTTATATTATATTATTATAACACACGGTCACACCTCTTGTGCTTTGTGCTTAACCGAATATTGCCTACGTACCTTTAGGAAATTAAACCTTGAGCTAGCGCGGCAGAACTCAAAAGGCCATGTTGTGTAGGGCATATACACAAGTTTTGCTGAGGTTTGTCACAATTTTCAAACTGACAGACCTTTTTTTGTTGTTTTCTTTTTTTAGGCCTACTGTGGATGTGCAAGTGGTAGATTCAAGAGCAAAATTGCGATTGAATGTTTACCGATACACACACCCACAGGCCACAGCTATCTATTTCCAACAGCTATGCTTACCTGACTCTATTGTCCACAATATTTCTCAGTCCCCCAGGAACTACGCAATTACTGAAATGTGGAAACTTTCAAGTTGCAGCAAAGTTGGCACCCACAAAATTTTATTTACCAATAACATAGTGATAGGTAGGCCTTTACAAGAAGGCATACAATGAAAATTGAATTGCATATCCATCCATATATGTACCATTGTGTTCTTATATCCTAACAAAAGTGACAAAAGTGGTAGGAAGGTGCACTATGAAAGAAGGTATAAGCTGAACTTGTTAATGGGAAATCGAATCCATATTAACTCGTTAGGTTCCGGTATGTTTAAAGTGATCAAGATTAAATAGTTATCGAGTTATTATTAAAGTTACTAAAAATTGGCAACTCATTAGGCATCCGATAAGTTACTACTTACTACGGTACTATCCAACCCTGCAGAAAAGATAAGACGAGTACAGTACGTCATTATTGAATATTGACCAATGTTTTTCTAAACAGAATCCTCCATGGCCACGGGCCACAAAGAACGTTGCAATGTTATTTCTTGGGTCATATTAGGTAGTGATGCATGATATGGCGTAGTAAGCCAAAAATACGGGTACTTTATATGAAAAAAAGATTTCTTATGCAAAATTTTTGTTGATTGCCCTAGTTCGAAAATGACCTAGTTTTACTTTTTTCTCCCGGGTCATTGTAAACCCAATTTTTTCTTTTACTCTGTAAATTGTTGATTGATTTGATTTGATATTGCTTAACGTCTCATATTAATGCACTAAGGCTATTCGAGACCATGAGTGGTGATAGTATGAACAAAAGGGACGAGGGGAAACCCGGTACCGGTATGTAAGACTTTTCGAATAGTACCAAGGGGGCCAACGGCTTAACGTCCCATCCGAAAGGATGGTATAACCTTGACAGTCATATAGGTTCCTCCACTAACCCGGATTGCTGAGCAGACGTCGAGGAGGACGAAACCGTTACACTAGCTCTCGAACTCTCCATCTGTTCTAACCAGCGATTTACGTGTGTCTCAGGGCAGAGCGTTCACCCACTCTCCCCCTGACCACGCCCGAAGGCTGCTTAACTTCGGTGTTCGAGTGGGAACCGGCTAAACGACCTCGGCTAAACCGCTGGCTGCTATAAATAGTTAATTACATAACTCATTATCCTTTGTTAAATAGGCTAGAGATCTTTAGTAAATTGAGATAAGTGGTAGAACTAGATTTTTGATTTAGTGAGATGTGCTTGAACTTGGGAGCAATTGATTTTAGTGCACTAGGGCCGATTTCTAACCGGAATATGTCTTGGCTAAGTTGGTGTTGTGTTGGTTTTTGCTTTGCAACATGTTTTACAAGACAAATTAAATACAACAAGATAATTTAATTGATTGGTATATTTTTTTAGGATGGGTGTTGAAGTGCCTGTACCACCAAACCTGTGCACTATGGTAGATCAAGTAATGGATGACATGGACATTCAACCTCTCACTAAAAAACTAATTAAACCATTCATGATCTTTGGCTTCGATATTGTTCATGTCGGTACAACAACTTCAAAATATGGTGCTATTCTTGGAATACCTTCAGCTTTTGCCTGCGAGTCAACTGATAACGAGGACTTCAAACACTTACTTGTAAATACACGTTCGTCATTAGATGTTATCATATTGCCATGTATTTTTTTTTTGTATTTGACAGCTTGTCCCTTTCATTCCAGGTGAAAAATCAACCAGTCCAAGAAGAATCTAAGTACGTAAAAGATCTCAAACAGGCATTGGTGATGTCTCCTGAAGCCAAGAAATTTGCTATTGCTCGTGAAATTGCTGCCTCCCAAACTGTGCAACCATATCTTAATGGCTTCTATCCAGTTGCTGTCATACTGGGTATCTACAGTTTTACACATTCATTAAACCAGCGTATGAACCTTTTTGCTCGACCCCTAAGTCTGCGCTGCGCCCTATATACCATCATGGGTTCTTTTGGATTTGGAGTATGGGCATTCTTGAATGATTTTAGTACCGTTCACTTTGATACAAAAGCAGATAAACAAGTGAGCCAGCTAGGCAAGGACTACATTAAAGGGGGCGTGGAATTTTACACTAAAACTTTGGAACGTAACGTAGCACTGCGACATTTACTGGGTAAAGAAGGTGAGAAGCTATATTCAGTACTGGGAAATGATGTGTTTTTCCTCAGGCAAAAGCGATTACCTCTTATTCACAGAAAGTATTTCATGGAGGTTAAACTGAATGATATTATGGCTAGTCAAGATGAATCCAATCCATTATAGTTACATGATTAGTTATTTCAGTTAGTCGTAGTGGTTGGTCTCTACTGTGCACGATGCACATACATGTATGTATCCTGTTGACTTTGTTAATAGTTCTTATTCCTGGTTATTAACTTATTTTATTATTTATGTATACCCAGGGTTGGGTAACGACGCGTCGCAAATAATATTCGACACGTCACGTCGAAAATATGTGTAGAATATGTCAAATATGTAGAATAAGTAGAAAATTCGCGTTGAAAATTAAATAAGGAATATTATTGTATATAATTCAAATTCGGTACTTCTGTACTTGGCGGCTCCCAACTTTTATACACTAACGGAAAGGATTTCGGGTGCGCTCCTATCGAAAATATCCTAGAACTAGCGCGGCGCACTGTAGCCAGCGGAAAGTTCGGCTAACCTAACGAAAGTAGTTATGTAACGGAAAGGATTTCGGGTGGGTATGTTTTCATTGAAAAAAAAATGTTGGGACCCGCCAAGTACAGAAGTGCCTCAAATTCCAGCCTTTTTTTCTTCAACCCTAAAAACAAATGAACTAAACATTATATTTTGAACATTTAAGAAAGTGTTTGTACTTGTTACAAGGCGAGCTGTGTAGATGAAAGTGCCTGAGGACTCCGCCCCACCCAGCCGTTGTTGAAAAATTACCTAAAACTGTCCCCTGAAAGCAAGTCTTGTGGATATTGTGCACATGCATTATTTCACTAATTTCCTACGATGAATCATTAATTCATAGGAATAAAGAACTTGAAGCAAAGAAAACCAGCATCTTCACAAGATACCAAGGTCACCTGCTTTCCCGATCGTAAATATATGGACAAGCCCAAAGCCTCCTCAGATCTTCTTCTTTGTTTTTATGTAAATCAATCCAGAAATTACAAAATCCATCCCAGCAGGGTATCGAACCCCGGTCTCTTGATTGCCGGTAAAGTGCTTTACGCCTAACCTACCGGGACTGTGTTTCATCAACCAAAGTCATCTCTTATTGTAAAATTATTTAATATTAACATTTATAGTTATCTATAATTAACACATTGCCAATGTATGTAGGCTAAGATAACTAGATAAGCACAATGAAAAAGAAAAAATCACACTGATTTTGCTCAAAGTAACAATACACCACAGACCTACCTAACTCTTCCTCCCAGTAATTTTTGACGTGTCATTAATCTCATAAAGTGTTGTTTACGACGTGTATATTCGACCATATAATACTAGGTATAATACCTGTTTTCGACGTTGAGTATTATACCTACCCAACCCTGTGTATACCCTTTAGGATATGATGAGTACAGTGTAGGCAACATACACTACACATACACGCCAGTGGTACATACACTACAAGTACGGTACCTTAGCTCTTGTACATATATTGCGCATGCAGCACTGTTCTGTTTATACAGTAGAGCGTTGTTAAATCAGCCTCTGGTAATTTCTGCAGAATGTATCATTTGGGCCTGGCCAACTTTAATTTGTTACCCATCTTGTCAATAAATACACTTAATCATTTACTTCTATGCTTCCTTTTGTTAATTTGTCCATGACCTTGCATCATCCTATCTATGTTTATTATTCTCCAGTTTATCTCATTTAATTTTTAAGGAACCTACAAAAATGTTTAAAAACAGTTTCTAATACGTAATAACACTAACAGTAATAAGTAATATGTACAGGGCAATGAAGCCACTTGTTGTTCTGGTTGACATCGGCTTGATGAACTGAGTTTTGTAAGTTGTAATAATATACTACCTACTCTAGAATGTCATTAATTAGCAAGCTCTACTATTTTTCACACATAACAGGCTCTAAATGGCTAGAACTTGTAAATACATATGGGAGTCTCAGTTCAACGAATCTGTGTTGTTCTTAATTGACTTATCAGTCATCATATCATCCGTGTTTTAATTAAGTTCCATGTTAAAAAGTACCGTTGTTGGTGTAGGGCTAATGACATTTAGAAGCTCTTTGTAAGTGTTGCCAGATTATAGCGTCTATGTTGAATTATCTAAGACGCATTTTTTAAATTTAACTCTGAACTTGATTTCCTTGTTTCAACTCTTAACAGAGTAAAATTGTAAACTATTAATAAAGTTAACTGTTAATATTATTTCATTGTCTATTTTGTCAAATTTTGTAAATGCCCTAGACACTTGTGGAATCTAAAATCAGCCTGACAGATATTGCTTGTTGTTAGAAAATAGAAATCCTCATCATAATCGCAGGAAAACTCCGCAAGCTGTTTCAGACCACATTCCGCACTCATTTTTAGAGTTCGATAATTGGTTGATACACAGGCTAGTTTGTTGTATCAATGGAAAAGTGTAGTCAGTCTTGCATCAAAATGCAAAACATGTATTAAAGGTGTATTACACTGGGATTGCCGCCAACTGGCTACAGTTTTTGGTTACAATCGGAAGTGAACAAAACAAATTAGCACATGCTCAGTACCATAAAAATCCAACCTTGATAGCAATTGTCAGCTTAGAAAATTCTCTATCAAGGCAATTGTAGGCAACAGCAACCTAAAACTGCAATTGGCTCCAATCAGTAACTGAAATGGACTGACTGCAGTCCCAGTGTAATACCTTTTTACTTTTCTTTTTATGTGTAATACTGTAGGCACCTGTAGGGATGAACGAACCCCCAATTTGTTCAATTGTTTCAACACACCTTTGTCTCTGGACTAAACACAAGGGAAAATAATTTTCTGAAATAACGTTTGATTTACGATTTGTTTCGTCCTCCGGTTCAAATCAAAACTCTTATTAGTGCCATGTGACAAAAAATTCGTACATCAAACGTTATTTCAGAAAATTATTTTCCCTTGTACTTAGTCCAGAGACAAAGGTGTGTTGAAAAAAGAATCAAAGCTTAAAATTAATTATTGCACCTAGAACTGTGATTTTCTTATTGACCCAAAATTTGCATATAATGGCCAAAATGGAGCTTTTGTCCTGTCCATTTTTTTTTATTTTTATTAAAGTTCATCTTTCATCCAACCAACTTTAAGCCATTTTCATTTGAGTTTCAAAATATCGGTAAGAGTGCTCTGGAATAGCCTTAAACTGATAACAGGCATGCCTTCAAGATCAGGAAGAAAGGAGAATTGTTACAATGGAACATACACAAAGTCCAAATATTGACTTGGGTGTATAGAATGAATAGAACACCGCTTAACAACACCATTGCCGCACTGTAAAGCAATCCAAAGTAAACAGTAAGAATTTGATTGAGGAACAAAATTGTACGTTTATTATTCCTCGTGTTTATTATTTCAAATGGCATGTGATGTCAAAATCAAAGAAAGAATTCAGATAAGAAAACCTATCTACTAGCGGTCTAAAGGTTATTTTATCTAAGTTATTTGGTCACCACATGGTTTCCCCAAATGGGCTTATAATAGTAACCACCTTGTAAATCCATGGTGTATGAATGAAATTAGCAACCACCTTCTAGATAACGCATCTTAATGGTCGCTAAACAGCTCGTGTTGCTATGACAACAATTGTTGTCATTTTGTTTTGTGATTATTCGTAAAGTGATTAGTCGATTGGCGATACCAGATTTTGACGTATGAGCCCGTTTTACCCGCTAAAATATTTTGTTCATCTTTCAGCTAACTTTTATCAATGAATATATTATCTATCTGAATAAAAACAGAAATCTATTGATGCATTCAGAAACAAGTCCTTATTGTAGTAAAATGATAAAATCAAGTCACGTATATTCCCTATTGGAAATATATATTTGGCGTTTTGAGCTGACTATGGTTGAAAATTAGAACCAACTGTTAAAACTTGGCTCCATGTCACCACCTGTGACTAGCACACACTTGTTAATGCTTAGGCTTACTGTTAATTACTCACTCACTTATTTACTAATGTAATTAAGGCTATTCGACCGCGTTTTTCTATTTTCCAAAATATGCTACCAAGTCAAAATATAGTGAATGGCTTTGAAACCTGGCTATTTAAGAAAATCAAAAATATTTTTTTCAAATTTTTCTGATCCGGTACACGGCCAATATAGCCACCTCAAAATAATTTCCAACTTCAATTCGCCAAGGCACACCATTCAACGTAGGGTGTTGTGTTTTTGTGACAATTATTTTCTACTGTTTTTCTATAGACTGACTGAGAGAAAAAATATTTTTTTTAACAATTGTCTTTCCTGCAAATTTTTTTGTTTGGCGGTATTTTTTACCGATTTGTACCGCCAAACAAAAAAATTTGCAGGAAAGACAATTGTTAAAAAAATAACAAATTCTCTCAGTCAGTCTATTGTAAAACAGTTGAAAATTAATGTCACAAAAACACAACACCCTACGTTGAATGGTGTGCCTTGGCGAATTGAAGTTTGATATTATTTTGAGATGGCTATATTGGCCGTGTACCGGATCAGAAAAATTTGAAAAAAATATTTTTGATTTTCTAAAATAGCCAGGTTTCAAAGCCATTAACTATGTTTTGACTTGGTAGCATATTTTGGAAAATAGAAAAACACGGTCGAATAGCCTATTAATGTAGGCGATGTAATGTGGGGTCGAATCAAGGATACATGTAGCTGTCTTGTAGTTCTGCTTGAGAAGTTAGCCGCACATTTTCGTTTGATGAAACCAAGAATTCTTAGTGCCTTTTTGGAAACGACGCTAAGGTGATCATTAAAAGAAAGATCTGAGGACATCTGTACACCTAGGTCTCTGATTGAATCAATTTTTAGTGCAGCACCTTCAATGATGTATCGATTACGTACTGAATTTTTCTTCTTGTTTGTGTATGTGATCACATTACATTTATCAACATTGAGGAAAAGTTTCCATGTTCTACACCAAGTGGCAAAATTATCGAGCTCTAACTGAAGATCATTGCGGTCATTTGCTTTGTTGATAGGCTTATAAATTTTTAAGTTGTCAGCGTATAGAAGAGTAAGACACTTACTCGTTGGAAAACACGCAGGTAGCCTATGTCATTCACAAACATAGTGAACATTAATTAAGGGACCCAGGATAGACCCCTGGTATTCGGTATTCGGTATATATGGTATATTCGGAATCAGCATGCTTTATTTTACATCCACGACATTTTATATTTAATTTAAAATTAATTTCAAATCCGTGCAAGTGCTACTTTTCCACCAACGTGTAAACATGAAAATTGAACATAGGCCTACTGTTCACAGTCACAGTCGTTGGCGTCGTTGGTTACATGGTTGTGAAGTCAGAACTTTTGTGATGTAGCTGTATTTCACTGTGGTTAATCTATTTGGTATCTAATTGTTCGGTTTATTCATTTTTATACATTGGATAAATAAATAAATAAATAACTTGAAATTTTGTTGATTTGAACTTGGGATAATATTCATGACGTTGGCTGCAATGGAGTTAATCCTTGCCATTCGCAGCTCGTGGTGGTTAGGTCAGCTCCAGCTGGTGGCTTTATGCTGGGTGGTGTCGAACGCCATGACGATTAAATTGTTGTGTGCTACCGTTCGTGCAATGTTCAGCGAGTTATTTGGAAACCTATCATAAATCAGTGATAATTTACCAACAATTTTGCTAGGTCTGCGTTATAGGCCATAGCAAACATGTTCCGAAATCTAATCGATAAAATCGGAGAATCGACACTGACTGCTCTAGCAGAGGTGAGTGTAGGCCCTAGGCCTAGGGCTAGGCCTAGGCCTAGTCCCCAACTAGGGGCCCTGGGCCTTAGCCTAAGTAGGACTAGGCCTAGGCTAGGCCTATGCCTAGGCCGCTAGCCTAGCCTCGTAGACCACTAGGCCTAGTGCTTAGGGTAATTGTGTATTTAATGCTAGGGTAGGCCTAGGCCTACTAATTCATAACATAACCTAGGCCTAGCTATAGCCCTATTACCTTAGGGCCTAGGCTAGCCCTACCCTAGCGTCTAGAGTTTAGCCAAGGCATAGGCCTATGGCCTACTAGGCCTACTAGCCTAGGCCCTAGGATAGGCTGTCCTAGCTATGGTGTCATTGGTATAGGCCTAGAGCCCATTGTTCGCAACATGGTGGCAAGTTTTTGGGAACTTCTTTGGTTCATGGGATGGGCCCCAAAAAACAATGGTAACAGCACCGCCGTCTGGATGTAAGTAAGATACAAATTAGCTGCTTGTCACATCTCCGATTTCCCCATGTTAAATAATTGACATGCAAACTGCATGAAAAAGGTAAAGCTTTTGTCAGTTTTCCGCTAGATAAGGTTAGTTGGTAGGCCTACTCTTTCTGTTGGTAGGCCTATGGCCAGTTTTTTAACACTGAACGTCGCGTACCTACCTACTAAACCTTTAACGTCGCTATTTTAAATCTAAAGTACCTATAAAACCTTTAACGTCGCTATTTTAAATCTAAAGTACCTACAAAACCTTTAACGTCGCTATTTTAAATCTAAAGTAGGCCTACCTACAAAACCTTTGAAAAAAACAAGTGATCAAAAACTGGCCATAGGCCTACCAACCGAAAGAGTGCCAGTTAGTTAAGGGGGCGGAAGTAGAGAGCGTCTCTAGGCGGAAGTAGATTTATTTAAGGTTTATTATTGGGCCTTTTATGGCCTTTAAATTAATGAATAGGCCTAGGTGGTAATGATATTTTATTTAGTTGGACCGTTTTGTATTGAGTAACTGTTTACTTTCCATGCATTATGACAACAAACTAAAGTAGGTGAAGGAAGTTTCACAGATTAAGTTCCAGATTTGCACCATAAATGATGTTAGTTACGGGGGCAGGAAGTTTTCAAAAGTCATAGTTGAGATGTGACAAGCAGCTTATTTGTATCTGACATACATCCAGACGGCGGTGGGTAAAAGTGAAGGGTTACCCAGCGATGTTTTTAATCCGTTTTTTGTTGAAAAATACCATAAGAACCATAACAGAGCAATTTTAAATTATTTTTAAACAGACGCACTTAAGTGCTTACAAAATAAAACAAAACAACAGACACTAACAACAGGTAGGCAGGGCCTAACAAACAACCACCATCACCTCCACACGCCGCCATCTTCGAACTCAAATCCAGCCTAAACCAGTGCTATCAACTACTAGGTCTATGAATTCCAAAATGAAATTTGAAGCACAACTGACTGGTGGGCGTTGCCCCCCAACCCCCGGGAAAGGCTTTAGTTGCCACTTGCCAGCACTACAAAACATTCCCCCACCCCGCCATCGCTCCAGCCGACATACAACACACTCGCTCACAATGTAAACATCAACATTAATGTCAATCAACATAAACCTTTCAAATGACCTAAAAACATATCCAAACGAACGTGCGCCGACTTAAAACACTTAACAAAACATGTAACACCGCTCAATCATTTAAATTACCTTCCAAAGTAATTCCGGTCCGCTGAGTGATTCTTCACAATTCAGTTCAGTTCAGTTCACCAATCTTTTTATTTGCATGTTATTAATTACAGGTTTAACAATAGGCCTACATAGGCTACAATAAAGAACAGCAAAGCCCACAAAGTTTTTTTGAAACTTGAACGTGGGCAATTTATACAAAAAGTGACATAAAAGGACAAAATGGTGTAAGACAAAGAATAGATAGGCCTACCTAAATACAATTTACATAGGCCTAGCATAGTTTAGGTGTGTGCACTACATTAGCCATTATACATGTACAGTACCGGTACCCGGTACTTAAACATATAGGCCTACCGGTAACCTATCATTAGACCCACATTATATTAAACTAAATACCGGTACCGGTACTGAACATTGCTCAAATAATAATTTATAAATACATTTCATGAAACACATCTAGGGCCTAGCCTCTAGGTCTATTCAACATTTCATTACAGACATTCACTATTGGTAAGCTTGTATAGGCCTACAGGGGTAGGCCCTAATTAAATTAAAGGTGGTGTATTTTTATGATTAGTTTTTATTATTTAGTTAATTAGGTACACTGTTATATTCCCAAGGTAGTCTGTGTCGTTTTCAGAAACCCAAGTACCCTACCTATTTATTTCCATTTTAAAGCTGCTATTTCTTGTTATTGCTTTAATGTGAGTAGGAAGGCAGGTGAATATTTTAGGGCCTAAAAAGGTAGCATGTTTTTGGCCAAGCTGGAATAGGGCTACCCTAGACCAGGGGTGGAAAATTACCGCTCGCCTGCTCGCCAGTGCGAGTAAAAATTCCATGCTGGCCCCTAAATCATCAAGATTTTTTTAAAACAAACACCTTGCAGCATTAGGCCTATATTGGTGAGTGTTTTTCATTTATCAATGCAACATTAACTACCGGTAGCTACCCTACTTCCACAAATTATTGATAGAAATTTGCTTTAAATCCCGTTTTAGGCAATCAAAGTATCAAACGTTACGCAATACTAAAAAAAAAATCACCTTCGGCGGCTGGGGCTTCGCCCCAGACCCCTGCTATACCGCAATACTGCTGGCCCCTACTTATTTTTCCTGGCCCCTAACTTTTTAATTGATTTGTCCACCCCTGCCCTAGACTCTTCTAGGGATTAGTAGATTTTGGTTTGTTTGCTGTCTAGTCGTCATTGGATTTTATAATGGGTCGGCATAAGACTTTGAGAGGGTTTGATAAAGATGATGATTTTTAAATGTGTGCAGGAGGAGAGATTTAGAATATAATTGCCTTAGGCCTATGAAGTACATTTATACAGATTTGAATAGGCCTAACTCTTATGGGGGATACCACCTTCTTGTTTTTTTTTAATACTAGTGGGGCTACCAACACCTTGAGTTATTTGAGTATGAGCTTTTTAGGAAAAATTGAGTTTTTTTTCTGTCAAAAAATAAAATTGAAAATTTGCATCACCATTCTGGCTTTAACGAGTTTCTCGAAGATCTTCGACAGTGCTGTTACGAGTGCTATTGGGCGGTAGTCACTGAGGTCAGATTCGCTCCCCTTTTTGTGAATTGGGACAACCCAACTCTTTTTCATAGCAGTAGGAAAGGTTCCATGTTGTAAAGAAGCATTGAATATGGCCGCAAGAACTTCGCCCACTGGCCTAGTACATCTCCTTATCCTATCCTATCCTACGTTAACATTAATATTTACTAGAAGAGTACCTAACTGGTCTAACATTATTTTATTATTTGTATATAATTATCCAAACAGTTGAATACGGTAAACTGACAAAAGACTCAAGAATGAAGTCAAAACAGTTTTATTTTTTATTTTTTATTTATTTATTTATTGTTGTTTATCCTTGTTATTATTACATTTTTTAACAACAAGAAAAGGCGTTGACGCTAGCAAATATTTTGCTAAAACACTTGATATCTTTGTGGAAGTCTCGTGCCGCGAAGAGCCTTGCTTAAGCACGTGAAACTAACACGGCACTTGTAGATGGTTCTCCCATAAAGTACTCCTTACACATGGAAGGGAAATGACTTACTGGGCAGTCTTTGAGGGCGGGCGGCAGGTCGTTCCATGGGTTAACAACCCGGAAAGAAAAAGCACGTCGGCCGAGCACTCCTTTGGCCGGAGGGGGTTGGAGGCGGGAGTGCCTGCTATCGTCGCCTCTCAACACGCGGCCCTGGATGATGCGTGCGCACACGTCATAATCAGTGGCGCCACTGAGGCATCTTTTAAAAAAACACCAGGTCGGTGTATTGCAGGTGCATGGTCTTTGGCATAACCTGCTTCTGGTCACAGGGTGGGTGGATGTTACGGCCATGTATGAAATGCAATGCCCTTCTCTGCACCCTCTCAAGCTTGGTAGTGTTCTCAATGGTGGTTGGGTACGGTAAAGTTTGTCATTCCTACATTACTAGTCGAGTCAAGTTACAAGTAGAGATGGGAATTTTGGCCCGAAAGCCCGGACTGCTTTTCTTATTTATTTTCGGGCCGGGCCGGGCCCATAGCATTGAAATTTCGGGCCAGTTCAGGCTCTCGGGCCGCTTCGGGCTTTCATGCCAGTTAACCGATATAGGCCTACTAATTGAAGTAAGATCTATAACATCATAATACACAATCTGCTGTCCAAAATAATGCCGGCAGAGCCTAAAATTCCACATGATTTTTATTGTCTTCGAAAGAAACGGGATTCTGGGCTGAGTTTCGGCCCGGGCCGGGCATTCGTGCCGTTAGGTTAGGTCTGGTAACTGATTACAGTGCATTGTTTGTGTATAGGCCTATACTGTGATAGGCCTACTTTATGTTTGTTTACTTTCAGGCTGGAATATCTCCTAACCGAAGTTCAGATTCAGAGAGTCCAGTACGTTTGTCTAAATGACTTCGTGCCGTTAGGTTAGGTCTGGTAACTGATAACAGTGCATTGTTTGTGTATAGGCCTAGCTATATACTATGATGGGCCTACTTTATGTTTGTTTACTTTCAGGCTGGAATATCTCCTAACCGAAGTACAGATTCAGAGTCAGAGAGTCGAGTACGTTTGTCTAATGACCAATTCAGTATTGGTGAAGTTGAAGATGACAATGGTAACATGTTTGCCATAGATAACTCCATAATTAACCCTATAAGAGTATTTATTTATTAATGCCTTGCTTAACTTTAACAATTTTTAGACTACATGCCTAGTTTGAAAGACGTATTTTCCACTAAGACTGAGGCTTTAGTAGGCCTACTTTAGGCCTACAAAAAGTATAATTATTAAAGTCTTTAATGGAAAAGTATGTACATGTATTAGGTATGTTAAATTCAATATAATATAATATAGCCACTTGCATGGCTTAGGCCCTACATTGTTGGCTTAGAAAGAAGCAGAAAAAGTATTGTGAAGGGATGTAGGCCCTGCCTACATGTAGGCCTATTGATTAGCAAAGATTACACACAGTAGGCCTATTAGTATTTAGCATGTCGCTATTTAATCCCTTTTGCACTTGTGAAAATTTACTAATATATACATAATGCCCAGCAGCCCAGGTGTGCCTCTGGGCTACCTAGATGTGATTGTGAGCCACCTTTTCACTTGTAGGCTAGACGTAAAAGCATCAAAGCATAATAGAATAAATAAAAGCATCATGACATAAATGTTCTACATGATGTGCATATGATATAATATGATTGAAAACAGTACACCTCTG
This sequence comes from Sweltsa coloradensis, assembly GCA_024449915.1. NCBI lineage: Eukaryota > Metazoa > Arthropoda > Insecta > Plecoptera > Chloroperlidae > Sweltsa > Sweltsa coloradensis. The sequence continues at coordinate 442,423 of JAMZAV010000204.1, forward strand.
GCATATTTTCTTTATATGTCTTTGTAATTACCATCCCATCAGCACATTTCCACCCTCTTCTGGGGCATCCACCAAAAGACTAAGGGTTACCCGCTTTGTCTGAAGCTAATCTGGGATACAATTCCAAAGAAAGTGACTTGGGTGTGTACTACGAGATGGCATGAAATGACTGGGGCTTGGTGCAAAGCATCAGCTGCTAGATGTGCAAATTTGTTGCAGACTGCATTAAGTTTGATGGTCTAAACACGTAGATTGCTTTGATGTTTAAAACTCCACTTCTAATGCCAGAGTCGACCTTTCGATACACGCGCTTATTTTGTGTGATAAGATACAATCAATGCTACCTATTGTTATTTCAAGTAGGTCTACTAGATGAGCAGGCTGTGACTGCTCAGCCAGTGGGCCTAAACCATTATGTAAATTCCGTAAAACAGACCCGAATTGTGCTAATACTTTTCAAGTTTTTATCACACCATTGTTTACAGTTCATTTTATATTTTGTACTAAGCAGAAAATTACATGACTTTTTAATTTTATGTGAAATCAAAATTTGAAAAACAAAAGATGAAATAAGTAAAATATATATTTTCAAAAATGAATAGGCCTAGGTGCGTTGAATCAGAACTTTCTGTGAATGACTTATAGGCCTAAAGTTAAGACAACTACAGAGCATTTATGGTTGGCACATCTAAGGCAAATTCGTTTCTAAATGACAGTGAAATATAAAGCAAAAAATAACAATTTGCCCTTAAAATTGGTCCTAAGCCGAGATGGTGTTACGGAAAGTTAAATCCAGGAACCCTTGGACGAGGGATTGAAATCCTTAACAATCCCGGGGAATACAATAGGTACACCCGGCGTCAGAAGTAAATCAAGGGGTCTCAGCCCTTGATTTACTTCTGATGCCGAGTGTAAGCAACCCTACAAGAGCCTGATGCAGGCTCAAGCCTTAGTTCACATCCATAGATCTAGTGATCCCCTTCATTCTGTTTCGATTATCATAGGCCTCGGGTTGTTAAATACGGCAAGTAATTTTTTTTCAGAATCCTCTCGAGGAACACCATTGGGTTCTGGGTTCAGTTCTGTGGACTTGACTGTCCCAGGGGCACTAACATCTCCAAAGGTTTCCCGGTCTCGACATTCGTCTACAAGCTCCATTGTTAGCGATGTTTCGTCGATTCGTCCAGGAAGCTCATTTCACATGCTAGCGGTAAGCTCATACAAGTGTTGATTTAGCCTAGGATTCCAAATTTATAAGCTTTGTTTCAATTTTATGTAAATCAATCCAGAAATTACAAAATTAAACAATTAAATTTAACCAAATTAAATTAAACAATGTAGCCTATCTTGTTTACAGAGGCACAACAGATTTTAAAAAGTTGGGCCTAGCTCCTACTTGACCAGCTGGATTTTATAAAACGTAGTTTCTTACCCAGAATTAGTTAGGTATAAATAAGTTTACAAAAATCAGTGATTGCTATTTTAAATTAAATTGTTTCCTAATTTATACTTTTATAACGCTTGGTTCTTGGGCGGGCATTGCGAACGTAGCAATTGAAGGGCAGCCTTCAATTTGATAAGCATTATAAAAAAGCTTGCCTGTGTTTCTTATGTTTAACCCTCCCAGTGCCCAGTGAAAGTAGTTCATTTGCCAGGCCAAATTCAACTGTTTGTTAGGGTTGTTTCTTTAGAGAAATCAAACTCGGTACAAGGGTCGACTCTGTAATGTTATATATCAATCAAAAGCTAAAAAATTGAAAAATTTTAATAAAAAATAAAATTTGGCTAAATATATATATTTTTACAATTTTATAGCCAAAAAAAATTGAACCCCTGTTACAAAATTTTTCTACCCCTATGGTGCAATTTTTATAAAAAAATATTTCCAAATAATAATTTTTTTTGAAATAGTAGAATTGTTGGGCATATATTCAAGAAAATAATTCCAAAGTTGCATGTACGTACCTATAAAACCAAAAAAGTTATGAATATTTTAGTATTATTTAGTAGTATTTTAGTATGTTAGCTTTATCACTCGTCATGGCGGTGGGTAACAACAGTAAGCAGCCTCAAGTTATTCGTATTAGAGTTTTAGTTAATGATAAATGTAAGTTTTGTTCAAAAATAGTTGCAAATGGCATTCTATGTGACTGTTGTGATCGATGGATCCATTTTAATTGTGGGGATATTCCCCAAAATGAGATAGATAAAGTGGAAAGTGAACCAACATGGATTTGTAGGTTATGTTTGGTGAACCGTACGTGTAAGGAAGACGGAAATATCACAAGCCAAGACATTATTAGGGAATTAAACCTAATCAAAGATACCTTGAACCAGACAAATAGGGTGATTCAAGAAATATATATTAGTATGAGAGATAAAATGGATGACTCATAGAGTGTAATTTACGACATGAAAGAGTAATGCTCTTACAAAATGTCAGAACTACTTATAACCATGGACAACATACATCAACAAAATGAATGTGAACGACTAGAACTAGAAAAAATTATGGAAACAAGATGGGAGTTGTTGAAAGAAGTAGTCAGTGAGTCTCTTAACGGGTCAAATGGGATTGATGCAGACCATAGCAGACTAGCCTTGGGCCTAGGCCTGGGATGTAGGCTAAGGACCGTTGCGGACCAAGGCATAGGCCTAAGCCCTGATGTAGGCCTAAATACTACTGAAAATGAGGAGATGTCAGGGCCTATACTGACTGAGGAAACAAACGAAATACAGGGAAATGCAAGCGTAGACTTCATCAAAGTCATCACTGGAGACTTGTTTGAAGATAATGAGTCTGCATATGCCCATTGTGTGGGTGAAGACATGTTGATGGCCGGAGGCATTGCAGCCCAATTCAACAAGAGGTATGGGAGAAGAGAAGAATTATTGAACCAAGGAAAAAAAGTAGGTGAAGTTGCAACTCTTGAGAATGATGGAAGATACATTTTCAACTTAGTGACTAAAAAAAGAACAAAAAAGACAAACCAATCTTGAGAGACATATACAAGTGCCTTGTAACAATGAAAGAGTTGTGTTTAGATAGAGGGGTTAAAAGCATTGCTATGCCAAGGCTTGGCTGTGGGTTAGACAGACTTAAGTGGCCACAAGTGCGAAGATCTATCGCCAATGTGTTCAACGGGACTGGCATTCAAATCAGGGTTTATATATGGAATAACAAGAGTACTTTAAATTTAAATTTAAATTTAGATCAACCAAACCAGATGGTTAGTGAACATAGCAATGATCCTGCTGGTACAAAAGCGGAGAACAGGCCTAATTCCGAAACAAATAAAGTCCTTGTTGTAGGGGATTCAATGATCTACAATGTAGGTAAAATAAGTAAGCAGAGAGGAAAGGAATGGACTGTAGACTGCTACCCTGGGGTAAGAACAGATCAACTAACTAAAATTATAAAAAATAATTATAAAAAAGACGGAAGTAGCATAGGCCTAGATAGTCAAAATCTTAATCTTAACAAAGAGAACATTGGGCTAAAGCCCATAGTTATTGCACACGTGGGTACAAATAATATTAGAGGATGGAGGAAAAATGGTAATTCAATCAATGATACGTGGGATCTGGTAACAGCTTTAAAAAATAAGTTTCCAGGGGCAAACATAGCAATAACGGGTATAGTCCATAGATTAGACATAGAGGACAAGGAAATCGATGAGATAAATAATGATGTTGAATGGGTGACAGCTGCACTGGCGTGCACGTTTGTTGACCCTAATATATGGTTGTTGAGGGACAGCCTTGGAAAGGATGGCCTGCATTTAAATCACAGAGGTCACAACATAATGTATGATATAATAGTAGGTTTGGTGCACAAACTGGAAAACTAATTTCGGACAGTGGACATGTACAAAGAGACAAGGGGATTGGTGTAAGTGACCAACAAGTACAACAATTTGGTTTAAGCATTAATAATACTAGTATTAATAATCTAATAATGACAGAAACTTTACAGGGAACTAATAAAGGCAAGGTTGATATTTTATATGTAAATATTCAAAGTTTTTTGTCAAAAAAAACATTCATAGAGGACATAATTAATAGGAAAACCCCAACTATATTCGGTCTTACAGAGACGCGCCTAGTAAATGACATAGAGGAATGGGAAACTGATATAGATGGATACAGCTCAATTCGGGTAGACTCGCACAATAGGCATACAGGAGGTATCATGGTATATATTAAAAAAGAGGTAACCTTCTCGATAATTAAAATTAAAGTGACGGAAAGAGAATGGTGGGAAATTTCGATTAAGATTACCAGCGGTTACCTTATGGGTATGATTTATTCCCTTATCTACTCGTCACCTAAAAGGGCTAAGGCAAAGATTATTACTTCTTTAGAAGAGACTGTCAGGGTTGGAGCCGCCTACCGACTCCATATCGATAAATTCGGGTATATAAAATCATCTGCATACTAAAGTATTAGAGGGTAGCTCATTTCCATATCAACTTAGGGATAGCTCATTTGCATACTAACGTATTAGAGGGTAGCTCATTTCCATATCAACTTAGGGATTATTCTTCTGCATTTCAACCGTTTGATTGAATATTAATATTGATTAATAATAATCAATCACCAATGAGTATATGGGCCTAGAGACCGAGTTACAGGTGTGTAGATTCCTTCAAGGTTATAAAATCAGGGAGAAGCTTGTTGGGCGAGGGAATAGGCAGTCAGGCGTACTATGTAGGAGTAGATAATTGGTCTTCACAGTGACAGGTGAAAGGAGCCGAATTCACAACCCCGCCATCCGTCTCGAATTTTAGCTAGCAAAGTCGTGCAGTGGACGTCCAAAATGCCAGGTCGACGAGACACATTAGTGTGCATGGGCAAACATCAAGTTAAATACCCAATCTAAACTCAGTTCTTGGTACAGTGATGTGTCGCAGTAACAACAAAACTAGTCTGGTCCAGATAGGGGGGTAACTTGGCTTCAGGCCAGAAGGTCCTAAGTCCACTGTTTAAAAGGATTGAGAGAAAATATCAAGTTGCACAGCACAGAGTAAATAGTCGTTGGATTCGAAGAAAACTAGATACGTCACAAGAGTGGGGGTGAAAACAGAGGGAAGTTGAAGCGTCAGGCGCTTGCAACAACACAGTTCCTAAGTAGGGGGCAACCAGGCCTGTCATATAAGCAGGATGGAGTCGGTAGCATAATTTTAGGGGGCACTTATGAAAGACGGGACATAAGTTGTTTTACGTTGTAAAGGTAGTACATGAAGTTTCTTGATGTATAATGAGTGAAATATCAAATTTTGATTGTGTAAACATAATACGTGAGCTAATCTTAAAGAGCAAGTGTGAAGAGTGTGTCAAATCTAACAAATGTAATTAACCGTAAGAAAAACAGCAAAGTTAGAGGTACTGAAGAAAATTCAATCATCTATAACCAATCGTTCATCAACGCGTCAACCGCGAGTGGGACTATTGTCCAAAGTACGTAACGTCGTGATACCGCGAGTGGGGCCAGTTGCCTAATCGTACGATAACTATCCGAGCTACCGCGAAATAATCAAGTTCATCCGATACATCGTGTTTAGAGGCAAAGCTAAACAGACAAGAATTTTAATTACCAATAAATAATCATAACATCATCCGTTACATCGTGTTTAGAGGCAAAGCTAAACAGACAAGAATCTTAATTACCAATAAACAATCATAACATCATCCGTTACATCGTGTTTAGAGATACATCTAAACAGCCAAGAACCCCACAGCGAACTTCAATTAGGAGTCGAGGATTACGACAGTGACAGGAAGATCAACATCAAGACAACGCGTCGATAAATAGTGCGCCATAATTACAAGTTACGTGTGAATAATGATGAATATCATTATGAAGGGCAATTAGTGAAAGTTAATAAACCAACAATAAAAATCAACGAACGAAAAGTACAGCGACAATAAACATTGGATAAGAACTACATAAGGATAAGTACATGTCTCTGACATAACAAGTAATCTTACCAATTCTGTCAAAAACCTCTAATTTTAGTAATAGTACATAAGTTAGGACAAAGAGCTCTTAGGTAGGAAACCAGCCATGTTTTAATGTATCACCATAACCAAACGCAAAAATATTAACTTTGAGGTTTCAAACGTAAACAACATATTATCATTTTAATTAGCAACCTTACAATATCCCACAGTAGCTACCAATTAGCCTGTAGGTATAGATGCTGACAAGGAGCCTAGCCGTCGGCAGTGACAACGGGAGGACTGAGATACAGAAGAGAAAGAGGTAAATAAAGGTGATAAAGGATCTTACAAACCTTGTTTATGTAAATATTCCTGATGACCTAATTGTCGGTTAGATAATTAATTAAGAGAATTAATTACAAAATTAAATTGAAGCTTAGGGCTCCTGTGTGAAACGATTGAGCTAGTTAAAATATTTATGTAAAAGAGTTACAGCGAGTACCAAAGCCGGGCACAGCAGGGCTCGACTGTCACAAGACGATAGATATGATAGTAAACAGGAACTCCAAATTAGTGGTTAATGGTGATTTCAATATAGACCTAAGTAAATTAACCATATATTCCAAAAAAATGCAGTTAATGTTTGAGCGTATGGGTGTGGTTCAACTTGTTAATGAATTCACAAGAATTGCTAAATTAGTAAGTAAAACTGATAATAAAGTATCATTTACTAGAACAACCATTGATTATACAATAACATTTAAAGAACTTGAAAATACTGTTAGAGTCAATGTTCTGAATGAAACAGTATCAGACCATTGTATGCTTGGTATTACGATTTTAGATGGGAGAAGTCGTAACATAAATAAATCACAGAATAAAACAAAAGAAATTAATGTCAGGAATTACAAAAGAATTTTTCATAATGAAGAGACAAAGAAAAGTTTCTAGGAAACTTATTGGGAAAAAACTGGAGTGTAAATCAACAGGGGACAAATTTAGATAGTATGGTACAGGAGCTTTTAAATAATTTATCTGCAACTTTGGATTCAGACATACCACTTCATAAAATTTTGGTAAAAACCAAGTATAACCGAACAAACAATAAATGGTTTGATAATGAAATAAAAAGAGTTATTGGAGAAAAAAATTATCTTTTTAGGATAGCAAAAAGAACAAATGACCCACTGTTATGGGATAACTACACACGTAAACGAAATCTATCTCTTAGCATGTTAAGGCAAAAAAAGGCTGAATTTTATTCTAATAAGATAAAAGAATACAGATATGTACCTAAAAAATTATGGGAAACACTTAAACTTTTGTATAACGGTAAGAGTTCGGATAGTCCAAATGACTTGTATTTTGGAAACAAAAAAGTGTATGGAAAGGAAGTGGCAGACAATTTAATGAATACTTTGTTAATAGTATACAAGACATATACACGCAGATAAAAAGTACACATTCTGTAGAGCAAATGTTAGAATCGATACCAGTCATGTCTAATGATGTGTTAGAGGAATTTAATTCAGTAAGTATAGAAGAAGTATCTAAAATTATATTAAATCTTAAAGCTGTTGGACCAGGAGAAGACGGCATCACGGATAGAGTAATGAAAGTATCGAATGTAGTATTGGGAGAGTATGTAACTAATATAATAAATTTATCACTAGAATTAGGAGAAGTACCAGCAATCCTAAAAACGGCTATTATTACCCCTATACCTAAAGTACCTAGGGCAATAGATGGGGAAAACTTTAGGCCCATAAACGTGTTGCCAATAATTGAGAAAATATTAGAAACTGTGGTTAAGGATCAACTGATGAATTTCTTTGAAACTAATAACATTTTTACTACACAACAATCTGGGTTCCGCAGGCATCATAGTTGTGAAACTGCGATACAATTAGTATTAGAAAATCTAAGGGAAAAAGTAGGGAGTACAATAACAGTGGCTGTGTTTTTAGACTTGAGAAAAGCTTTTGAAACAATCGATCGTGATATATTGTTACAAAAACTGGAAAGGTATGGTATACGGGGTACGGCGGCTAAATGGATTAAGTCGTACTTAACATATAGAACACAAAAAGTTAAATATAATGGCTGGTACTCAGGAACACAGGATAACAGTATTGGAGTGCCACAAGGATCTAAACTAGGCCCATTATTGTTTATAATTTATATTAACGACATGGCCAATAACCTACAATTTGTAACAATACACCTATATGCAGATGATGCTTTAATATTAATCTCAGGTATAAATATACAAGAAGTGTTAGAAAAACTGAATGTTGATATAAATGTATTGGAAATTTGGTTAGAAATTAACAAAATGAAACCTAATCTAGAAAAAACAAAAGCTATGGTAATAGGTTCTCCAAAAATGAGGAAAATGGTGGGACAGATCATAATAAAAATTGGGGGAGAGGTTATTGAGTTAGTGGATGAAATCAAACACTTAGGTATCATGTTAGATCACGGATTAACATTTAAACAACATGGACAGTATGTAATTAAGAAAATGGCAACAAAAGTTGGCTTATTCTTAAGAATACAGGGATCGTTACCTACGGAAGCAAAAATAATGTTATATAAAGCAATTATTGCCCCTCACATTGACTATTGTAGCTCGTTGTTGTTTTTATTAGGACAAAATGAGATCATGACTTTGCAAAAATTGCAAAATAAAGTAATGAGAGGTATATTAAGAGTAAACAAAAACTACATCTGTAAATAAAATGTGTAAGGCCTTAGGCTGGATGCAAATAAAAGAAAGAATACTACTAAATACCCTCTCCTTCATTCACAAAACATATAAAGGTCTTACACCAAAATACTTGGGGGACAAATTAACCAAGGTTGAGACTGTACACAAATATCATACAAGGGGAGCAATGAATTTAAATGTTAACAGAATAAACAGAAGACAAGAGGAGAATTCAATATTTGTGAAGGGTGTTAAAATATTCAATCAAATCCCTATAGGTATACGCAATGAGAACAATCATAAACGTTTTAGAATAGAGTGTAATAAACTTATAAAAAATGGTAAATTAATGGCTAAACCTTATGAAAAAGCTCTTTTTGGGACAAATAAATATCTTCATAATTAAAATATATAAAGATGTGGCAATGTATCACTATTTTGAAGGTTTTCCATTATTACTTGATTTCAAGTGGTGGAAATTGTAATTATGTTGGGTAATTTATGTATGTTGACTATATGAGGAATTTTTATTAGTCCACTATGGCAACATGTACTATGATACTTGATAAATGTTGATTTTATTGAAGTGTTTTTGCTGTGGTCTTTTTATATTGTGATAATTGTAATTGTATATATTGTATAATTTTGTATAAGATCAGTTCTTTATTGACGACTGTGGTTGCATGATGTATGTAGCATCAGATTTGTCGTGTACAGTGTGGATACAGTTAATCTTGAACAGTGGAAATTGTTCTTGTAAGTTGGTATTTTGCTGACTGGTCGAAAGTTGGGTTTTATAATAATTATAGACAAGATATTGCAACAATCAAAATAACATAGATTTAGAATAGTTTTTATACTGTTTGTTTTTTATATTATGGAATTATAAGAATTGGTTATTGTGATTTTATCTTGTACAACTGTAGTCCATATCATAATATGTATGTATTTGTATGTAAATAGCAATTTTGCTAAATAAATAAACTACTACTACTTCACTGGCGTAACCTTGGTTACCAATAAGCGTCTGGGCCTAGGCTAGTGCTAGGCCTACCCCGAAGTATGGGGTTGCGGGTAAAATAGACCCTAGTGCATGACATAGCCATCAACAAAACATGAAAATAGTAAATAATATTGCCCACTAGCAATGGAAAAAAAACAAGTTGCAAAAGTTCAAGCAATGAATATACCAGGCCTAAAGTAAAGAACTTTTCAGAGTTGATAGGCCTACATAGTTGACACTACCGACTTCCTAAGTTTCTTCTGGATCCAACACGTTCTTGTCGAAATATTCCTCCTCATCGGAACAAGTTGAAGAATCTATAATTCTTCAATTTCAAAATCACTACCTTCATCTAATATCACAGCAAGTTCACCATCAGAAAGTCGAGAACAGGAAGGAAGCCCTCTCTTTTGTCAGCCATTTTCGAACTACAGTTCTTTATTTTTCGTGTAAACAGTAATCAAATATCTAAGTTACATAACAGTCATGGTTCTCTAAACACTTCTGCAATGCTGTACTACGCATCCCTGGTTACACCGAGTTCCAAATTTTGCCGATAGGTAGCAGTACTAGGCCGAAACGCACGAAAAATAAAGACCGCAAAATGCGGCCGTGGCATACCACAGACGGGATAAAGACCGCAAAATGCGGCGCCTGGCACTCCCTGGGTTAAAGTGTTTTTGTTTGCTCTCTACGAGACAGATATTTACATGTACTTTCATTACACCTTCCAGGGCCTTTTGGAATCTCATAAACTTTGTGGGTAGACCATATCTAGGGTTATGAATGTTTTCAAAGAAAATATATTCCTGAAGAAAATTGCCTTTTTATTTCTTGGGGGTTTTATGTGATCGTTCTTTCTCTACCCGATGAATGGCTACTAAGATTTCAATAGAATTTTTGTAGTACCATTTGAGTTCTCTAACAATTTCATAACAAAATTATTTGCTAGTAAATTATACTTGCACACATTTTTACATTTTTAATAGGCCTATGCTTATTCTATTGCCAACTTTTGTCATCTCTCAACACGCCAAACTACTGTAGGCTACTTTAACAAACTGTTTGTGTGCTAAGAACAAAAAAAATATGCAATTACACAAACAAGTCTCAAATGAACGCGTCTATATAAAATATTGTGTTTGCAAAAAAAGGCCATGCCTAACTTGCAAACCACAGCTACTAGTATGTCTAGAGATGTAAAATTTCCGGAAAGATAAATCTCGGAAATTTTCCGGAAATTTTCCGGAAATTTTCCGGAAATATTTCCAGAAATATTTCCGTGCCTAAAATACATGCAAATTGCAAATATAATGTGGTGGAGTGTAAGGATACGGTTACCTGAGTCTGTATGCAGGATGATACTATTGAATCCTACATAGAGATACTAGGTGTGGTAGGTGTAGACCCACTGCCACTGGTTGCGTGTTGTGTGAGCTTAAACTTTTTCTTAACATCTGAAGGACATTTAAAACACCCCTCCAAGTGCTTTTGCATCCTTGTAACATTCATGATATACAGTTTTGCACAGAACTTGCACCCATAGGAATCATTTTTAGTGTTAACTTATGGTTGTTTTATAAAGTAACTTCTTATTAGTTTATTTTGATGTTTCCCCATACTGCAAACTTACAAACTAGGCCTAGGCCTACACTAAACAATTAATACAATGTGAACTTGTCACTTGTCACATTCACATGTAGATCAACCCTTCTTCTTCTTGTTTTTTGTGGCCTTGGAAGCTTGGACCATGTGGCCAGTTAATATCTAGGTATTTTATTGCATTAAGAATAACTTAAGAATAACTTTATTCAACTTGATGTGCACATGGTACATGCATAACTCATTCATTCATAAGTAATAAAAATAAGAACAAAAGGGAAATGGAAGAAGCTGGGTGTCATGAGCTTGGAAACTATATATTAGCATTATTTCCAAGTGCACTGCCCACCTCATTCCTTTACATCTTTGCTACATTTTGTGCGGGAAATTTAAAATATATTTCCGGAAATTTTCCGGAAAGATAAACTCGGAAAATTTCCGGAAATATTTCCATTTCCGGAAAATTTCCCGTGGAAATATTTCCCATTTACATCCCTAAGTATGTCTAGAGGAGTATTTTACATCCCAAAACTAGAAGCAAACTCTGACCGTTGAATTGAGAATCTCGTCCCTTCCCTCCTCTTGCCTGTGGCTGGATCTGTCCAGCATGAGTCTGTCCTCCCTACATTCCCTAGGCTCGAGTGACGCTTAATGACCTAACAGTTGCGTGCTCGTAAATCAATTAAACCAAAAACCAATACCGGTATATCAACATTGCCTCTGATAATCTGGTTATCATGGCCACCAAAAGCAGAGTGATAGAAACGGGATAGTGTTCAGAAGACAGCCCGCCCGTACCCTGAGTGCGGTTGCACCCCTGTACACAGGGTTGTTATGCCACTGGTTTTCATACTACTCGGCTCAATAAATGGAAATCGTACACACTACACATTTAATTTTGTACTTATGTAGGCCTACTTCATAATACTGTGAAAAATACTATTATGAATTAGGTAATTAATTGAATGTTGATGTTATTTTTCCCTATAAGTAGCAATACCTAGATCAAATTGTAAAATATTTCAGAATTCTTGTTTTAACGTCCTGGTACTGGTAAGCGGGTAAGCCTACTGTAAATTTATGTATCCTGATGTTTCTGATTGATGTTACAGTCTGATTTGGAATCCGCTAGCGAGTTGGATGATTCGTTTGGATTTCAGTCTAAAAGCATTGAACAGTTGCGTGATGCCTTGAGAAAAAATCAACAGGGATACCATAAGTATAAAGGAAGGTATTCAGACCTGGCAAGACATTATCGTGAACTGGAAAGAGAGAATGCCAAGACAAAGGTAAAGAATGATGTTGCAATTTGGGATGACATATCGATGATTGTGACCTAAGAATCGATTCGGAATCGATTCCCAAGAAAAAACTTTTTATTGTATGCACCAATAGGCTACATATTTTATGAATCAGCTGATGAATTCTTAACCTTTTGAAAAGTTTGCCCGTTTATAGGCGTGCATGGCTGAGCACTGAGCAGCCTAGCAGAGTATGCCCGTTTATAAAATGTTTGATGTTATTGAGTTGTCCAGTAACTCAAGACAGGCGTGCATCTAGCAGAGCTTTACCACGCAGTAGTGCTACCTATTGACAACATCTTCAACTATTTGGTCGATCTTCTGGGATGTAATTTTTTTAATTTACAGGGTGTTTTGTAAACATGCATAGCCTGTGCATGCCAGCAACGTGTTTTCAGCATCTGTTTATGTTATTGTATGCATCCATTGTTGGTAGTTATTCATTATAATGACACTTTGTTTTTTTAATGGTGTTTTGTGTGCAATTTAACTTTTACTTTGTTAAAAAATATTGATATTTTGGCTAGTTACGATTTTTTTCCTTCAAGACTAAATGACGGGGGAAAACTCACTTTAGGGGTGGCAATTCTCATTTTGAACTCACTTGTTAAAAGGTTAAAGAACTTAAAGGAGCTATTACTACAAAAAGTTATTTTCTACCATATAATCTAAAGGTAGCATAATACTACACTAAAATGACCGTTTAAAAAATTATATCTCGTAACTGTGATTTTACACAAATTTTTGAAACTTTTAAGCCAGTAATTTGCAAAAATTGGCATTTTGGTCAATTTCTTAAATTGGCTTTAACCTGCTTCTTTTTGTTCCACATAAATACTAGAGCATCGTACCAATCGAAAATGGCCCTTCACAACATCCGGTCTTAAAACTATGCACAAATATACACTTAAAACACCAAAAATATACATTTCAAAATCACACCTCTTCTTGATAATCACAATCAGCATAGTTTGACCAAACCACTTGCCCAAATTACAAAACAAAATAGGCTATAGAGGATTTACAGAAGAGGCTGTCGAGTACGTTAATAATGGTCAATATTTTTTTGAATCAAAATCCTCCAAGATCACATGGCATAAAGATCGTCCCCATGTTATTTCTTATAGGAGATTTTTGCCTTTTGCTGCCTTTTGCTAGCTTGAAAAATACCAAGTTTCACCTTTTTGGGGGGGAAGGTCATGGTGGACCCAATAATTTTTCTGTTAATTTCTAAATTCATAACTAGTTAGTCTGAATGAAATTTTTTAAAGTTTAGCGGGTGATTACCGCTTTAGCTCCATTAATTTATATTTTATGTATTATATATTTATATATATTATTTTTATATAAATTTATTAGGGTTGCCGTTCGATGTGAAAATCGTGATCGATAATCGGAGGCATCGAATCGATTATCATATCGAAATATATCGATATCATAGACCCAAATCGATTATCATATCAAATTCCAAATTGAGCCTAGGAAGCAGAAAAAACGCAAAATTGTAACACTAATACAAGAGATCATTAAGGATTAGAATGTTTAAAATAAAATTGAGGGCTGAATTTCAATTACACAGCCTATATTTTAATACGTCTTGACTTGCATCGGGTGTCACTGTTTACGTGTTCCAACAGTACGCGCATCTAGCGAGCGAGAGATAGTGGCGAGATCTCATCGACATTCGAGCTCACAGCCTTATCTCCTCCCAACCTCCTCGTCGTCGTTCTTTGAATAATAAAAAACTGCCACACTTGACTCATCTTGTTAGGCAGCGTCAGAAGTAATGGCAAATATCTTCTTTGGGTTTGGGACGGAAGAAACATCACGAATTCAATATAATTGGGCAGACTGACGCTAGAGAAGTTCACGCCACAACACGTCGAGCCGTACTGAATACATCGCAAATCGCAATCGGGCCGGGCGATGTTTTCGTATCGCCTTGTATCGCGCTGCGAGCGCATGCGCACTGGCGGCGGTGGGCGTGGCATTATACTTGAGCAGCGATTGGCTACTCCGACAACCAATCGGCGCGTTGATACGACAGCGCGGCATTTTTAAGCATGGTAAACCGCGAAAACATCGATGTCACTATTTAAATCGATAATCATATCATATCATATCAAAATACTTGAATCGATTATCATATCATATTACTGATATCGATAATCGATCGATATTTCGATTATCGACGGCAACCCTAAAATTTATATATCATATATATCCATATTAATTTAGCTCCATTTTTTTGTTTGTTTGTTTTTTTGTCTGTTTGTTCGCTGTCTACCGGGCAAACGGCATATGCGATCTTGATGAAAATTGGAGGGGACCTTCGAAATCTCTGAACTTAGACCTGCCACGATTTTGGGTACAATCGAAGAAATATTTTTCATGAATATCGTACTTTTACAATTTTTTCCGATTTTTAGTGCGATATTTTCGTGACATTTGGGCCGATTCTGACCAAACGGGTGGGGCTACAACGTTCATACTTCACATGAACATTAAAATTATGGTGATGTAGTACCTTTTGAAAGAAAAAGTTGGCCAGAATCCATAGAATAAAGATTTTAATATGAGTTTTTTGAGTTATATAATAACAATTAACAAGTAACAATAGAAACTTGACAACAATCACCTACAATGCATTAAAAAAGCACTCGCAATGGTAAAGATATCCCACGCAAACTAAATACTTATTAAAAAAGCTCATCCATCAACGCGACTAAAAAAAGCATTTGCGAAGCTTCCTAGTTTTATTTAAATGCCAGTCATAAAAGCTCGCTTACTTGAAAATTAATTAAAGTCCAAACAGTGGCACCTGAATCATTGTCAATCCGATCAATCCTAACATTGAAATATATTCTGGTCAATGTCGGACCCCCATTTAAAGTTGTATTTCAAGGTTGATTATTTACTTACAGAGTCAGCCCTATCACAACTTTATTGAGTAGGCCTACTAGTACTTTGTTTAAAAATAGCCTACTGCAGTCTTTTCCAAGAAAAATGTCAATATACTCATTAGTTAAGATTAGGGATGACATCGATTCCAAAAAATTGGAATTGATCATTGTGACCTATGAATCGATTCGGAATCGATTCCCAAGATTTTTTATTTTTTTTTCATCGTATGCTCAGTTATTTTGGTGGTCTAAATTTTTTGAGGGGTCTGTGAAATTGAAGTCTGCTTTGTTCATCCAATTATTATTATTTTTAATTTGTTTATATATTTAGAGCAATTTTCCTTACTGGGTAGCGTACAACTACTGGAAACTCTTTTTTTTTATTTTATTTTTTTATTTTTATTTATAGTTAGGCCTAGGTTATCGGTGCGAAATATTAAGATTTTTTAAACAGCAATATAGGGAAGACTCACAAATATTTGTTACTAGGAAACGCTCAGTTGGACGCGTTGATAAGCGAGCACGTGCTATAGCTAGACCCACATTGCACATTTTTTTTAAATTTAAAATTTGCGACGTTCGCTGTCCACGGGGCCATGTTTCCAATATTATTTATTATTGGCAAGGTATATGGGTAAACCCGTGTGTTAACCTTTACTTTGTGGATAAAATCCACCGACATCTAGAGGACCTTGACATCATTTCTTTGGGAAAACTATTTAAACTCTTTGGTAATAAATAATAGGCCTACACTGCTTCCTCGATAGTATTTTGATTACTTCTAGGTGGCAGTGCATAGTGACCAGAATTCTCGTGCGACTTTTCGTTGTCATGGTAACGTTACTTTTGTTATAATGTAATTTTCATCTACACTACTTATCGGATCAAAATAAAATTAACATATTCGTGACCGGACGGACATTCTAAATGATTTGGCCACCTCAGATTTTGTCGCCGTTTAGTTTTTAAAAAAACTTTTGATTAACTTTAATGTAACTTTTTAACTTTTTGAACGATTTAGCCACAAAACTAATGGCATTCAATCGAGAACAAAGCTTGCGGATGGTCTAAATTTCAACTCTATCCGAGCCTCCGTTCGAACGTTATGGCGAGACATACAACCAAACAAAAAAACAAAAAAAACTATTTGACTATTTTTTCGGGCAGAGTCAAATGGAAATGCTCGCTTAATTATTCTACTATATTCAGGGTCAGTTTCTGATTACATAGGCCTAAATTTAAAATTTTTGTTATTTCAAAAATATTTTCAGTCACTAAAGTGAGCGTATTTACCGTAATAATGGCGGGAAAAACAGGGCAATACGTACCAATCACCGTGTGGTCATTGAATAAACAGCATTTTTGATGATTATCTTACTTCTGGAAGCACTTTTAGAATAAAATTTGTTTGTTGTATGATTAAGAAATACTGATAAACAATAATTTATATAACAAGATATAACATTTGCACATTTGTGTATACATTTTTAACGATTAATGGTTTTACGAAAACATTTATAAAGAAAATATCAACAATGGACTTTTGTTTTAACACGAGCTGGTGAACGGCCGAGAGGTGAATTTTGCTCCGTGATCTAGAAGACCGTGGTAAATTTCATTCATTACTAACAGTGTCTTTAGGGTTATGAATGACGTCACACGTCTTTTCACAATAAAAGCGCGGGAAAGAGTAAACGTAAAACTTTGTACCTCTGTGGAATATACAGTTTTTACTTTAGAGTGTTATAAACTACGGCGATGGTGTTATTAAGTGAATATCTACTGATGCTGTATACCAGCGCTATTATCTAAAACTGGTGAGACTTCCCTATTGGGAACTCTGAAAAAGGTTCTTTGCTATCGGGCTAGTGAAATGAGATTTTTACTAGCCCGTGCAAAGCTTTACTGGCCTTGGGCGAGCGTTAATTTTGACTCCTGGTTGTATGGTGTATATTAGGGCCTTCATCAAATAATTGGAAACTGGTTTGAAACCGGTTTTCATTTCGTAAACCGGTTTTTCAAAAATTCAAAATTCATGTTTTAAAAAAAATTGTTGCGCTTTGCCTAAAAACGGGTTTCTTAAACGATTATCCGGTTTGTAAAAATATATTCGGTGTAGGCCCTAGTGTGACCCGACACCTCCACCAAAATTACGAAATTTAACCTTTTTTGTGTAAAATTCCAATATGAAGCAAAATATCGACATCGGAAATATTCTCACTTATCGATGATATCGTGTCGAAGTATCAATTTTTCCCCAGCCATACCAGTCACCACTTACAAATGTTATAAAATACATGCCTAAAACTCATTAAAAGTACTTCAACGCGCACTCTAATCACACTCCAAAAATCGAAAGTTTTCATTTGTTACGGCCCTCCTATCCAGACCCCCCATTGTACAAAGGTATGCAGGGGAGAGTGTTTGCCCGTATATAATTTGTGATGACACCACTAGGTACCACTCCTAGGTGGGTTTCTGCTCACTCTCAAAAGAGTCGCTACACTCCACTGACTGTCAGAGCATTACACAGCAGGTTACCTAGTACTTCACTCCCCACTCATTGCTCAATTAGTCACACACTCGCAGACGGGTAGATATTCATCCTCTCACTTAACTCAAATGTCTTCTTACATTCGAGTGAATGAATGAATTACACCCTGGCCCAGCAACAGGAGGGTCAGCTGGACCTGGTCTGAATCCAGGGTGAGTCATGGATATTTTTTTCCCCGATGTAGAGGTTTCGAGGGAAGTCTCCTAAATGGTGTGACAACGTGCATGCAAAATTTGTTTTCTTGTGTGGCTCTCCACATGTTTGGTTATGTTATTGGAGTGTTTGTTTTTGTTGCAACCATCTGCCAGATGATCACTAAAGGGACACATACAGGGGTTCATATGTACTGTAGATAATTACGGTAACAGCTTTAAATAAGTTGCAGTCATCATCAGCCGGTGAAAGCAGATGACCTGTGAACTATTCTCCAATACACTACAGTTCTATTTTTACTTTTTAAAGCCTTTTTTCTTCTGTACTTGTCTTTAATTTAAAAAATCTGTAGGCCTACTAGCATGGGTTCTAAAATATTGTTAAAAAAATACTTCCACTTTGCGGTACCTCTAGTAGGCCCTAATAACTCTTGGTTGGTTCCCAGAAAGTTCTGACGGACTTCCAGGACAGATGCCTTCGCCGTGAGGCTGAGCTGAAAGAACAATGTCTATTGGAGCAGCGAGCGAAAGCTCACCTGGAAGAGATCCTACGCAATGACCTTGAGGAGAAAGACCACCTCATTGCGACCTTGAATACCAAGATTCACTTGTTGAAGTCCCAAGGAGAGACAGATGGAGACAAGGTCATCAGTGCTGCCCCTCCTACACCCACGACGGGATCCCGATTGCAACACTTTGGGCTTGAAAATGGACAAAATTGTGATGGAGAATGTATAGACTTAATCAAGGATCAAAATAAGGCTGATTCACAAGATGAGCTTATTTATATT
This sequence comes from Sweltsa coloradensis, assembly GCA_024449915.1. Classification (NCBI taxonomy): domain Eukaryota; kingdom Metazoa; phylum Arthropoda; class Insecta; order Plecoptera; family Chloroperlidae; genus Sweltsa; species Sweltsa coloradensis. The sequence continues at coordinate 461,382 of JAMZAV010000204.1, forward strand.
ACAAAACAAAAGTTAGAGGAATATGAGTTACTTGCTATAAAACTAGAAAATGTTCATGAAGAGACGCAAGCTCTAGTCAAGGAAAAAGAAGAGAAAACAGTCCGTTTGGAGGCTGAAAAGGTTGGTGTGGGCCTACTACTTGTATTTTTAGCATTTATTTGCACAGTTACAGACTGTTGTTGTCTTGTTGCCAAATGTCATGAAAACATACTGACATGCAGGTCTACACAGTGAAAGTGAAACCTTGCTTAAACGTTTCCTTCATAGAGGTTTTCCTGCACAAAACGTCGTAATAGTGATTATTAAGCTCTGTTTTTTTTTTCAAGTTAACCTATGTAAAGTTTCTTGCCTAAAATGTTCCTAGCTATCTTAGCTAGCTTCCTTAATTTTTTGTTTTTAATACATTTTCCAGTAAAATTCGTTCAAAACTGAAGTCTACTTGCAAAACGTTTTAGAAGGGTTTCACTTTATTTGGAGAAATTCTTATAGGGATTTTAAATTGAATGCAATGTGGGATCTGATATCTTTGATGTATAGGTCTACTGCATTTATGCAAGTATAGGCCTTGGATACTATATTCAAAATTATCAAGTTCATAAAGTGCTGCTATTAAGCCATTTGTCAATACAGTAAGAACTCTCTTATCCGATCTCCTCTTATCCGATGTATCGTGTTAACCAAGCCGAAAAAAAAAAAAAAAAAAAAAAAAAAGTTTTAAATACGTAAATAAAACATAAAAATAATTACAGACGCCGCGCCGCACTTTTTTAAATGTACTCGCATACATTTGTAGGCATGCCTTACGAGTGAGTGCAAAGAAGATAGATCGGCGATATATCTCGACTTTCGAGCAGTGTGCATCAGTGTACTGAGCGTATAGAGTTCAGTGGTCAGTGTGCGTCGGGCGCATCGCCGGTAAGCGTCAGTGCCACCCACTGAGCATATAGAGGTCAGTGTGCGTCGCGCGCCTGCGCGTGCGCATACGATCCAGCCATCTCACACACAGCTGTTCAAAGATGGTCGTTGTGGAACTAGATGCAATCATGTTTCAACCGATTCACGAAATTCGTAATCACGACGCATTGAATTGTTATTCCTGGGCTTATCTTATTTCTTTCCCAGACTTATCTTGCGTCGTGAGCTTCAGCGCGGGCATAGTAGTGAGAGGTTTTCCCACATGAGAAAGAGAGCTAGGCCTAGGCCTATGTTTGCATTGTAGGCCTAGGCCTACTGCGTCGAGTTTAGGCCTAAAAGACATACGTTTTTATTACGACATGTAGGCCTAATTGTGTACGTGTGTTTGTGAGCTTGATTTACAAGCTATTAAATCATTTTTTTTTTTACCCTGTATGAAGTGTATCGTGTGTATTTTATGTTCTTTTATCCATTACATGTGTCATATATCATTTTACCACATCAGGCTATGCTACGAGAGCAAATAAACAAATGAACCGCGCCATCCGAGTTTTTCGGAAATCCGAGGTGCCCCCGGTCTCATCCAACTCGGATAAGAGAGTTCTTACTGTAGTATTTCCATGCTACTCTTTAAAATTTGAGTTGCCAAAATAAGGGTGTTGCCAATTCTCTCTATGTCTGCCTATAATCTTGTAAATACGGTGTTTAGATATTAACATATTCATACAAATATAGACTTCATGTAGGCCTAGGTCTTTACCCCCAAAATACAAAAATTTGTAAAAAAAAACGGCAGCCAAGCTCTCCTTCCAAAGTCTTCGGCTGTGAATGCTGTGAGATATAGAAGTTGAGCCAAGCATTTCATTCTTTCTCCCTAGTTTCGCACTGAAAAGAAGTAAGATCATTTCGCCTGTTGACGAGCGCAAAGCCAACCATTTTCGTGGTAAAAAAAGTTAAAATTTTAAACTCAAAATCATAAAAAAATTACTTGGCCATTGACTTTTTAGAGTCTTCGTACCAAAATCAATAGCCAAGTAATTTTTTTATGATTTTGAGTTAAAAATTTTAACTTTTTTTACCATGAAAATGGTTGGCTTTGCGCTCGTCAACAGGCGAAATGATCTTACTTCTTTTCAATGCGAAACTAGGGAGAAAGAATGAAATGCTTGGCTCAAATTCTATATCTCACAGCATTCACAGCCGAAGACTTTGGAAGGAGAGCTTGGCTGCCGTTTTTTTTTTTACAAATTTTTGTATTTTGGGGGGATATCACATCTTTTTGTTGTTTGTTTCATATCAAGGCTTAAAATATGTGAAATACGTGTAAAGGTGGATACAGTGCCTTTAAAACAGATTGTCTAGAAACAAAAGCTACCATCTTTTTTTTGTTTACAATCTGTAGGCCTAGTTGGCAATATTCAATGTTTTTTATTAAATTTAATATGGTTAATGGCGTCTTGGGTTTTTGTGTGAATGATTTGTTGACCGGACTATAACACATTGACGCATAATTTTAATCAGCAATTAAAATATTAAAAATTGTAATAAATACAACATAACGTTTTCCCGAAGTAAAGAGTGGTAGGGAACAGTGGGGGTGAAATATCGCTTGTCTCCTGGCGGATTATTATGTTTCATATTAAAAAAGGTGTGAAACGGGTCATTTCGCTGCGTCGCGTGTTTACACTTACTGGCGTGTGAGTTCGACGTTTCGGAACCACTGTGGGATCCATCTTCAGGCCAAACGTCAAACTCACACACCAGTAAGTGTAAACACGCGACGCGGCGAAATGACCCGTTTCACACCTTTTTTAATATATTCGGGCCGCGAAAGTCTAAAATGTTTCATATTATTATGTACCACCATGCCAAATTTCATGCTGATAACTCATTCGGTACCTTTATGGTGAATGCTGGAAAGGAAATCAAGGTAAAAATAATATAAACTATTAGGGATGGGGGTTGAAAAAGTGTTGTTTAGGAAATGAGAATAGGCTTAGGCCTATTGGGTTAAAACAAATTAAAACATAATTTACTAATTTGAATAAAAATACAATTTTGGGTTAGAGCTATGAATTATTCCAATTTTAGGGGATGATTTAGGGGATGTTGGGGGTGGAATATCGCTTGCATCACGACGAATTATTTTTCATATTAGTATGTAGCATCATGCCAAATTTCATGCTGATAACTCATTAGGTGCTTTCATGGTGAATGCTGGAAATCAAGGTAAAAAAAATATAAACTATAAGGGATGGGGGTTGAAAAAATGTGGTTTAGGAAATGGGAATAGGCCGATTGGGTTAAAACACATTAAAACATAATTTTAATAACCACCTAATTTGAATAAAACATCAATTTTAGATTAGACCTATGAATTATTCCAATTTAAGGGGGTGTTGAGGGTGGAATATCGCTTGCCTCTCGGCGGATTATTTTTCATATTATTATGTATCATAATGACAAATTTCATGATTATAACTCATTAGGTGCCTTCGTGGTGAATGCTGGAAATCAAGATAAAAATAATATAAACTATTAGGGATGGGGGTTGACAAAATGTGGTTTATATAATGAAAATATGCCGATTGGGTTAAAACACATTAAAACATAATTTTAATAACTAATTTAAATAAAAATTCAATTTTAGGTTAGAACTATGAATTATTCCAATTTTAGGGGATTATTTAGGGGGTGTTGGGGGTGGAATATCGCTTGCCTTTCGGCGAATGATTTTTCATATTAGTATGTAGCATCATGCCAAATTTCATGCTGATAACTCATTAGGTGCCTTCATGGTGAATGCTGGAAATCAAGGTAAAAATAATATAAACTATAAGGGATGGGGGTTGAAAAAATGTGGTTTAGGAAATGTGAATAGGCCGATTGGGTTAAAACACATTAAAACATAATTTTAATAACTAATTTGAATAAAACATCAATTTTAGATTAGAGCTATGAATTATTCCAGTTTTAGGGGGTGTTGGGGGTAAATTTCGCTTAATTGCCTCTCGGCGGATTATTTTTCATATTATTATGTACCATCATGTCAAATTTCATGATGATAACTCATTAGGTGCCTTCGTGGTGAATGCTGGAAATCAAGGTAAAAATAATATAAACTATTGGGATGGGGGTTGAAAAAATGTGGTTTATATAATGAGAATAGACCGATTGGGTTAAAACACATAAGAACATAATTTTAATAACTAATTTGACTAAAAATTCAATTTTGGGTTAGAGCTATGAATTATTTTAATTTTAGGGGGTGTTGGGGGTGGAATATTGCTTGTCTCTCGGCGGAAGTTTGTGAGTCTGAGGTACATCTAAGTGTGGTCCAAGTTTCATAGTTCTAAGTTGTACGGTTTTCTCTGTAGGCTCTTATTCCTCTCTGGCAGAATCCACTACCCCCCCCCAACCAACCAACCAGCCAGCCGGACGATTATCGTCAATATTTACGCACTTTTTTAACACAGAACGGGTTATCGGATCGGGTTGATTTTTTTTTTGGTATGTCATGGACCACATATCAGGTCATATACCGAGTTTCAAGATTGTAAATCTTTCGGGACGGCGTGTGCAGATAGCTGAAAACCCCCCAACTCGGGTAGGAGTAAACAGGGTCGAGTTAGTCATCGCCTTCTAGCAGTCGCGTGCGCTTGGCTGCGGGCGAACGACCGTCGCCCTAGATGTAATAGTGCAATGTTCAACATGTAAGGTGTGGCGATTATGCACATTTTTTGTCAACACCTAGTAGTAGGCTATTATATAGGCCTATAATACAAGAGGTCTACTACAATAGTTAATATATATTTTTTACACTTGCTTCCCACATAAGTTGGGTCAGGGGGTGGCTAACCACCAGATTTAATAATAATTAATAATAATAATCTTAACTCAGTTCCAACTATGAGTGGTGTTTTCCCACCATTATCTAGGACAGTGGTTCCCAACCTTTTTCATCTCACGGCTCGGCAAAATGATAAAGTCAAGTGCAAGAACCGGCGTGGCTACAAGGGATCTGGGACACAGCCCCAGGTTTTTGAGTGTTTTTATGCCCTAAGACAGGCGATCTGAGCAAAAAAGGCAGACAATGGGAGAGGCAACCAGAAGAAAGTGTACACAAGAAACATTATTCAAATCGTTAAAAATTAGGGATGTGCGAGTCCTGATTTTTTAGTTCGAGTTGAGTCCGAGTCCTAAAAATTACTCGATTTTGAATCCAATTCGAGTACGAGTATTTTTCAAATCAAAGTTTTGAATTGATAAATAAAAAAGAATATGCTGCAGCGTAGCTTGTAAGCAGTTTCAGTTTTCCAAAAACGGTAGACAAGGTAGGGCTATAATCGTTAGGCCTAAGAAAAACAATTGAAGGTTAGATATAAAACCTAGAATAAAGTAATAAATAATTTAAGAAATAGATTGATACTTGATATTTTTATTTATATTTGTGATGGGCCTAGGCCTAGAGCAAGACTGCTTGGCTAAACATTTAGCCTCTTCTTGGGTAATTAATTTTTTGTATTGAAGAGGATGTTTTCCAGATAAATGCTTACCTAAGCTTGAAGTAGAGCCAGCAATGAGTTTTAATGACGTCGAACAGAATTTGCACTTGGCTTCACTATCAGTGCTTCTTGCGAAAAACAGCCAAATCAATGATCCTTGATCCTGACCAACAAGAGCTCCAGGCCCTGCAGCTTCGTTGCCGTCTCTTCCACTTCCACCAAATCGTCGTCAACATTTGAATGATCACTCATTTTGTCTCTACAAAAACTCGCTGGGCCTAGGCCTGGCAAAAGACGTAAAATTTTAGTGCCGATACGGGCCTCGTCGTTTCTCACGCGAGTCTAAAAGAGCAAACAACGCAAATGCAAAAATGGCAACAAGAAAAAATAAAACACGTATCCAGTGTCGCCAATGGTGCAAATAACACAAGACCAATACAAAGAGTTTGCTAGTACCTTTACTTACACTTTAGGTCTTTATTTTCCGTTATTGAATAGTTAAAATCAATAGAAAATAATACTAATTAGTAATAATACTACTTACTTACTTACTACTTAATACTAGAAAATAGGTAATGGAATCAGTCTGGCTCATCTCACAGCAAGTCTGAATCCCAAAAACCTAATATTGTTCGGGTGTAATTTGTAAGTTGGCAATTCGTAAATAAAGTGCAATGACTACTGCAGTGCTCTCTGTCGAGTTTTCGTGTGTACTACTTAGTACTCAATGGCTCATTCAACAACATTTCGTTTTTGATCGTAGGTAAACTCGTGGCGGGAATCGATTTTGAGTAGCAACTACTCGATGGCTGGCGAGTCGAGTACCAATTACTCGACTGTACATACTCAAATTTTGGGTACTCGCACACCACTATTAAAAATATATTAATAAATTACTAATTATCGATTGTTAAACTTTTTTAGTGTGTTTATTATGATGTTTTACTAATAATTTAACTTCGGATTGCGCGTTTATAATCCTGGTTGTTTCTAAGCTCGGGTCGTTCCTGGGATTCTGTTCCGCGCAACAACCCTGTCATACTATCATACGTTTTAATAGAAACGGCTCACAGGGTCTTCTCTAAACTTCGTCCTCACTGTTTTTCTCGACGATATAACTAACCAAACCATGTACATAAACAAACATATTTTATTTTCTAACTGTTAACAGTTAATACAACAAATGAATTAATTAAAAACTGAGTACAAATTTAGCCATTCATTCCAAGTACTTGTAAAATAATACTGCAAAGCATTTTTTGTCCTAATTTTTACATGTTTCTAAAATATTATCATAATTACAACAAATAGACAGTAGCACTCTGCGGACCGGTAGCAATGAGTCCGCGGACCACCGGTTGGGAACCACTGATCTAGGGCATTAAACTGTAGATACCTACTAAGCTTGCCAGGCTCAGTGTTTCTTCCTCATCATCTTCCGACTTCTTCTCCACCAATTTACACGCTCTCTTCTGTCCTCCCCCTTACTCTTGCCTTATGCTCCCACACTTCATCTTGTTTTCTCCATTTCCCTCTTGGTTTTAACCAAGCATTATAGAAACCTGCGATGCGCTCCGCGCCGAATTCGACTACTTTTAAGCCCTTTTAGCACGCAACGACAGGGAATAACATGGGTAAAACGAAACGCAAACCGGTCTTCTGGTGCTGTCGAGACTAGCGCACCTTGCTCTGTATAGGTTCGCCCGCTAGCCGCCCACCCTTGCAATCACTTCACATGCACATGCATGCATCACATGCAGAGTCTTTGTAAAATTAGTGTTGTTATATTGTAAAAACCAAATCTCCTGTTGGCATTTCCATTTAATAAGTCCTAGTTTTTCTTCATCTAAATTTAATTTAAAAGATAAGACTTCTCGTTGCTCTCCGCTGAGATTTAGAAAGTAAGCACAGGTAATTGTTGTTTAATTTAAATTGATTGTATACTTTAATGGTTTTTCAATTATTTTTATTTGTGTGGAGGAGGTGGGAATTGTGACAACCTCAGACGCCCCTCCTTCCCTGTCACACATAAACCCATATGCATGATTAACGTTTGCTGTATATTAGCACCACCTGTTGTAATGTCCACGAGCCGCCACTGGTGAATAGTAGGGTTTATTACATAAAGCAATTCTGTTTGTTGTATGTTCTTCTGCTTAAAAATATCTGTGTTTTGTGCATTTTAGAATATATGTATGTCGATTCAATTTTTCTCCAGAGCGTTGTACATTTGAATTTGAGTGCTTACGGGCGTGCCAAGGTCACAATTGTCTAGTGAAGACTCTTAATGTCACTCCTGTATTTTTCACATTTCTTACTGTCACGTTTTTAAAACAACGGTACAATTATACCTCTTTTCCAGTCTTCCGGTACCTTCTTTTGCTTCCACCCAGCACTTATTATCGGAATAGCCATCTTCTAGAATTAAGACGCATCATGTATAGGCCTACCGTATGTACATGGAAGTACTTGAGATATGTCCGTACAACACGTTTCCTCTGGTTTTGACTGAGTTTGTATAGCCTACCCTGATCTGCTACATCCAAAAATGGTTTATTGTCATGGTATTCTACATTTTGCGAGATTTATCGCCATCGGGCATTTTCAGATACACATACATGGTTATGAAGTACAGTTTGCAAGGTCAACTTAGGGGTGTGGCCATTACCAGATTGTGTCTAGTTTAGGTTAATTGCATAAATACAGTACTTGCATATCAAAATTTCAGGGGTTATCTTTAAGGCTTTATCATGGGCCTCGTTCAAGTTACTGTATTGGTGTTTTATGGAATTTTTTATTGAGCTGGCCTATCTATTATGGTTATGACTAGAAGAAGACAATAAGCTAGTGATCTTATGCTTAATCCTAAATACCATGCAAGTAACACAAGTAAATGCTAGCTTAAGCAAAGTGTGTTAACAATTCTTATCATAACTGTATTTTCTTTAAACAGACTGATGTCCAATGCCGCTTGTCAGCCCTGGTAAATGAACTGACTTTGGCAAAAGAAGAGATTTCAGCAATGACATATAAAGAAGAGGAATTGAGACTAATGTTTGCAAAATCAACGCAATGTTTGCAAAATGAGCTAGAGAAAAACAAGGAGGAAGTTTTGCAGCTCACTCAGAAAATCAAAACAATTGATTCCACTCGAGATAAAGAAACTATGCCCTGTAAGTCGCTTTGTAATTTTTGTAAACAAACTCTTAAAATCACAATAGATGATACAAAAGCTACACATACACACATTATTCTATGACCACACTGTTATGTGTCCAAGATAAATAAATAGATCACGGTTGCCATTGGAGGACAGGGTTTTTCCTTTTCAATGGGTTTATTCATTATTTGGCAAACATAAAAAAGAGAAAGGACAGAAATTTTAACTCCATACTATTGCACCATTGATAAAATAATTTATTACAGGGCCACTGTTTGTTAATCAACATTTTAGTTTCATTGATGATCGCTCCCCGGATATATATTAGGGCTACCCAATGATTGGATGAGCATAGCCAAGATTCCATTTCACTACACTGGAGAAAAAAATCCGGAAAGTTTTTTTGTTTTTTTTTTCGTTTGTATTTTTGTGTGTCTGTTGACACGATTCCAGCTAAACCAATACTCTAATTGCGATGAAATTTTCTGGAGGCCTTCGAAATCTCTGAACTTAGAACTGCCACGTTTTTTAGCGCAATCGAAAAATTATTTCTCATGAAAATTGCAATTTTACGTTTTTTTTCTCGATTTTTTTAAGATTTCTGCGACTTGTAACACCTACATGCTTTATCCGATTGTAATGATTTTTTCACAGAACCTTGATTTTATGAATTAATATATTCGTGTGAAATTTGAGCGCAATCGGAGAATTATTTCTCATGAAAATTGCAATTTTACGTTTTGTTTTGTTTTTTTGAATTTCTTCGGCTTATTACACCTAGGCCTACATGCTTTATCCGATTGTAATGATTTTTTCACAGAACAACAGAAAATCTACATAACACATGCCAGCTCAATGCACCAATTACGTTCATCCAACAACGGGCCTGAAAAAGCGTTTGCGAAGCTTCCTAGTAAAAAAATAATATTGATATCAAAAGGGGATAGGCCTGCATCGATCTCGTGATTCGATATCAAACTTTTCAAGTCGAGAACCTAATAACATGTAAAAAGTATCAATAATGATTTTTTCACAGAACAACAGAAAATCTGCATAACACATGGCAGCTCAATGCACCAATTACGCTCATCCAACAACGCGCCTGAAAAAGCGTTTGCGCTTCTTAGTAAAAAAATCATATAGATATCAAAAGGGGATACATCGATATCGTGATTGGATATAGAACTTTTCAAGTCGAGAACGTAATAACATGTAAAAAGTATCGATATCAATACTTTTTAGTTTTTACGTGTTATTACGTTTTCCGGGTGTAGCCAAAGTCGCCCGCCGACAATGCGTACATGCCACAGTCCGTCCCAATCGAGAGCGGCCGATTCAAGGTTAAGATGAGGCCTAGACAACATGTTATTGTAAAAGGGACAGATGATTGATGGGTGAGAATAATAGGATAATGGATATGAAGAACAATCACAACAATACTTGTGGCGGCCCTCTGTCTCTCTCCCTGACTCTGTCTCGACACTACTGTAGTGTAACAACTTGAGCTGCCATATCGTCGGTGAAGTGGCAAGACTTTTTTTGACCAAATCCACTTTGTTGTTGTTTCGACATCGTCAATTCATTTGGTGCCGTTTAAATTTGTATTCGTTTGAATTGGACCAATAGTAAGGCTTAAAAGAGCTTATGTTACAACCGCGTATGAAAAAGAGGCTTGAGAAGGCTGTGGAAATACCGGGTATCTTCCATCCCAGCCATGCTATCCAGTCATGACCCAGCTGTCAGTGCTAGGCTAGAGGTAACAACAAGCTCAAATCTTGCACCAGTAGATCGTTATACCAATTATAGTTGGTGTTAATGTTATTTGTGAATGTGTATATTGTGAAATGATTAAATGTCTAGGCTTTACTCAGTTATTGAGTAGTCATTCTTACAAAAACAAAATACAAATGTGCATAATTCTTATTTTTTCTTACCAACATTTCCTATTGCATTTCTTATTTGTACCGAATTAACCATTAAGAAACAGTAGGCCTAGATACTGTATTTTATTGTGGTATAGTAGCTATTTAACAAATACAATCACTGGTTAGGCCTACTTATAAATAAATATTGGTTAGGGCTTGGATATGAAGCCTAGGTTAGGCCTAGGCCTACTGTCTTCTTAGGCCTAGGGCCTAGGCCACTTCTGCATTGATTTAGTAATTGGATTGATAGGTACAGGCTGGTTTGTGGCCCTAGTTGTTATTAACAAATAATAATAGATTAGTTATTTGCCCTAGACCAGATAGAAAATGCTGTACGGTTGACGTTTAATCAATGGATTGACTTTCATAAAATGAGAAGTAACAGCTGGAAATTCCGATGTTTTGCGATGGTTTTCATGCATTTTCCTCACAGAGCCAGCGTTGCTAACAAGGCCTAGAAGTTCACAAGAATCCCCATAGATAGCATGACTAGTATAAGCATGACTATAGCATGACTAGTCATGGAATAGTGGATGTGTATGCATGTCAATCCAGCAAGCAGCAAAGTTTTCGTGAAGGAAGCCTAGCAAGCCTAGGCCGCCCGTTTAACAATTGTAAATTCATGACCGCCGACAAATAACCCGTGCAAGTACAGAGCTAGGAAAACAGGCCAGTAGTAAATGATTATTTAATTTATGCTATTTCAATTAATACAAACCTAATACAATCCTTTCATAATATAAGATTTATTCTTCCTTGAATTGCAACTTAGTTTAGGGAATATGTTTTTGTCTGCTTCCCTAACTTATGCCGCAAACCGGATAAACGGCAGTTACCGCATATGTATTTAATTGTTGTGCATTGCTACTTTGGAGATAAAATAGCAAACTTAATCACAATCCTATCAACAATGCATGTTTAGAAGAAGAATAGATTAGAATAAGTTCTTCTGTTGGCAGTATAGGCTGAATTGTTATGTTTTTTGCTTCTCCTCAACAATGCCTCAAACGTCACTTACGTGGTATTGCCACTTCACCGACGATATGCTTTGCTGATATGAATGAGATTGCACATGTGGTCTTGTTATGTTATCTTGTAACATAAACAAAACAAAGCAGCAAGAGTCTTGGCCCGAAGCCAAACTGACTATCAATATGTGGTTGGTGGCGTGGGAGAGGGCTGGGGGGGGGAGAGGGGAATAGTGCTGCAGAACCATAACTCACTGCCACACAAAGCATTTCTTGATTAGAACTGTACGTAATACTTACGCTTATCTCATTTACGTTTTTTTGTAAATTTATTTTATTGGTGTAGAAGACCTAAATATTGTCGATGTTATTTAATAAAAATTAAAAACGATAAACATTTCCATATTGATATTGAATTTTTTTCTTCATATCAATATATTGAATTATCAATATTGTTGGGCAGCCCTAATATATATCCAAAATTTCAAATCTCCATTTATGTTGCTTAGTAATCAACAAGTTTATGCAATGCATGCACCACTCATTGGACATGAACAGATTGACGCCCACCAATCGACTGATAAGCCCTTGCATCATCGCTGTGGACCAGCTTGAGCACTGCATGTCTGTTTTGTATGTTCATCATCTGTACGAGCTACCAGGTGACAGCTCAAGGACGTTGTAGGGTATCTGATAATCAGCAGCAGACCTGAGGAAGAGGGGACTGCAGTCACTTTGATACACGATGCTCTTCTTGTGATTAGTACAGCTACGGGGTTATAAAAGTTAAAAGACAAAATATTTAAAATCGATTTCAATTCAAATCAAAACCGGTTTCCGATTAACCAAAGTTATCGCTATTCAAAACTTTTTTTTTTTTTCCTATGCCGAAAGCTTGATTTTTCAATCATTTTTCTTCCTGGCTATCCAGTAAATATGTGCTTCCTTCTCTGGCCCGCTCAGGTTATTTGGCAGGGCGTCAATGTCAGATTTAAGTGCGGCGCAGCTGAAGAGGTGCGCTCTGTCCTGAAAACCCGATGTACATAGTTTGCAAGTTGCTGGTTCCTTTGTGATTTGAAATTGACTGAGGGGGTGCTGCAGGACGTCATGTCCTGTGGCCAGCCGGAACTGCGCTGTTGCCACCTTTCTTGTCCAGGATTTGTCTGGCCCTTTGAGGACCTCGTCCCGCCATGGTTTGTGATACATCTGGCCCTCTTGAAGTTTTCCCAATAGGATGTCTTGAGGCCCTCCTTGGAAAGGTTTTTGGCAGAGTTGTAGGAGATACCCCGCCGTGTCAGGGGCGGGACTTCTTTGAGCCCAACTTGGCTAGCGCGTCGCCTTCTCCGTTGCCCAGGATGTTGCAGTGGCTGGGCACCCATTGAATTTTAAGCACTTTTCCATGCATCACATTTTTTATTAAACTCTTTTTAAGAGACAGGGAGGCTTCTTCACATTTTTCCATCTGACAGATCTTCTTGATGGCGGCCTTGCTGTCAGAGATAATGACAAATTTTGTCTTTTTGAGTGGAAAGGTTGGTGTTTCTGCGATTTTTTCTGCTGCTCTGGAGATGGCATTTATTTCTGCATCAAAAATGCTCGAGCCTCGTGCCATCGGGTGCGCCTCTTCAAAGAAGATGCAATGGAAGCCAAAGCCAGTATTCCTCCCCGAGCTCTTTCGGGAGCCGTCCGTAAAGACATGCAAACTATTCTTAGACAGTTAGGGGAGGCCCTATATAACCTAGGACACTAGGCCTAAAAAAACATGACACAATAGTTCTTACAGAATGTCATTTCAAAATAAAAATTCTCCTTAACATGCGTGTGTTGGTTTTTTGTGTCACTTTTCTTTTCACCTGTCACCGAGATCAAACTACCACACAAGGTGATAATTGTTTGTATTTTTGCAGATGACAACAACCAAACCAACTATTACCAACTATTGAATGATGAATCCCAACTCAATACCAAACAGTTGAACATACAGATTGAGGAGCTACAAAATATCGAACTGTCTTTGACGAGTCAGATACAAGACCTTCAACAACAGAACGTTGGCCTACAGCACGAGTTACAACAAGTAAATCAAAAGAACCAACTGGTGAATGATGAATCCCAACTCAATACCAAACAGTTGAACATACAGATTGAGGAGTTACAAAATATCAAACTGTCTTTGACGAGTCAGATACAAGACCTTCAACAACAGAACACGAATCTTAAAGAATCATCGGAACAATTGAATCTAAACATTGTACTGTTGTTGGAAGAAATTGATGAGATAAATAAAAGGCATGTTTTGGCAATGAAGGAGCTAGAAGAATCAAAACACAACAATCTTATAAAGACAGAATTGCAAAAAATGAAAATCTCCAATGATGTCTTGAAAAAACAAGTAGATGAGACTGTTGAAGAACAAAACTATTTGGCCAGTAAGTTAGCAGAAGGAAAACATCGCATCCAAGTACTGAAAGAGGAATTACAACCATTGGGTTTGGAATGCGTAACATTACGGGACCAAATCGGTGATACACATTTACAGAGAAATGATTTAACTATTGAGCTAGATGAAGGATTTGACCATGTTACTAGCATCTCTAGAGAGGTAGAAGTTATGGAGATACAGGTCAATTTTGCTAAAGAAAACTTGAACAGAGCTTTAGAAACCAAAGCCTTGTTAACTAGTGAGTTGGATGAAGAATTAAAAGCTACTGATCAGCTCAAAGATCAAATAAAAGAAGAGAGTCAAAGACAGATATCTTTAAAAGAAAAATTAAAGGATATGTTTTCCTCAACAGCTTACATTAGTCTTAAGTTAACGGAAGGTAAATCACAGTTAACAAACCTATCGGAGGAGTTGCAAGTATTGTCTATTAGAAACCAGTCGCTTGAGGAAGAAGTCAAGAGGATGAAAGATACTAAAGTTTCATTGATTAATGATTTAGAAAATGTAGAAAGAGAGAGTAACATTCTTAAAGAGAAATTACAACCATCCAATGATATTTCAGTTTCCCAAGTGCCCAATACCTCTAACACAGCAGCACAGTATGCTGTAGCTGTAGAGGAAAATGTCATAAGTGAACTTCAAGAAGGTCATCGACTCAAAATAAAGCAGCTTTCCAACGATTTTGAGCGGCAGTTACAACAAAGAACACAAGAACTAGTTGAAGCACATGATAGGGAAATTGGTAATATGATTTGATTTGGCTTTCTAGGGCTTCCATTATCTTTATATAAAGGGAAGCCCCCTCACTGGTTGTGCTGTGTTGTGACTATCCACCCTTCCTATCTCTAACCTATTCTCTTGGAATGAATGAAGAGGCACCTTGGCCCAGCAACAGAAGGAGGGGCAGCTTTTCTCTTGTTGCCAAGGGTCCTGGTTCGAATCCAGGGTAAGTCATGGATTTTTTGTCTCCCAAGCACCATAGTTGGGAGGGATGCCCCCTTACTGGTTGTGCTGACGGTGTGTCTCAGTATGAATGGTGTGTGAAGTAACCTTGCTGATGATGACAACATGCATGCATAATTTACTTCTTGTGTGGTCCTACCACAGGTTTGGTCAGGGTGAGTTTTGTTTGTATGTAGAGCTGATTTTTAGTGGCCACCATCTGCCTCATAAGTCCCAGAAGGACGAAACGCGTCGTGGTGTCAGGTAACAAACAACTTTAAATTAGCTGCAGTTGTCATCAGCAGGTGAAAAGTTTTGTCGTCCCCAGCCCTTCAGGCTGGGCTTTATGTTCTCTATGCTTTCCCAACCTGTCAACCCTTCTCCAATCTAAACCAATTAAGCAAGTGAGAAAGAGATAACATTTCAATAGCTAACCTGAAGTGGAGTAGCCATTTCCCATCACGATGAAAAATGCTTAAGATGGAATAGGACTCATTTGGCATTTGGCAAATAGCTACTCATTTGACCAGGAAGTGTTTCGACGTACATGGTACTTATCATAGTTGTCAAACAAGCATGGACAGCTCTACAGTAGGCCCTAGCATATAATCAACATTTTCTGTAAGTCAGCCTGGAGCGATCGGCAACAAAAAAATTATTTTCAAATCATTTTCAGAATTTAAGTGTTATGTGGAGCCCTTTATTTCCACTTCTGTGTAAAATCTAGGGTTGGGACTTGACATCGATTATTCGATTCGACATCGATGTCGAAGCAAAATTGACTTTCGATTCGACATCGATTTGCCATCTTTCTTTCTTTCTTTATTTATTTTTTTTATCGATTTTGGAACCATGTAAAAACCATATATTTTACCTTTGCATTATTACATTACCTATTTTTACATTAAAAAAGATAAAAAATTCTATTTTTTAAATAAAAAAAAAATCCCCCATTAAAAAAATGTATGTCGGAAAGAATTTCGATGACGATTTTTTTTCTCGAAATTATTGATTTGACATCGATTACGAATGAATAATCGAATCCCAACCCTAGTAAAATCTCAAACAACGGTAAGCCTAATGTCAGCCGAGCAAAAAGGAATTTACCTAAAATGCTTGTCCGATGTCCGATGTCCTCTTAATATCCAAACAACTAAAATTTGTTAAATTACCTACATTCAAAACATTTTTGGTTCTCATGAACTTTTGAAGTTGTGAGATACCGAGAGAAATGATTGAAAACATTTTGAATATAATTTTTGACTTTGTATTATCTGTGTGTTTTGTGTCATATGGCTATAAACTCCACTCCAGGTAAGCTGTTGGAATTCTCCTCTATATTTCTCATGGGTAAGAATAATTCTTTGGTACTATTTTCTACCAACAATATAATGTATGATCAATGACAATTAGGAATGATATTGAATTGCAAAATTCTGAACCTGTTCGTAACCCATTGAAGCACAATTACTAGTAAGCCTATATAGAGTGGTAGGATGCTAAGGATGCAACCAAGTTATTGGAATGATATTTAAACAAAAAATGGTAATAGTAGTAGAGAAATGTGTATACTATCATCACCAATATAGGTAACATGTTTATAGTTATTTATTTTTCTAGGAAGGTTCATTTTCTAATTTTCAATTTCTACTTGTTAAAATGTAATACGAGTTGAATTAATTCCAATTTCATAATTTAAGTATAATAATATTTCATTTTGGACCTTTTGGTGCACTTAAATCTGCCATAAGTGCTACTTTGTATAGCAGGTCCTGACCTGGGGCTGTACTCTGAGAGTGCACGCAGCCAGTAAAAATAAAATATTGTGCCGAGCCATCTTGCATTTCTTAGTAGATATTTGTTCAAAAACCTGAACTAGACTTATCATTTTTCATGAACTTAAGTTCTTTCTTAGGTTTAATGAGAGAAGAGGAAGGAAATGAGATTATTCAAATGAAGAACCAAGTAAAGTTGTACAAATCAACAGCTATGCAAGCTGAACAGAATATGAATGAGCGCCAGAGCCTGCAGGAGGAAGAAATGGAGGTAAAGTAAACAATTTATTTATTAAGTTTTGTCACTTATACCATCTAGTAATTTTCTCTCCACTTATACCATAAAAGGCCAAGAGGTAAACTGAGTGAGCAAACCTGAATGATATTTATTTACTAGTGCTGTATGAACAACAGATTTTCAGTTTGAATTGAATATCAAAAATATATTTGAACTTATATGGTTAGCTCAAACAACAAATCCTGTTAGTATTAAAACTAATTAAAATGTTTTTGAGTATTTTGAGTTCGAATACGATAAAGACATTTTGCATTCACTTTAGGGTGCATGTAAAGATGGCAAATTATGGCCGTTGTGCAACCCATTCACGGTTTAATATTGTTGCCGCATGTAGGTATTACATCTTGCCAAACAACCCACCCACTTTTTATAGAAAACTCACACAACACTTAGTTTAGATGCTATTAACACATTATCTACGCTCGAGTCGTCAACATCTTCATCCATAATTAAATAAAAAAAACTATTTCATGTCAAAAAGTATTGCCTCGGTTTGGGTCGAGTTTAGGGTGACCATATTTGAAAACTCAATTTCCAGGAGATGGAATTTTGGGATGGGGGTGGAGGAAGTTATGCAAATGTTCCTTCATAAATCGTTAATGTGGCTTTCAATTGTCGAAGATGCTAGTCTGCCAGTCATTAACATGCTCATATCCTGCATTTACTCATTCATCTAGTACTAAAACATGTTTTATATCACTGCAATGAAGCAATGCTGACCAAACTTCAACAGATCGTAAAAATAATTTTGTTAATTTTTGGAGACAAATAAATAATAATATTGTTGGTTAAATTAGTAACAAAAACATACAAGAACGGAAAACCAGAACATTTTAACATCACTGCCTGTTGAACACTTTCCATACTCGATTTAAATTAAAATTTTTAGTACTCGCACGGCCCCAATGTTAACAAACTTTCAACAATAGAAGACTGTGTGCAAAGAGTACGAGTGTTGAAGGATGAGGGTTATCTGTTTGGTACAAGCAACAAGTTGTAACCATGTTATCCGATCTGTAATTAAGTTTAAAGTAGAAATATACAAGAGTTTTTTATTAGCTGTTGTTTTTATAACCTACGTATTTAATTTCACTGGTCTTGAATTTCAGGCCAAGTGTTTGGAAATCAAGGCACTTAAAGAAGAATGTTTGGCCATCACTGCGAAGCATGAGACAGATCAACGTGAAGCTATCAAGAAGTGGCGCCAACATTCAGAACATGAAATTGAGGTGCTTAAAGCTAGTCACAGGGAAGAGCTGTTTGCCCTAACTCAGGAATGGAATAGTGAGAGAAAGGTAAGTCTATGTAGGCCTAGGCCGAGAAAAGATAATTAATTGTTGATAATACTTAATTTTTAAATTTGTCAACAGAGCCAACAATGTAAACATTGTAATTTTTAATGAGTTAGGCCCTGCTGTAGTATATTATTTATACGTTCAATGTTGGACAGGTATGGAACCAAGGGACGAGTGATGTGTCTTTTCTCTTGAAAGATAAATAATTATATACCCTATTCCTACATTTTTAACCTTAAATAATTATCTTTCATTTAAGTGTATTCGAAATTAGTAAATGGTGGGGTGCACGGTGTCCATCTTACATTCATTTGTTTGACGCTATGTTTATTTGTTCTCTGGTAGGTCTACATTTTATTTTATTTGCATTTGTTTTACGTACTTTGTTTTATTTTCAGAGTGTTAGTGACAATGAAACTACCCCTAGTGACTCTCTGCAGGTAATTTTGGTTTGTGGTGGCTTTGCTTTAATTTCATAAAATGCGTTTATAATTCTAATATTATTTTACCTTCCACACAGGAAAAACTATTTGTTGGTACTATGGTGTAATTTGGGAGTTGTGTTGTCAATTTGCATAGATAAAAATTCTCACTTGATAATAGATACATTTGTGTTTGTGGCTAGTGGTTAATTTCTAAAATAATAAGTGTTTGGACGCTCAGTGATCTTAAGGGGGTGTCTCATTTTCTGAAGTTTAAAATGATGCAGATTTTGATTTAACTTGAGACATTTAAAAAAGTGTGTAAGACAGTGTACATGCAGCACCAAGAGAAGGTGTACTCGCCAACCGCATACATGCTCAAATTAACCACAAGTTGCAGCATACTTTATAATATATAGAACTTTAGCCACCTTTCTTTGCCACTTTGATATATTATATTTGACATGGCTTTTGCACTGTTTCCTTGTTTGCTGTCGCCTGCCTCCCCCCCTCCGCCACTTACACTTTCCCCTTCCCTCATCTACATGTGGTGTGGGTACTGGTTTCACAATTGGGGTTTCCCTGATAGTGATAGTGTTTATCATCTTAATTTTATATCTTCATTTTCTTGTTATAGTCTCAAGCTGACCACGGTGGCTAGTACGATTAGGACGCTGGTTCTAAGCGTATGCCACTAGGAGGACACGGGTTCGAATCCCGTATAAGGCATGGATTTTTTGTAATTGTCCGTCACCCTTATCACCACTCATTGCCTCGAATAGCAATATTGCAATAATAGAGATGTTAAGCAACAAAAATCAATCAATCAATTAATCTTGCTGTTCATACTTAGAAATGTTCATACTTAGAAATGTGTTTTTGACTTTTTGTTTTCTTGCATTAAATCTGAAATAACACCGCTAAATTGTAAAACCACCAAATAAACCCTTATAAAGCAATATGCACATTTTGCTATTTGCTTTCATAAAAACATTATTATTTCCACTACGTATTTTCATTTTTCACTCTAAGCTTGCAAATACAAGCTGAAACATAATACATGAATGAAATTGTTGAAAATTATTTTCTTCGTTTCATATAGTAATGGCCAACGGTGTTTCACATTTTTCCCCCAATTGCTGCAGGAATACACTAGGAGGTATTTGAGATAAAACTACGGGTAATTTCCCTATGCATTTTAAGTAGGTAATAGCCTAATAGGCCTCAAACTATTTATTTTATCTCTGTTTTGTGATGTGCAGAATGACAAACTAAATAAAAACATATACGTACTAACATCACTTGTCACAATAAAATTACAAATGTCATGGAAAAATTGAACCATTTACAAATGCCTCTGCTCATACTGCAATTAGTGCCATCAGATCACATTACAGAATAATGGAAGCTCAAAGTTATTAAGCACGTAGTATGAAAAGGCATGTTGCCCTCTTTTCTACATTAAATTCGAATGGTGAAAGTTTACTAACGTGCATGTCTAATAAATTTTGAGAAAGCATAATTTAATTTTAAAATTTTAAAATCTCTTAATTGTATTAAAATTAAATACATACCGTATTTACTGGATTATAAGCCGATACAGAATGCAAGCCGACCACTGATTTAAAGTTTGTTTAACAAAAGAGTGTAGCATGTAAATAACCTTAAGTTCGCCATCGATTCCAAGCTGGTGCCTTTTTGAACTGCAAAAATGTGTCAAAAATGGTAAGCTTGCAGTTGGGTAAATACAGTTTTATCAATTGTACCTACTGGAGTGTTTCTTGAGCTACCGATTGAGAAATAAATCATAATATACCGACGACCGTAGTTAACTTCTATTTTTCGGGCTAAAACACAGCAGCAAAGTTCTTACACTTTTTGTAATTTAATGAATTATTATTTTAGAGTGTATTAGTAATAATTTGTTATAGGTACTTTTTCTGCGGGCCTTAGTATGCCCTATTCTTTTTTGGCTAGAAATATCAAAATCATGTACAGTATTATGGTATTTTGTGTGGCTAATGATTAATCAACCATTCAAAGTTTCTTATCAATCAGGAGCTTACCGGTGCAGTTAAAAGAGCTTACTTCTATGTGATCACTATGATATAAAGGTGACACTGACATGCATACTGGAGTTGATTCACTGCTCTCTTGTCTATTACAGGAGTTGGAAAATACCAATCGAGTGGCAGTAGCAGCTGTTGGAAGCTCTACGAGTACTTTGGAAATGCTACAGCGTGAGCTTATGTCCCAAAAGCAGGAGGTGGAGAAATTCAAAAAAGAGATTCACAAGTGAGTTGAAAGAAAAGTATGACAGCCTGTTCTGCAGTGAAACCTCTTGATAATTAGTTACTTTTGAGTTGACTACACCATTTTAATTCCATTAGGGATGTCTAACGAGCAATAATTCCAGGGGCATAGCAATAGGGGGTGCAGTAGCGCCCGGGCCCTGAGAGATTGAGAGGCCCTTTGAATTCATAGCTACGCCACTGAATAATTCCTTAGCAATATCAAGTCCTGACCAATTGATATTGCGTCAAAAAATTTGATTTAAATTTAAATTTGTTTTGATAAGTTTTACAAGCAATAATGAAAAAATCACTATTTGTTTGGCATCTTTACTCTTATTAATTTTCAAAACTTGGGGTAGTTTTAGGTGTTTCTTACTGCTTTGAAGCAGTTATAGTAAGGGACTTACCCCATCTCGGTCGTCCAATCTTGTTACCGTTGTCGCCTAGGCCTAGACATTCCCCTTTCTATCCACACCCTCTGACATTTTATCAATCACTTGCTTCCTTTAACCTAGCACATAAAAATAGGTGTCTGTCCTGTTCTCCGTCATTACATTGTCGCATACATTCGCTAAAAAAATTCCATATCTGGATATGTTATGTTATGCCATCAGGTCATGCTCCGTGTCCAATCAAAACATCAAAACATTGTTGTTGTTACCCTTTACCTGTAAACAAACAGTTGAGACGACATATTTGTGTGATGCGGTGTGGCCATCACCTTGTGCATAGTCATTTGTGAAATGATTGCATTTCAGAGTGTATAGAGTAAAATATCACTAGCGTGTCGGTGAAAGGGCCAGTGTCCGGTTTCCAAATCTCTGGCACATCTGGTTAATTATGAAGTATATTGCTATACTTTATTCCATCATTTAATTGGGTAAAGAGTGTTTCTACCATTGATCTTGGACGCACAGTGTCAATTATCCGCACATAAATAATGTAGCCGAAATTTGAACCTGCTACCACTTGAATTCACTTCCTCACTGTCCTACTGGGTCAAGGCCTACTATGCTAGCAAACTGGCTTGTAGTGAGTTGTACTTGTAGTTTTATGCATGCATGGAAAGACAAATCAAGTCAGACGCCTTGTATTTTAAAGCCTTCTGTCGATGTTCTTTAATATAATATAATTAGGGATGTCAAACGATTAAATTATTATAATTGATAATCAAATTCACTTTCACCTCCATAATCGATTTTAATCGTTTTGTGCAATGTATAGTAGCAAGTTTCTTTCAAACTTTGGTCTGGTTTCGGTTAGTTTGAATCGCCCGCGCAAGCCACGAGTTCGCACGGAGTGTGTGGCAGACTACGGCATATGGGTCGAAATACTCATTCGACTTCTTTTCGACCATCGATATATTTTACGCCACGGAGTTTTTTTTGTTTCGTTCTGTCCAAGATTTTGACGATAATGACGATAATTTTTATCCTAATTAGGCCTGAAGGGCTTTAGTTATTCACTTTCCGTTTTTTTTTGTACCAATAAGTAATTAAGTATGCTGAATACGCGTCGCAATACTATTTTCATGTGCAGCGTAATTAAAATTTACGTGATGTGAACTAAAAATCGTAGCGACTTTTCTAACCTTACTTCTCTTGTAATTTGTGAACAAACATACAACTCGTATTTTTATAGATCGTAGGCGTCGAATGCTGGGTCTAGGGTAGGCGACTAGACCTAGCTATTCAAAATATGACTGGAAATTCGGCTCAAATTATGACGCAAAGTTATGCTGTTGCTGTTCCTAGGCCTACTGTGAATGAAACTGTACCACATTAAACTAGCATTTTTTACTAGGCTAGTAACATCGTCGAATTCTAGGCATTATCCCTCCTAGCAAAATCAAAATGATTCTGAAACCATGATGCAGAATGATGCTGTTTATGTCCCTAGGCTCCACGAATAGAATGCTGCAGCTGTGCTGTCAGAAATGATGGATCTTCTTCTTCTTAGCGCAATAGCGATGCTAGCGCTCGCGCTCGAGTAGGCGGCGGATCTTGAGAACTAAATTTAAAAAAGCGCGAAAATTTAAAATCGATTTAAAAAAAATCGATTAATCGAATCGATTTAATTGTAATCGTTGACACCTCTAGATATAATACTACTACTACTACACAGGTTTTTACGGTGTATTTATGTAATTACTGTTTATTTGAGTGAAATAAATACAATTCATGGTCGTGTCTCTCGGGGCACTTGTAGCTTGCAACAACTTCACTGTCGACACTAAACGACAACTCGTTGCAAAGAGGGTTTCACACCAGGCAATCGCCAAATATGACGTATCTGCTGTTGATGTAGATCAACAGTGACAACAGAAAATAATACTCCGGGGTTTGGTAATGTAATCAAGTGATACACCATAGAAAAATCATCTCAAGTTGTCAATCTATACTACGTAATACTTTGTCACAAAAGATTGTTGTGAATTGTGATAGAAACATGCTTGCTTACCTAATGTAAATTGATTAAAATTTTGGTGAACAATTCTAAAGTTTTCTTATTTTTTATTTTGCTGGTCAAAATCAAATTGTTTTCCAGTAAGTAATAAATGATTTATAATTTATAATTGCTAATTGTTCGGCATATTCTAATTTTAACTGTGATGTGATGTGTCTTCCTTTTTAGTGTCACTGGTTTTAATATTTTTACAGTTTGCTTCTAAAATTCAATATTAGGAATGTAATTTAAAATATTATGTTTTTAAAATGAAAACATCAGCCATGCCATACTGCATTCTTTATCGTAAATTCCAAAATTTGATTTGTATAGGACTATGTATTTATGCGAATATAGGCCTCTGGTGTATAAAGAATATCAAGTTAAAAAGTTGGAGTGGGGCCATTATGCACATCAATTTGTCAATAGTGATACGGAATACGCTACTCTTGAAAAATTTAGTGGTCAAAATAGGAGTGTGGCCATTACTCGAGGAATGTGGTACTTTTTCTGACGTAGAGCATATTTGTAGTTTTTCCCCATCTCGTCATGTTTCCTGTATTTTGAAATGTGGTTTATCCTCTTTTATACGATTTTTATTTATGGTCATTATTTAATATATTATATCTGACATGTGCAATATATCTTACATTTAATATGTTACAAATTTTAAATTTAGCTTGTTGTTATAGATTCCTTCTCTGTTTTTAGGTCTGAAACCAAAAAGTACCAACAGGAAGGCACCCCTCACGATGCTGTAGCCTGTACTAAAGACTACACCAAGGAGTACCTTCGAAATGTACTATTCGAGTTTATGATGGGCAACGCTTCTCATATTGTTCTCGTTAAAGTCTTAGCAGATCTCGTCCAATTTGATTCAGACCAAACTAGGCAGGTTTTGGAAAAATTTGAACAGAAACAAGGTCTGGTGAGTAACAATACTAAGTATCTACTACATTGCTCATATATTTTTTACATTTTACTTCTATTTATTTTTTCAATGTTTTTGTACGTAAGATTTGGCCAGTCAGAAAGTAACCAACATAGATGTGATCTAATGGCCATTAATGATCTCGTACAATCTTTTTGTGTTTTATGTTTTTAAATATAAGTCTTCTTCTTCTTCTTCTCATATGCCCACATTTGGCCTATGATGCCATCATGCTTGATCTAGTCAACCAATAGAGACGAGCCTCCCTTTCCTCCTTCTTCATGCCGTTGGGCATTGCGTCACGCTCATTTGCCAGACTGGCACAGGTATATAGATGTCGTCTGTCATGTTCACCATTTCCGCATAATCTGCAGGTACTGGTTTCAAACACGCCTATTCGGTGCAGATGCTTCCCTAGAAGGTCATGTTGAGTCTTCAACCTGAACTGTGCTGTTTCTGTTCGTCTATCATATATTCTTTGGGTTTACTTGGCTGCGTGGTGTACACCTGCCATGGTTTGTCTTGTCCCTTTTTGACCCATTCTTGTCTAATTTTCTTAGAAACTGCAGCATTTACATGGGCTTTAACTGAGCTGTAAGTTATCGGTTTGCTCTGTTGTAGCATTTTGCTCCCTTTCTTAGCTAAGAAGTCCGCTTTATCATTGCCATATACATTGCAGTGTGATGGTATCCATTGTAGCTTAATTATCTTGTTTGCATTGTGCAGTCTTAGGATTTGTAATTTGCACTGCCTTACCGCAGAATCTGCCACTTCCTTGTTGACTATGGCTTGTATTGCTGCTTTTGAGTCTGTTAAAATTACAATTTTATCACTGCGGCAGTCTTTAACTTTGTACAGGGCTTTAAGAATAGCAGTCAATTCTCCGTCAAAGCAGCTACCATTTTCCCCTGCAGGGTGAGATTCCTCAAACTCTCTGCAATATATGCCTGCCCCAGCTTGTCCCTCACCTGGGGTAGCCGATCCATCCGTGTAAATGTGTAGCCAATCCTTTTCCGGGTAGTTCTTGTGTATGTGAGTTATTGTTAGTTTTCTCAACTCCTCGTCTATGTAGGATGCCTTTGTCTTGCCCAGTCCATCCACTGTCAATTCATGTAGTACGTCTAGTATGGCAATGTTTATATTTGGTAGGGGGATGTTTTCTCTCTCTGTGTGTTTCAATTGCCCGATGAGACCTTCCTTCACCTCTTTTACTGCTGTAATGAATGTTTTTTGTGTCTTGAGATGTTCATAGGGTTCTCTGTCCCATTCAAGCCGGTCTAGTCTTATCAGCTTCTCATGCAGGCAAACTGCTGAACTGTTTCTTCTGGCCTCCAGGGGTGGTATGTTAGTTTTGGCTTCCATGGCAACAATTGGGGTTGATTTAACACCTCCCGTGATTATTCTGAGAGCTTGATTTTGTATCCTGTCCAGTGCATCTGTGGCTCCTTTGGTTGACGTTATAAGTAGAGAACTGCCATACTCTAGGAGAGGTCGCACATATGTTTTATATGTAGTTTTTAGGGTATCCTATATATAAGTTGTTGCAGTAGTTATTGTTCTTGAGAACATGAAGTTTACTTCAAACTTTCTAGGTTCAACCAAGCGTCAAAAAAAAACAAACATCAACAGTGTTTGTTGTCAAGCACATTGTTTCATTTCACCTCGCTCATTTTCATCACATATTCTTTCAAACGTTAGTGCTCATCTGGAAGGTTTAGAAACATTCACATTGAACTTCTTGTCAACAAATGGTTTCTCGTGGAAGCATGGCGGAAGAATGCGACAAGGCAGTGAGGGTCATAGCACTGGACAACAGCGAGCTATTAATAGCCCGGAATGTCCTAAGGGGTAATTGGTGGACTGGTTGAATATATAAAACGCTCAGCTCATCCATTTCATTTCAGTGTGCAATACAGACGATCCCTCACACCTCGTAGTCACCAAGAGTGTTTGGAGCTTTGCTCTTTTTTGCCATCCTCGTGACACATTTAATCAATGAATGTGTTGCAGAACAAATAATAAATACAGTACTAATATATATATATATATTAGGGTTGCCGTCGATAATCGAAATATCGATCGATTATCGATATCAGTAATATGATATGATAATCGATTCAAGTATTTTGATATGATATGATATGATTATCGATTTAAATAGTGACATCGATGTTTTCGCGGTTTACCATGCTTAAAAATGCCGCGCTGTCGTATCAACGCGCCGATTGGTTGTCGGAGTAGCCAATCGCTGCTCAAGTATAATGCCACGCCCACCGCCGCCAGTGCGCATGCGCTCGCAGCGCGATACAAGGCGATACGAAAACATCGCCCGGCCCGATTGCGATGTATTCAGTACGGCTCGACGTGTTGTGGCGTGAACTTCTCTAGCGTCAGTCTGCCCAATTATATTGAATTCGCGATGTTTCTTCCGTGTTTCTGCTTCCTAGGCTCAATTTGGAATTTGATATGATAATCGATTTGGGTCTATGATATCGATATATTTCGATATGATAATCGATTCGATGCCTCCGATTATCGATCACGATTTTCACATCGAACGGCAACCCTAATATATATATATATATATATCACTACACTTTGTTCCAACATCGTTTAGTTGGGTAAAGGGGTGTTTCCACCTAAATCTTGGGCATCACCGAATCAGCACCGGCCTGCCAAGCTCGGCACCTCATCTTCTTCCTCATTCTCTTGTCGTAACACCAACTCTCCACTTTTTCCTGTCCTCCCACCATCTTTCTCTCTCTTCAACCACTTCCCACTCCTCTACTCTCTCCTCCACATCTGCCTGTACTTGATCTTGCCACCTATCTCGAGGTCTTCCCACTCTTCTCATATCATTCTTTAGTTCAAATGCTTGTCTTGGGATTCTATTCTTCTCCATTCTTCTCATATGTCCATACCATCATAGTCGCTCCTTTCCCATCTTGAACTTTAGGCTCTCTACTCCTACTTTCTTCCTTATCATACTACTTTGTATCTTGTCCAACTTTATCACCCCTGCCACACTGCGTATGAACTTCATCTCAGCTGCCTGTATAGCACTTTCTTCCTTCCAGCCCATTGGCCACGTTACAGCACCATATGTTAAAATGGGTAGATAGTAGGGGTGTGCGAATATTCGAAATTTTCGAAGTATTCGAGAATAAATAACTATTCGTATTCGATTCGAAACTCGAATAGTAACTATTCAAATTTCCGAAGTATTCGAATTTTCGAAGTATTCGATATATACGAAGTATTCGTTTTGAATTGGCTTCGAACTTCCCGCCGAATCTGAATATTTTAGGTATGTTACTAAGTAATTAGTAATGTAATATTGTCTTATGCAATTTATAGTTTACTGCATATTATTTGCCTTGTACGTATTTGCTTGCACTGCTGGTACAATAAGTCAATAAACCTTGAAAACCAATTATAATATGTATTAATTACTTATGTGTAGTACTACTGCATTATTGTGGGAAATATTCGATATTCGACTTCGATATTCGACTTTTTGAGTTTGTACTATTCAATATTTGTATTCGAACTCAAAAACCACTATTCGCACACCCCTAGTAGATAGTATAAATAATAGTAATAAATAAAATTGAAAAGCTGATTATGATCCAAATTAATAATCTGACTTCAATTTATTTAAACCTCTGCCTGCTTTTTGTGAAGTATACCCTGAAATATCATGCAAGATGCACATTAATTGTACCCTACTACAGTATTTTTGTTTAACTAGCTGTTCTACGAACTCCTGATGTGCTAGATGCGTTGTCGCTGGCCAACCTTTCTAGTTTCTACAATGCAGAGAGAGCAAGAGTGAGGTCCACTAGCAAATAACGTGTGGGCAAGTGAGACAAGTTTGCTGGTATACTGGACTACCCGGCACAAACAGTGAAACTGGAGACCCGAAACGTTCACTGTCCTGTGACCGGCATTAACTTATTTTGCAGTGCCGACTTGACTTTTCATGTGGTGTTGGAACTTAAAAAGTAGTGCAAATATCAGACTACTTTCTTGCAAATGCTACAAAAATTGTAGCATGCTATTGCTTCATTATGTTCAGAGAAATTAACTTGCTTACATCATTCTTGCAGATTGCCCAGCAGTATTAGATACCTATACTGCTATACTTATGAATTTTGTTTTGTAGTTACAGTATTCACACGATCACAGGCTGCCATGTAGTATGTAATGACCCACTGCCCACCCTTATTTTATTTTTGTTACTCTAATTTTAAAAACTATGTTATTACGGTCGATAAGTACTGTTGACAGTTGTCACACTGTTGACCATGTTGACAAAAAGTGCACAATGGCTGAACTTTACTTTTTGGACTTGTATTTTTAAATATATATAATCATTTATGCATCTGCATAGGACCTACATTGGTTTTGACTTTTGGAAGACTATTACAGTAGGCCTATACTATATCTTTTATCTAGTAAATAAATTCAACATTTTGTTTTCTTTTACGTAATTCTATTTTTCTTTGTTCCAGTTGGGTCACTTTGGACTCCTTTAGAGGAAGGATGTGAAAATGAAAATACCTTGATTGGAAGATACATGAAATTCAGCTTTAATTGAGGGGCATCATGCAAGAAGGGGATAATTGCAATATTCTAGTTTAAAGCTACGGCGCGGCAAATAAAACGACTTGCTTGCTAATGTGCGACTTACAGCTTGCAATAGTCACTTGCGCTGCCATCTGTGCTAAGCCACGAGAACTAAAGTTTGCATATAGCTTGCAACTAGATCGACAAATCTTAAAATATGGCCGTTATCCCCTTCTTGCATGACGCCCCTCAATTGTATATTTTTCTTAAGTTCTGTAGTATTAATAATTTATTAACATTCCTTAGAATTTGGAAGTTTATATAATAATATGTACTATATTGTAACTGGAATGCAATTATATATCGAAATTTCATTGCGATTCAGTATTTTGACAATTTAATACAACATTGTTACCAAAACTTTCAATTTACTATGCGTACTATATACTAAGTATAAAACAGTGTTTACTCATACTGTGATTGTGAGCACAATTTGCTCTTCTCCTTTGTTGTTATTTAGCTCGTTTTTATTTTTTATTTTTAGATGAGTTGTTAACTAACAAAACATCAATGTTACATGAAATCTTGTTGATCATCTTGCAAGAAAATATTACATGCCCCTTATCTTCACATAAATCCACGGAAGAAGATTGCATATGTTACATTCCAATTCAAGTTCATAACCATAGATTGTAAAGTATGTATTTAAAAAAATACTTAAATGTTCTTTTTGAGTTTGCTAAAACTTGTCCGTCAAGTCGTCAACAATGTCAATTTTCCTGCTACATATGTCACGAAT
The DNA here is from genome assembly GCA_024449915.1 of Sweltsa coloradensis. Lineage (NCBI taxonomy): Eukaryota > Metazoa > Arthropoda > Insecta > Plecoptera > Chloroperlidae > Sweltsa > Sweltsa coloradensis. Next base: position 491,068 of record JAMZAV010000204.1, read on the forward strand.
TTTATAACTCTTGGTTGTAACTTTTTTTTAAAGCCTAGTAGATCATTATTAATAACTTTCCACATTGCCTTAGTTTTATTTGTGGCATTTGCGATAAGGTTACATTCCTGGAAAACTTATTTATACCGACAAGTTGTTTGTTTCTCACACATAGATTGTTGTGGATAATCAACACAAAAGTTTTTTGAACACCAGTTGCTGCTACGTGCTCAACCCTTTTTTCAGATGATTTAGAAAACCACATTGTTTTACAGCCAGAAGTAGGGATTCATAAGAGTGTCAAACATTTCCAGCATCGCACCCACTTTGAACAAACTGTAGTTCCCCTTTTAGTTCTGTCACAGATAATAGAGTTACTCTATTATCTGTGGTTCTGTGGTTTACACAGACTGGGCATAGCATCCTTGTGAAGACACTCTTTCAGCCACCATCAGTGAAATCCCTCGTCACTTATCAGTCTTGTTAGTACAGTCTGTACGTACAATCACTGCGCTACGACGCGGTTTTTGCTAACTATTGAAAACCTTCAGCCTCCTTTGATTCTACTTTTTTGTATTAGTATGGAAAAGCATATTCAGCAGAACCCTTCAGTAATTGTATCAATCATCATCATTCATCATTCATCAATGTATATTTTTCAATTTAAAGAACTTTGATTAAGGATTCATTCATGGATTAATCTCGCACTCAGCGCGTGAGAGTTCATTAAGGCATGTGTTTCATATTACAAAATGATTTTGTTACATGATGGATGATACAGTAGATCCTTTCAATGTTGCCACACTTCTCTTGAAGTTTTGATACGATATGCCTACTTTAAAATGTACATGATACTGTACATCTTGATGTAGATGTTACACCAGCCAAATCTATTTTTTACTGTAACCAAGGTTTGTGATTGCTTATTGGCTATTGCCTGATGATTGGTTAACAATTAACATAGTGTTCTTGCATCCAAATTTCAATTCACTTAATTTCAGTATCACCTGTACTATGTGACATTCAAAAAATGTACTCTTACTAGATTACCTCAATACACAAGCTGTAGATGCTTCAGAATCCTAGAAAAAGCTTGCCTTAAAATGAAATAATAGCCTACTTAACATTTAATATAAAAATTATATTTTCACATGTCTCTATTTATAATACATTACTTCAACAGTGTTTTTGGCTAGCACAGTTAACTACTTCATTTTCTTACATTATACTTATCGCAGCTTCATGAGTAGGCCTACTTTTTGCCGTTATTATCAAATTGTACCTAGATTTTCCTTGAACTAGGCCTAGGCCAGCGAGTTCATAGAAGATTGCAAGACTAAAATGAAGGAGAAGGTGACATGGTAGCCATGATAATATTAAAAAGTTATTTCCATGTGATGTTACAGGCTATTTGTACATAGGCCTACATGCTTTAACATGAAGGAGAGATGGTTGCAATGACTATGTAAAAAAGTGACTTGTATAATGTGTTGTTATATTATGATGTTTGTTTATGGTGTAACATGAAACAGGATGCTAGTAATGGAAGTAATGATTATATAAATTCTATATAAATTCTACTAATAAAGATAATTTTGTTAATCTTGTAATAATTGGATATCGTGTACATTTTTATCCATCCTATCATCTTATGCCAAAATTGATAAAATATAGCATTATTTAATACTTAAACGTGTGTAATGTACTGTGAGCTGTGGGGAATGACAAATTTAAGCCACACAAGAACAAAACAGTGAACAAAACTCCAAGCCATCTTCAATGGTTTAAACAATAGTAAGTCAGATAGTATTAGGTATATAATTCCCAAAATGTTGAATTAACCTTCATTTGTGTCTGTCTCTAAATTTTAGACATCTTGTCCAACCCACCTGGACTAGGGCATAATACTATATCCTCGCGCTCATCTAACGATGGCAATCATCAGTTGATGTAATTCTTTGTACTTACCATGGGCCTTGGGAATACTGTCTCCTCTAGTAACTTCTCTGTATCCTCGTGCTCATCTAACGATGGCAATTATCAGTTGATGTCATTCTTTGTACTTACCATGGGCCTTATACAGAGGGTCTCCACAGTTGTGTTCAAAATACAATCTAGATTTTTGTCAGAAGAAAAAGTGTCAACCCTACAAGACAAACTAAAGATCTAGGCAGAGGTGTGTGCCATTGAGAACATTGCTTGGCATGGCATGTGTGCCTGGTATTGCTGGGGCCTGGTGTTAAACTGAAGGCTTTGAGCTAATATTTTTTAACTTAGGCCTATTTCATTCATTCATTAATGAGAAACTATTATCATGTACATATAACTGATAAATGTGTGGTATAACATGTAGGTGCTTATTGTGATAATGTGCATTGTATTACTTACGGCCTAGGTATAAGCTATAATACTGGTATTCACAATTTGTATACATTTTATACACGCCTAGTCTTATTATGCTATTGGTCTACAGAGCAGTCTTTTAACCTTACATTAATTTTATTTCTTAATTTTATTAATCGGGAAACACTCTCGTAGGTGTAATTGATTTCCATCAAAATTAATCTTATAATATTGTAGCAATATGTTGTCACTTTCACTCCTAAAGCGGCTGTCACACGATTGAGAAAATCGCGCGAGCCAAGTAGGCCTGCACTTATTTACATGGAACTCACCGCCTCCCCGCCAGACGGTGAGCCGCGCTCGCCACGGAAAATGTCCAGCTTGTTCAACTTCCTAGCGAGTCGAGGTAGCGAGAGCCTATCAGAACTCACTACCGTAACATGTGACCAGTGAACACCAATAGGTGGCGTTATTGTTACCTTCATTGTCTGTCGTGTGACAAATGGTAATAAACTCGCGCGATTTTCTCAATCCTGTGACAGCCGCTTAAGTTAGATTATGAATAGATTAAGAACATTTATATTTTCTATCATCAAGGAGGCCCCTACTCAGTCTTTGATTTCTTTAAGTCATCTACATTTTAAAAACATTTTTCTGTTAGGTACCTTCTTAACTTTCTTTTAGATATAATCAGGTTTGTGTCATTTTTATATCATCTGGCAGGTGGTTAGTACAAGGGCAAAGCCATGAATGAACATGGTACCATGGTAGCATTGAGTATATAAATGGTTATATACTCAAAGATGGTAGTGCACAAGTGTGTTGATGTGTACGATAAATAAATAATATTTCCAAACTTGTGCCGATTGCACAAGCTTGCCGGGTCGAGATAGCGGGGAACTTGTCTCGATCTGTATGGTGCTGCATTTTTCCTTCCTCGACGCGGATGCCTCCTTCACGAGTAACATAAGCCTTGAAGGCATGTCTTATCGTGCTGCAGTAGGCCTACGTGGGTTTACGGGCATATTTTCATTAGGCTGTTTGTGTTACTGTTCCAGCTGGTGATTTCTTGTTTGATTGTAGTTGTGCATAAATTTTGTTACTACCTCGAGTGTTGTTTGCCCGTAAACCCGAATAGTTATTTAGTTTAAATTTGATTAAACAGCTGCACACACAAATAACTATAGTGTTTTCCTCCTTTGTTAATTGTTTTTATAACTGAATAGGATAGACGTAAACTAAGTAAATAAAGTGAAAAAAGAGGATAACTTTTGAATACTTATTTGTGTGTGGCTCTAGGCCTATTTGACAAACAATCCGACGATTTTGGTGAAATTTTCAACCTTCAAAATGTCTAAACTTGCATCTCACACGGTTTTTAGTGCAATCAATTAATAATTATTTCTCATAAAACTAATCATGCTTTTTAGTATGATTTTTTTCATATTTTACATCTTTTCTTTTTCATAGGCTAGGCCGAAATACTTAAATAATAGGGCCTAGCCTACACAGATCTCTCAATTAGTTAATACATTTTGTATCTCAAACGGTGATAATAATTATGTCAAAGATTGTCAAAGCGAGCCCTGCGAGAGCAGAAAACATTGGAAGTCAAATATGATCACTGGCCGGTTTGAAGCTAGGTTGCGACCGTCACGTAAGAAGAATAAGAGAAGGCTACATCAGCTGTTATTTACGTAAGACGTGAAGATAGGTCACCACACTCGCTAGAGTAGGTTTGTGAAATAAATTATAATGTCTAAAGTAATCGAACCAAGAAATGTTGGTCCTATTCTACAAACAATAAGAAATTTCCTTCTTGGGAGAAGTCACAACAATGCGCTGAGATTTGCTGACGGTATTGCTGCGCGCACACAGCCACAGCCAAATTTGCCAGAGGGACCAGCACATATTTTGTCTGCAAATTATTACTACGGTAGAGACGGTAGGCGAGAAGTAACACCTCCTGCATTGCTGGCAGTTGGAAGTGCAAAAAGTGCTATTACTGCTGGTGCTGGAGATACATCGGATAAGGATTCTGCTGTCGCTGAAAGCAAGAAAGCTTTACCAACACCAGGAAAAATGTGGCAGTGGGACTGAAGCTAGCTAGGCTAGGCTCTAGGTGTTGTAAGCTCACTCCTACCGTAGATGGGATGCATGTTGATTAGGCCTACCTATCTTACTTTGTAGGTTAGGTTTAGGCCTAGGCCTAGCCTATTATAATTATTTATGAGCCTAGGGCCTACTTAATAGGCTCTTGTGTACATCTTAGTTTAATAAAATTTCCAGGCCTAGCCCTGCTTACTTAAGTTAAAACTAAAACTGACTTAAACTTATTTCCCACCATTTTTTGTGGCCTCGTCTACACTCTCACCCTGCCGACGGGTGTCTTAGACTGGGTCTACTCATGCTATACGTCTGCCAGCAGACGGGGCAAGATATAAACTTAATCCCCATAGGCCCTACTTCACGGCGACCCTAACCTAGCCCTGGTGTTTGAGTGGTGGACGTATAGCCTAGGCTACCATTCCTTGGTCCTCCTAGCTCTAAACAAGACTGCCTTCATTGGATTCTGTATTGTACATGTTTATAATTGGAGCTGAACCTTAAAGGAGGACTGTCATGGTGATGGTAAATTTTAATAGTACTTATAGTATTCTAGATACTATTTAACAACAATATGTGCCAGCATTAGAGCTGTCAGTCAGCATGGTACCTGCCGTTTGTGCGCACGCCTTTTCGTCTACTAGCATGTGACGACATACTGGCTTAGCCACAAGAAGATGATCAAGGCGGCAATATAATACCACACGGCAGTAAATGTTCTTCTTAATATCTTTCGCGCACTGAATGGCAGAATAACCAAAATGCCTATACGTACAGTAGAATATTCGGGCACGATCATGCCGCAAACAGATTGGAATTATGTCTCTTAGCGGCTTGGCAATTATTTAATGAAAAATAACACGCGTTTTAACTTTTCTCTCCTCGCTTCCACCTGCCATTTGTGCAATGTGGTTCGGGCCTCACCGGGAATCTTCGGCACTCGCTACCGGCTGTTTCCGAAATTGTTCACGGCGCGAGCAAGTGGCGACTGCATAACAAAACTACCCTGTTCCCTGTTCCTCTGTTGCACGATTTTACTCAAACTGTTACGCACAAAATTCTCATCAAATTCAATATTGCCCTTTTCATGTATTGGCATTATTGGACCATGGTTTGCTTGCTGGTTTGAGGTTTCGATTCTCATAAAAATGCTATGAACTTTCACGTTTTACGACTAGCCCCTTAGGGTAGCCCTGCGCTTATTATGGACCATCCGGTGGCGAGGAGGGTAGAAGCCTGCCGGTCTCGCGCTAAACACGATGAGCGCAAGGCAGTCGGTGCGGGAGGCAAAAGTTAAAACACATGTATATCTATTAAATTATATTGGCAAGCCCCTAAACAACATAATTCAATTCTGTTTGCGGCATACTTTAAAGCGAATATTCTGCTCTATGTATGCAAAAATTGATTATGCTGGCGCTTATTGCTTGTCAGATATGTAAGAATGAACGTTGGCTGCCGTGCGATATTACACTGCCGCTTCTATCGGGGCTGAGTGGCTAGGCCAGTGTGACGTCACACACTAGTAGATGAAAACGCGAGACCAAATACCTCGAAAACGAGTTGACTTAGAGAAATGTTTTTTTTCGGTAATCGTAATTATTTCAGACGTACATCAACTTTGCTTAGCCATGCCGGCCCTCCTTTAACTAAGCTTAGCTAGGGACTCTGGATAAATTAGCGCCGTTAGCCCTAATTAATTCGTGGAACTATTCCCATATTAAAATTTATGTGGGTTCACTGCCCAAGAAATGTTAGGTTCTCTATGTCCAAACACATGTAGGCCTAGGCCTAACTAGATACGGCCTATAGATAGACTATAGTCAGAATTGAGGTAAAACTTCTGTAGGTATACTACTGGAGTACCAATTTTACGTAGGCCTAATGCCAACGCTGGTAAAACAAAAGTATTTATGTAGACAGCCGACCTTGACTACAAGAAACCAACGTGCTTTGCACGACACCCCTAACCCTGTAGGCCTACAAAGGAAGCTGGATAACCTCTTAAAAACATTTCTTGGAGCTGGTGCGTCAGGAAGGTGGACAACCTCATCTGTTACAGGAGCTCGTAATCGTGTTGGTTACTTTGTTGATGTAGCCTACGGTTGGTAGGGCTACTTCCGAACGCGGGTTGAGCATGGTCGTGGGCAAGTGCCCACGGCAATATACATAGGGTTACCATACATCCGGCTATGTTCTCTTTTTTGATGTCTGTCCGGGTGTTTTTTTTCAAAATAATGCAAATGTCCGGTTATTTCACCCAATTCCATGCAGAGGCGCATGCGCACCCTTCCGCCCCCTCACTTACCATCCACCGACCGTAAATCGCCGAATACGAGCAGCCGATCATGTCCGAGCGTGTCACACAACACGCCAGGCTGTGCAGCAAGCAGTGTACTATCACGTGATTTAGTTACCATTTCCGTACGTTTCGTACGTGCCTTGTGTCCACGGCGTACGTAAGGAAGTGTTGTAGGCCTAGGCCACTTGTCTTAGTTTTGTCATAAAATGTAGTGTTCATTTAAAAAATAACCCCTCAATTTAAAAGGCGTCGGCACCACTGTCCTTCCTTGACTCTTGTTCAGATCGCTCTAAACGCTATCCTGACGGAAAAAATGTCCCAAAAAAATTTCGCCCCCGGCGGCTGACCCCAGACCCCTTGTAGTCCGCGAATGTCTGTGCAAGAAATGTCCTCTTGTTTGCTGAGACACTTATAGTAACCCTAAATATACAATACAATAATACAGAAGTATTAATAAAATTGATTTCAGGTATTTTACATTTTAGGCATATATTATGAATAGTTTGCCTAAAGCATAGGGCTCACCTACCTGTACGCCTAATCATGATCATATGTAATTTATTAAACAATACTTAAACTGGGAACATGAATAAACATGTTTCAGTGGGGGAAAGGTACAGAAGGACGACAGCTTACCTTGAAAAACGTTAGGTAGGTCGCACAGACACAAATAGATGAGTAGACAACTTTGTATACTCATCTATTTGTGTCTGTGCGACCTACCTAACGTTTTTCAAGGTAAGCTGTCGTCCTTCTGTACCTTTCCCCCACTGAAACATGTTTATTCATGTTCCCAGTTTAAGTATCCTAGCCATTTAGGCCTCATCTATATACCAAGCAAACTTATTAAACAATAGGGTTGGCATCCATACTGATTTCATTAGGACAGTCCTCATTGCCAAAATTACCTTATTCAGGGCAGTATAATGTACAGTACCTACTAAATTGTCAAAAGCATCCTTTCACTATTCAAAGTTTAATATTTGCTGATTAGCCCCATTCTCCGTCAACGACACTGCGATGTTAAATCCAAATTTATTTACTTCAAATTTTTAGCCATTTCTGATACCCATAGTCCAGGGATTGGTTACCTTTTTTGTATTTTAAAGAGCCAATTTTATAGAAAATTTGAAAGTGATTGCTAGTTGAGCCATAAGTAGGATAGGTACATAATTGAAAAATAATTACATCATAATGTAAGTTTTATTTTATATAGACCTATGGTACAAATGTACATAAAATATTTAAAAAATTTATGTAGGCTATACTAATAGGCCTAAGCTGTTTTAGCAATGTTAATTTTGTGGTTGAAATTTTGATATGATGATTTGAAAATGTGGTCTTTATGTTGACAGTTTTAACTTTATACCTGATGGTTGTTAATACAATTAATGCATTAAAACACGTAAACGCACAAATAGGTAGAACCTGTCCTATTCGTGGCTTCTGTCGCAATTCAGCACAGAATTTTCGGATATTTCATTGGAAAACTGTTCTATGACTCTTCAAAAAGTGTCACTCAATGTTAATTTATTATTGGAAGTAAACTTCACATATAAGGCCTACACAAAGTGAAAAAGCGCTACATTCTACAATCAATAACACTGAATTTGTCAGTTCAATCACTGTTAATACGATACGAGCGATTTTCGTCAAGGGTATTTCGTGTTTCTTTGCGTCCCTCATGTTGAAAGCTGCAATTTGACTTTGGTTACCGGTAGTTGACTGGGTTTTACTAGTGACTTTTCTTAACAAGACTATAGAGCCAGGCTAGACCCACTCAGGAGCCGCAGGTTCCCGACCCTGCCATAGTCGTATTAATATGCCGGAAAAAATCTCCCTCCCCAGCCAGGTGTCCACGAGTCACAATGTCCTGCATTAAATTTCTGGAAAGTTGGCAACCATAATTATCAAGTGAGTTTTTTAAATTTGTTTTCTTGTGGTAACCAATGCAATGTGTTACTTTATTTTTTACCATTCAACATCCGTAAACAAAATAAACTCGCCAAGAAGTTGACTTTTTGGTTACATCGACACGTTGATCCACGTCATTTGCTGCTGGGTTTACCCGAGTGATCACTACTGCGAGGGCTCTTTCTACATTTGGCCACCACAGATACACTAGTGTGCTTTAGGGAGCGGAACCTGCTAGATACGCCTTCCTCCGGATGACGTCACATGTTGTATTCTGGTGGAAAGCCAGATTCAAATTTTACTCATAAAATTCTAGCGCCAATAAGAACCTGCCACTAAAAAAATCCTTTCTGTTCTGTATTTAGTATTTACTTAGCTGTTATTGTCATTAACATATTCTAATTAAGAGATGGAAGGACAGTTCCCTATTGGCAGTGTTGGGTAAGTTCCCGCAAAACAGGAACTTTTAAAAGTTAAGTTACTTGGCCTTCAAATGGAACTTTTAAAAGTTACAGTTCCTTCCCACAAAAAGGAACTTTTGAGTTCCCGAAATAGTAGAAGTTCCTGTTTAAAAGTTCCTTTATCAGATAAATTATGGTATATAGATTTAGGTTTCGATTTTTAAGCCGTGTCGTCGTGAGCAAATATGACAGGTTTATCAATCGGGGTTACGCCTCCTAAAAATTATATGCTACTGCTTTTTATCAACTCATCATATCTATGTCAGCTAAATCCGTTTTCAAATGTAGAGGCAGGGTGGGTTTCGTCCATCTCTCAGACTGAAAGGAACTTCTAAAACTTTATTAAAAGTTCCCCAAAATTTGTAACTTTTGTGTTGAAAGTTCCTCGAACTAAAAATGGAACGCGTTCCTTAAAAGTTCCCGAAAAAGGAACAGTTCTTTTTGGATGAGCATAGCGAGCGAAGCGAAGATTCCATTTCACTTCACTGGAGAAAAAAATCCGGAATGTTTTTTTCTTCCTTTTTTTTTTTCTGTATGTATTATTGTGTGTTTGTTAACACGATTCCGGCTAAACCGATACTCCAATTGCGATGAAATTTTATAAAGGCCTTCGAAATCTCTGAACTTAGAACTGCCACGTTTTTGAGCGCAATCGGAAAATTATTTCTCATGAAAATCGCAATTTTACGATTTTTTTTGATTTTTAAAACATTTCTTCGACTTATAACACCTACATACTTTATTCTATTGTTATGATTTTTCACAGAACCTTCATTTTATGAATTAATCTATTTTTGTAAAATTTGAGCGCAATCGAATAATTATTTCTATGAAAATCCCAATTTTACAAAAAAAAATTAAATTACGATTAATAAAAAAAAAAGTTAATTTTTTATTTTATTTAATTTAATTTAAAAAATTCTTCGACTTTGGAAAATTTTTCACAGAACAGAAAATCCGCATAACACATGGCAGCTCAATGCACCAATTACGCTCATCCAACAACGCGGCGGGACTTAAGCGTTTTCCTGGTTTAAAAGTTCCTACCCAACACTGCCTATTGGTCCACATGGTGTTATCTAAATAGGTCCTCTAGGAACCAGAATTCATTGCTTCTTAAAATTCTCATTGGGGTTGGGGGTAAAATGTTAATTTGGTTTGAAACAAATAGAAACTAAGATTCGAAAGGGGTTGGGGGTCGGGAAGAAAAGAATTTGTGGGGGGGAGGAAGGAGATATGAAAATGTATCTAGTCTGTATGATGGAGAAAAATACTGCAAGGTAGATATTTATTCAATTGAATGTATGTAAGTATAGGCGTACAGTGCCACACAAATTCCCCGATTCTGCATTTAATAAAACGTTTTGCACGCGTAAAATCAGAACTTGAAGGCCTACAACAATGCTGCTTAAATTAAATTTAAATGAGTTTGATATTAACATGCTTGCATTCAAACTTTGAAGCATTGCATTTCAGAGAAACAGGGTTCAATATGGCTAGCAGGCTAGACAATTCAATCCCACCATGAGATAGGCATTATAGGAGTAGGAATTACTATAGACCATTAATCATCTATAAACACCCTCCTTCCTTCTTTGTACTATCAAATAACATAAAAGTACAGCATTTTGTCTCACTAGAAATAAATTCCCTTATTTTTAGCTGGTCAAAGTTCCAGGTCTCACATGTTTTTCTTCTGGTTGATCAAGCATTCAAATACAATGGTAGGTATTGTTACCACGATATAAGATACATACCTAATAGTAATTGTGTAGTTGTATTGTATGATATGGCTTTCCTGAATGGGTAATTACTTATTAGACCATACTTAGTTTTTAAAACAACATACAATATAAACCATAGAAGGTACATTAAATGTATTTGTATACTTATAAAATAGTTAAGGTGACCGGTACAGTACCGTTTTCAGAAAACTTGTACCGGTGTCAGAGAGTCCTCGTTAAAATGACATGTTTGTACCGGTTTGAAATTTGGAGGGGAAATGTCCCGGTATTCTGTTAACTGTACCGTGTGGAAGGATAATGTTTTACTTTGAAAAAATACACTCCTCTGATACATACTAACAGTAATAACATTGAAAAAAGTTCTTCACTTCCAAGAGGATTATTCATTTTCTTAGGGTTGTGCTAGTATTATGCAATGATTTTGGTGGAGGTGCCGGGTCGCACGCGAGTGTGAAAACGTAAATATCGTTATTTTATTCTTGGCTTTACCTTAACAACCCTGAATATCCCATAATCAAACCCTCAGTTTTTTGGTACAATTTTGTGTTTTTTTTGGAATTTCTGAACTTTTTTTTTAAAAACCAAATAAAAATATGAGCTAACAAAAACATCAATAAACGGGAAAAGCTTCATAAATTTTTTTCAGGCGGTTGTTGGTAGCGTAATTGGTTTTGCATCGAGCTGCCATTGTTATAAAAGGGGTTTTTAAATTTGTTTTTGTTTTCCCTTTGCTATGGCCTGCGAAAACACGCTTGAAATATTTTTTTAATTTTACGGGGGACATGGGATAGGGGCGCATATACACTAACACCTTACAAAAAAATTAAAGCAGTAGGTGTTATAAGCCCAAGCCCTTTTTTTTAAAAAACGAAAAAGGTAAAATTTTGTGTTTTTTCATAAGAAAAAAATTTTTCGGGGGGGGGGGCTAAAATTTTCACAAAAAAATTATTAATTTCAAAAAATTAAGGTTCGTGAAAAATCATTACAATCGGATAAAGTGTAGGTGTTATAAGTCGAAGAATATTTTTAAAAAAAACGAAAAAAAAGCGAAAAAATTTTCATTTCATAAGAAAAATTTTTCGTTTTGCGCCAAATTTAACACGAATATAAAAATTTTCAAAAATTAATTTTCTTTAAAAAAACCCTTTAAAATCGGAAAAGCTGTGGGGTTTTAAAATTGTCTAAGTAAAAATAAAAAAAAAAATCGTAAAATTGCATTTTCATAGAAATATTTTTTGAGTGCAAAAAAAGTGGCAGTTCTAAGTTAGAGATTTAAAAAAGGCCCTTTCAAAAATGTCATTCAATTGGAGTTCGGTTTAGCCGGAATCGTGTTAACAAACACACAAAAAAAACAAAAACAGAAAAATGGGGGGAAAAAAAAAAAAAAAGACCGAAAAAAAAAGGGGAAAAGAAAAAAATTCGTTTCTGCCCCGTAAAAAAGATTAAAATTGTCGGGTTTAGCAAAATTTAAAATAAAAAAAATATGGACTCCACTCGAAAAATTAAAAAAAAACCGGATACACCCCCTAATTTTTTTCAGCATTATTTGCATGATTTTGTGTTTATAGATAAAGAAAAAACAAAAAAGTAATAATCATGCAACTGCACTAGTTTTTGATTAATTAATAATTTACACTAATTTTTTTCGTTGAAAGACAAAATGTTTTAAAAAAGTTTAATCGTGCATATTTTTAAAAATTAATCATTTTCAATATCTTTATTTTTATATTTTTGAGTATGTTTCCTTTTTAAATACAATTACACACATTATTTTCTGTCAAGGCTTGTTTTTTATTTTTTTTCCTTCTTTTTTAAAACCCTAGATAAGGTTTTTATGACAAAAAAAATGTGCACTTTAAAAAACTTTTTTAAATTAATATTTCATGTCAGAAAGACTTTTTTTGGGGCTTTTTTGACCAAATATACCCTCGATTTTTTTTTTTCTCCTGTCTCATCGAAGCTATTTGGCCGGGGGGGGGGGGGGGGGGGGGGGGGCCCTAAAGCAGGCTCTACTACTACAACCATCCTCCCTCTGTTTTGCTGGAGAATGAGGCCTTTTGAATTTTCCAAAATTTCCCAAAAAGGGCAAAATAACAAAAAAAAACTTGAAATTTTTTTCAAAAATTTTTTAAGGCTTAACCCACAAAAAACCAACTTTTTAAAAAATTCCAAAAAAATTTGTTTTTGATTTTTTGGTAAAAAACTTTTTTTTAAAGGAAAAAAGAATTTCCTTTTCCGATTTGGGGGGGGTTGGGTCCCGGGAAAAAAAAACTTCCCCATTTTAAAAAACCCAAAATTTGGAAAAATTTAAAAGAAGGGGGAAAAAGGGCCCCTTTTTGTGGGGGGGGGGGGAAATGTTTTTTTTTGGGGTAACTTACTTAAAAAATTTTTTTAAAAAACCCTTTTGGGGGGTTTTTTTTAAAATTTACTTTTTTTTTTTGGGGTGGGGTTGGGTTTGGGGGGGTATTTAAAATTTTTTAAAAGGGGGTATTTTTGGGCTTTTGGGGGGGGGGGGGAAGGGGTGGTATTCCCGGGGGGTTTATTGGGTTGGGGGTTTGTTTTGGTTTTTTTTTTTTTAAAAAGGGGGGGGGGGTTTTTTATTTTTTAAGGGGGGGGGGGGGAGGGGGTTTTTGGGGGGAAAATTTTTAAAAGGGGGGGGGGGGGGTTCAAGGGGGGGGTGGGGGGTTTTTTTTTCTTTATGTTTTGGGGTGGGGGATGGAATTGGTGACCGGGGGGTTTATTTTTGGGTTTTCCCAATTTTTGGGAAAAAATTGGGGGGGAAAGGGCTTGGGGGGGGGGGGGGGGAAAAAATTTGGGAAAAAAAAGAATTTATCCTAAACTTTAATTGGGGCCCCCACAGCAAAGTGAGGGTTTTTTGGTTTCACATTGAAAAAGGGTTTGGTATTTATTACACTTTTACGTAAATTGGGTTTTCAAAAATAATGTAAAAAAATTGGGAAAGTTTGTTCATTTTAAAAATATCTTGCACAAAATTTTGCCCCCCTCCCCCTTCGGCCCAAATTTTGGGGGGGGCCCGGGGGCCCCCCTTCCCCCCCATTGGGGTTAGGGTTTCAAATTACTGGGGAAAAATTAGTCGAGGGGACTTTTGTCGTACTTTTTCGATTCTATATTATTTGAGAACAGGGACAAAACCCATATGTGGGGGTTTTTCTTTCACCCCGCACCACCCAAAAATCCCCGTTAGTAGGTTAGGTGAAAATTTTTAACACTTTGAGTAGGGAAAAAAGGAAATTTCGCAAAACCCTATTATCGAAAATTATTAGAAATGCCAAAGTTCTTTGTGCTGCGGGGGTTTTTTTGTGTTTTTGGTGCCCATTTTAGTTAAAAAAAAAAATGGGAGTTTTAAAAACTTTTCACAACTCAGCTAAGTTCCAGTACTTTCCCTTCAAGTGAAACAGCTTTTTTTTACAGACCCAAAAACAAAAGGGGGCCCCTCCTCATGCTCCTTGTGAAATTAAAACCCTTTAAAACCCCCCATGCGAAAAAACGGAAAAGGGTTGGGTTTGTACAATCCTACATTTCCAAATGAAAGTCTAAAAAACGTCTTTGAAAGCTTTCCCAAAAGAGGTACGCAAATTTTTTTTCTGACAACAATTTTTTTTTACAGATCCAAACAAAACGGAAACTTTCTTGCAGTCAACAGCTGTAACTGGGAAAAAACCCCCCAAACCCATCCACACCACCATAGGTTAGGTTTAGCTACAGTTAAATGAAAGACTGGAAAAAAATGTTTTAGAAACCCTTTCTATTTTTTGTACACTGAGGATTTTTTAAATTTATGATGGTGACAAGATTAAATTTTTTCGACTTTCTTTTAAAGATGTAAAATTAAACCTCCATTCACAAAATAAAAATTTAATTTAAAACATCTTTTCAAAAACACTCTATACTAACACGAACCCCCCACCCCCCCCCCCCCCCCTTGCTTTAAATTGAATAATAAAATTTTTTAGCATGGTTTTCCCAAATAAAGGGAGTAATATCCTAGCCCGGGGGTTTTTAAAAAAAAAAAAGTAAAGGCCGGTTTGGGTAAAGAAAAAGTGGGGTTAAAAAAAAATTTTTCTTTATGTTTTTTTTTTTATTTTGGTGTTTAAATAAGACTTGAATGAATTTTTCAAGACTGTATGCCAAAAAAATTTTCCCCTTTCTTGTTTTTAGGGGGACCCCCGCCCTTTATGGTCAACCATCCCATGTTCGAAAAAACAAGTCAACCCCCCATCTGCACCATCATACCCGGTCGTTTGTTTTGGGGTTGCTTCCCAAATGCCCCCGCCTTCCGAGGGTTTGAGGGCTCCCGTTCGACCCAAAATAGACCTTCTTTATTTGTTTGGAACGTAAATGGAAACACAAACTCAAATAGTTTTTCATACAATGGTTTGCCGACATTTGCCCTTTTTGTTAAAATGGAAGATGTTTTTGGCCAAAAAATGTTTTCCCCCCAGGAGGGTTTTGTTTGCGGCCTTAGTTTTATCCACGTTTTTCTGTTTTTTTCTCCAATAGGCTATTTGCAAAAAATTTTAAACGGGATGTTTTCATGTAAAACCTAGTCCCTGAAAAAGTTTCAAAACAAAATTTTAAGTCCTAAAAAAGGGTACATTTTTAATTTAAAAAAAAATTACAAATCTCTTTTTAAAAATAAAGTTTCCAAATCCGCGTCAAAAAAACCCAAGATGAGGCCCTATTTTTGCAAAGATTTCCTTATACTGTGAAGAAATACGACCAAAATATCTTTGGAACCCCGCAAGGGTTTTGGATACCGGGGACAACAATACAAAGGGCGGGGGTACCTAAAATTTTAACAAGAACCCTAAAAACTTTCTTTTTCGAAGTGTTTGGGTTTTATTTCTTTCGAATAAAGACAACCGGGTTTTGTAAGAAACCCCTCCATATTTAAAGATTTTTCCCCAGGGGGAATGCAGTGCAGTTGGCCCTAGCCCGGGTAGTTCCGATTTGGGCTGCAAAAAAGCCCATTGATGCTTTCTGTTTTTGAGCACTCCAGGGGAAAAACGATCAAAGGACACTTTTTTTTTAATTTTTTTTGGTTTAAAAACGTTTAAATTTTTTTGAACTTTTTCTTCAGGTGGAGTTAAAGAAATTTAATTTATTTTTTGTTTCCCCAAAACTAAAAAAAAAAAGCAGTTTCATGAATTTACATTGGCCTAGTTATAAAATTTTGATTTAGTCCTAATTCAATTAAAGATGTTTTATTGTAGGCCTTTTTTCAAATAGTCTAAAATCAGTATCATTAATAGACCTAAGCCTTATTAGCTCAGGCCTATATCTATTTTATTTGTGTATACATGTTGATGTTCTTAAGTTGTGCATTCATGTCAAAAAATGAGACCTTTGAAATTGGAGATTATACCAAATGTTTTCTTAGACCACAATACATACTAGACAAAAAAAGTGTAGACCAAAAATTCTAGACCAAATGTTCGGTTTTACGACTACTAGTTAAACGAGGGAGCGGAGCGACCGAGTGTCTCCATTCAACTCAAACGGCTCTCATTGTGATTCTGTCTGTCTGTCTGTCTGTACGTCGAAAATCAGCCGAACCGCTGAACAGATTAAGCTGAAATTTTAAACAGACATCCGGTACGAGTATACTGAGAACTGTTAACAAAATCAGCTTGATCCATTGCGATTTAAGCCTACAATAAATAAAAATGTGATTTTTTAAATTATCGATAGCATTTGTTAGTAGCAGCTAGCGGAACGTAATTTGCGTGGCTTACATGGCACAGTGGTAAGCATTAAGCCTACCGCACGAGGGTTGGGGTTCGATTCCCGTTAGTTCGAACTTTTTTTATATTTTTACATCCACATATTATTTTTGAGGGGTGTTAAATGGGAAATAAAAATTAGGTGATTTTGTTTCATCTTGGAAATTTGTTAATGTTTTACGCTAATACGTTTTGAACACGATTCGCATTTTAAATGTTCAATTTAAATAACTAGGGAAACGCCTAATTCGTTGTTAAACGAGTGAGTGAGCCATGTGTTGAGTACTCGGTATCAATCCCCATACTGGGCTCGATCCAGCCTTAGGTATAGGGGAGGAAAGGGGATGTTCCCGGGTACTCAACACTTGGCTCACTCACTCGTTTGACAACGACTTTGGCGTTTCCCTAGTTGTTAAACGAGGGAGCGGAGCGACCGAGTGTCTCCATTCAACTCGAACGGCTCTCATTCTGTGATTCTGTCTGTCTGTCTGTCTGTCTGTACGTCGAAAATCAGCCGAACCGCTGAACAGATTGGGCTGAAATTTTAAACAGACATCCGGTACAAGTTTACTGAGAACTGCTAACAAAATCAGCTAGATCCATTGCGATTTAATCCTACAATAAATAAAAATGTGATTTTTTAAATATCGATAGCATTTGTTTAGTAGCAGCTAGCGGGTCTATATCTACGTGGCTTGCATGGCCTATTGGTAAGCATTGAGTGTACCGCACGGAGGGTTGGGGTTCGATACTCATTAGCTCCAACTTTTTATATTTTTACACCCACATATTATTATTGAGGGGTGTAAATGGGAAATAAAACTGGGGTGATTTTGTTTTTTCTTGGAAATTTGTAATGTTTCACGCTAATACGTTTGAACACGATCACATTCAAATGTTCAATTTAAATTGGAAACATTTAGAGGGACCAACTCTCAAAGG